>WEIV01014181.1:21095-42143 GCA_013390005.1 Calyptomena viridis | reverse complement strand
AGGTATCACCACCAATCAAAATATTTGGCTTCTGCCCTTGGTTCTGTAATCAACCTGACACATAGCTTTGAACAGATGGTTTGAAGCTCAAAGAAAACATGACTGATGTGCAGCATTGTCACCACTGACTTTCAGGCATGCATCTTCAGGAGTGGAATTTACTGGTTTGAAACAGGTAATTAAGCTGCTTTTACAGTAGAATAATTGTATATATGCTAAGGAGTGAATAGGGGCTCTAAGGTATGTATCTTTAGTATCTAGAGTGGCTTAAATCACATTTCCTAGCAAGTGTCCAAACTGCACATTACTCATCTCCCCCTCCAGCAATCCAAACATTTAATCAGCCCAAGAATTAAACTTGAGGAAAATGTGATTTCTAGTTGCTGATGCTAAATTTGGAACACAAAAGAAATAGATAAAAAAGGGGACAGAATTAGAAACAACGTAGGTGGAACACAAAGGCAAACTTTCCAAAAGTAATTTTAAGTTCTTTTTTTTTTGCCATTCACTCTTTAGCAACAAAGATGCTTTGCTAAAAGAAAAAGCTATCTTGGCATACCTTGAAAAAGTTAAATTTCCAGTTTGCTTCAGTAGCTTTCAATTTATACCCAGATGGTGCTCTCACATGGGCTTTGTTACCAACTAAATTTAAAAACATTCTAAATATTCTATACTTCAAGTGAAAAGCAAGGTGCAGAGAAAGAAAGGAAACCTAACTCTTCGCAGACATCTCTTTCATAAAGACAATCTTTCAGTAAAGATAACAAACATCTCAATGACTAAGGTGACAGTGTTTCAGCCAGATGCTTTCAACCACTCCAGGTTTTCCCCTTCCTGTGCTTTCTTTTAATTCTAACTAAGAAAACCAATTGTATTTCTCCAGAATCCATGAGAGGAATAAGGAACTTAAATTGTTTATATTTAAAACACACAAGCTGAAGCACTTTAGAGTATTTAAACTCATGTGTTCTCCTAACCAGTGCCTGTCTTGTTACTATCAAAGATAAACCATTGCAATAGATGAATCAACTGGTGCCATTATGCCACTGGCTCCAATGGAAAATGAAAGGCATTACATATAACTACCTCAAAAGTGTTGTTCTGGAATTTTTACATTCTAACCACACCTAAAATTCTATTTAACATTTATCATTGCTAAACTACAAAGTGAATGTTCTATTATCTGTCAGCTTTAGGGGTTTATAACAGTCAGCAGATGAGGAAATTGTTTTGTACATTATGACCCAAAAATAATTCCAAAGATTAACCAATATCGTTTCTTTTGCAGGATTGCTATTCGCCTTATCTGCTTAAACTGGGGAAATTTTTCCTCAGGTTCTCACGTATTGATTGATTTTTTGAGATTATAACAGAAAGAAACTATTTCCTTCCCACAAGCAATGTCCTTATAGCACAGTCTTGCTGGGTTGGTGTTCTCTTCATAGACTGACAGAAACTTGTTTCTTTCCCATGTATTTCATCAAATGATTTTGCATAAGAGGCATGTTCAAGTCCAATTAGTAGAAGCAAAGTCCTCCAGCAAGATGCAGATGGTTTAAGAAATTGCCAATTTTGAGCACCAAGGCCACCATCTCCTTTGGCATTCAAGATTGGGCAACAAGCCCAGAAGAACCAAACAGGAGGATCACATTAAACAGGAAGAATGGAATGACATTGAAGACCAGTGTAGGAGACTCTATTTGAAGTGGAATAATAGAAAGTACAAGGTTATGTGCTTTCGAAGTGATCACAGGAAAGTTTACTGCAAAGTAGAGCTCATCTGTTACAAATTACAGAGGAAGAAAAAGATCTGCATCTGATCACTGTAGAATGACAAAGAGTTACCAAGTGCTTAAAGAAAATTAAACATGAATGCAGGACTGATAGATAAGGGAACAGTGAAGATAGTTATTACCATTCATTCATAACACACAGCACACAAGTCTTGAAATATTGCATGCAATCTACCTGCTCATGTCACAGCAAATACATTCAGAGTAGAAGAGGTGAAAAATGAATACTAGGATCAAATAAATATTTTCCAAGAGGACACATGAGCTTTTCTTGTTCAACTTGGCAACAGCAGAGCTGAGAGAAAACAACTAAAGAAAAGTCAGATCATAGAATCCTAGAGAATAGTTTGAGTTGGAAGGTACTTATAGACCAGGTAGTCTAACTCCCTTGCAATGAGCAAGGACATCTTCACCTAGATCAGGTTGCTCAGAGCCCCATCCAAACAGACCTTGAACGTTTCCAAGCATGGGGCATCCACTACCTCTCTGAGCAGCCTGTTCCAGTATTTCACCACCCCCATAGTAAAGAGCTTCTCCCTCATATCTACTCGATTGACCCTCCTCCAGCTTAAAACTATTTGGATGGAACCCCTCGTTCCATCGCAGCAGATCCTAATAAAAACTTTGTCCCCATCTTCCTTTTAAGTTACCTTCGGGTACTGAAAAGCCACTATAGAATCTCCCCAGAGGCTTCTCTCCTCCAGGCTGAACAACCCCAAATCTCTCAGCCTTTCCTCATAGGAGAGGTGCTCTAAAATCACAAGAACTAGCATAACTCAAGCATGTTTACATTTACATTAGAAACATGAAAATTATTTTTCTCACCATTGGAATATCTAAGTTCCAAGAGAGGTTTTCAACAGAAACAGGCAATGGAGTGAGCTTGAGGATGAATGGGAAGGAAGCCAATTGCTTATCAAAGTGCAGCTTGAAATGTTTTTTGCATGGAATTACAAAGTACAGCTGTGTAGAATACAGGAACTCAGTGATCCAGGACTCCCAGTACTGGGACATGACTATGTCCCTTTGTCCAGTGGCAAACAGATCTATGTGACAGCAGAAAGTGACTGTGTACATCTCCCTTCTCTATCACAATGAAGCACTTTCTGAAGCATCAGTATACATTCACATCACTGCCACTTGAAAAATTCAAACAAGAGGAGTAGAACAAAACCACCACTTCATTTCCCACATAAATTCCATGTATTAGAAACTTATTCAAAGTATAACATCTATGGGAGCACTTGAAGCGGAAGTATCACCAAAGGCACAGTTAAATTCTAGTCCTCTAAGAACAGGAAGGAGGAGAATACATATCTGAACAAAGAAAGGCAAAAAAATACAGAAGAAGGATAAAGTTTTGGTGTCTTCAAATAGCTTGAAATGTAGAATAAAAAAAAAATCTATATCAATACATATATAGATGTACATATATATATGTAAAATATCCAACAATCTCACCCCAATAAATACGGTTAATTGCAATACTAACGAATTTTGTTAGAATTGAGATCAAGCAAAACTTGCAAAGGAATGGTCTGAAGCATTGCTTAAAATGAGCACTTTTTAAAGCAGAATAGTACAGTATGAATGAAGCAGATGCCAATAGCCAACATTTCAATTAACATTCAAAGAGTGCTCATAGGCTCCTGAGCAAAGGGAACAGAGCTGTAAAAATGCAATGTTATCTTGTTCTCCTTCATTTCCCATATGAACAAAAAATCAGAGAAAAGTCAGCTAAAAAAAAATCAGTACATGATGATGTTCACACTAAGAGATTAGGCAGTAGCTGATTTCTTTCAAGGTTTCTGTGAAGTCATCAGTAGTTCCTCAGCTGACAACATTTTATCAGATAGAGCATTCAAAGGTATAGAAACAGCAAAATTTTATTTTTAAAAATAAAATCAAGTCAAAGACAAGCAGAAAAGAGAAGCCGATAAAAATCAAATAAGGAAGTGTGCAAGAAATTATTAGAAGCAGAATCAGATGGAGCATGCTGCAAACAGCTTCTAAAAATGTAACACAAAGTTCACTTTTAGGTGGGGAAAAAGGGGTAGATCCTGGGCAGAATTATTCAAGGAATAAATCAAAGATCCTGCAAAAAGCTTCTCTAACCATTTCTGGATGTGAGAACTATTTCTGCTGCAGGAATGCTGGGGATGCTACCAAACTGAGTGAGTACACAATGTATGAGAGCATATGGCAAAGACAAGGTAACCTGTTCTGAAGTATTAATTCATACAGTGTAAACAACTACCAGCTGTTAAGGAAATTTTTCACTGGGCACACGTAACCAGCTGAGCTTAAGTGCTCACAACAAACACTCTTCTGGTACCCAAGCCTGCTTGTTTTGTTGAGAACATATGCATCTTTCTAAAGAGTTCACTGTGCTGTGAACCTCTATAAAAAATAAAATCTATTATAAGATCACCACAGTACGAAAAAGAAAACGGAGGACAAGAACAAGGTCTGGAAAAGCCTACAGGCATTGTGCAGCTTGATATTATGAGTGACAGAATTTTAAATATCCTTAGATCTACCTAAAATATGAGGAGGCATTAGCTCTTCTAGGCTTGGAAACACATCTGCATGTCCAAGTGGATTTCAAAGGATAAGCAATGAAGATGTAAAAACGCAGCAACTTGTCTAAATCCTAGTGGATGATGAAGGGAAGTACTGCTTCTGTCCATGTGGAAGGCACACGGAATGCTGAAGGTTTGTGAGAACTTAAACGGTTTGTGAGAAATGTGTTAGCAACAGGAGACACAGTTTAGTTTATCCTGATGAAGACCTTCTCTATCGCAGAAATCCCACTTCACTGTGGCTACTGTGAAAAATCACACCCCCTCAAACATCTCGGTTTCTCATCCCAGGTAAATTCAGAAGACATTAAACCACATACTCAGCTAAAAGCTAGACTAATGAAGTAAATAACCAGAAGAATGTTTATGGCTCAAAAATAAAATTTGCAATGAGAGAGAGTCAGGTCTTGATTTATCTGGTGTGTCTTCACTCATATATAATTAACCTCTTTAATTTCTGAATAGTGACTGTAAGAATTAAATTATGCTATACAAAAATAATGCTTTTTAGAAATGGTGTTTCCTAGTGGCTTCATTCTAATCCACAGAAAAACCCACAGAAATTACTTATTACAAGCTTCAAAAGAACAGAGAAATTTTTACGTGTTTCCACCATCTTATGAAATCTCCCTTTCCCCAGTAATCAGATATAATTTTGTTTTCTTCTACAAGGGGAATTTCATTTTCATTAAGCATGCTGTGATCATAGACAGTTTGTTCAATTTCTATTTAGAGAAATGTAGAGTAAGAAAAAACATGATTTTTTTCAATGTCCTGATACTGCCCTTAGACCAGATCATAGTTTCCATCATTTCAATTTCTACAATAATAATTTCTCTCTTGAAGAGAGCAAAAGAGTGACAGCTCAGACAGGAAGCCTTTCACACTCTGTTTCGAAGGATGAGGGTGAGAGAGGTGTAAGTAAAGGAACAGGACATACTGTCTCCATACATGAAAGGAACCCCAAAGCAAATCTGGCTTTGAAATTACCAGTAATAAAAATAATAACAACTTAAATATTTATGTCATACATTGAACAAAAACTAGATGAAAAAATCATGCACCCATTTCAGTCACATACACTGTTCTCTTTTTCACTACGAATATCTCAAAAGAAATTATTAATGCCATTATTTTAAACATATTGCAGCCTTTTGCACATGCTCCAGCAAACAGTCATTAGCATTATGATACAGAGGTGATTGCATAGCATAGCATATATTTTATACCTCTCAGCCTTTATTCACTAAACATTAAAGCATACCTTGTTTATTTGCAAAATTACTATCTCCCGTGTTTTAAGATCTGGCTTACGCTTGATTTGCAATACACCTATGACTCTTCACACTAAACTCAGTGTACTACTATAACCTCTCTTGTTACAGATAAAAACATAATTCAGCTTTGAATCTAACATAAACAGGATCATTATGTTTGGAAAGTGTTCCATAGCCTGCTATTCAAGAATCTGTGTCATATAAATAATGCAAGACCTCTTCTTCCTCCAAATGACTCCAGTTCAAGCAGAGACTCAGAAAGATGGAAGCCCAAATTTATACTGCCATTACAAAATTCAATCTACTTCTGTTTCTCCAAGTGAATTATGACCCAGAGCCTTCCACTGCTTTCTGCATCAACCCACATACTCTAGCCTTTGACAACCCATGCAGAAAAGAATCTTATTTGTGAATATTCCTGAGCTTTATTATTATATTAAAATGGCAGCAAATCCCAGCTAATCTGAAAAGCCTCATGTTTTCTTTTAAAGGAAAGTAAGGTAGAAAATATGTCTTTCTCCCCTCCCCCACTGACCTCTGAACCATAACCTCCTTGCCACTAAAGCATTCAACACCTCATTTAATCTCTCCTCGCTTCCTTGGCACAGCACTGCAAAAGGAAAAGGGAAAAAAATAATCTGTGGACTTCATCAATTTTTCATGAATTTTCATTTAGGCCAAAGCCCCCTCTAACAGTGGTCGATAGATCAAGCTGCTGTCACATATTTAACACCTGGGGCTACAGCTGCTCTCCCTGGGGGCTGCCGCTGACTCAGCCTGGATCACAGGCAGCCCTGAGTCAGTGTGAGGACCCTCACACCCCTTCCACTGAAATCCTACCCACACTCACTGCTGCAAATGTGTTACCTGATATTCCCACTGGAAAACTCCACCACGTAGGTTCAATCGTGTCAATTCGTACGCTGTGAAAAACTGTGCTTCTACTTTAAGATTTCTGGCATTCAAATACAGAAGTCATTTCATGAAAGATCAAGTAGATTTCAAGTCTATTTTCCTTTCTAAAAACCTCCCAAGAAAAGCTGAACATTAACTTCTTTTTAATAATGCCAACTCTTCAATTCGAATTAAATATTTCTAATAAACAAAACCAAAAGAAAGATGTTTTAACCATTTGAATAAAATTCTCCATAGATATTTTAGGACTAGGACATTTATTTTTAATTATTTAATCATAAAACAGAAATGCTGCATGAGAATTTGCCACATACACATGGAAGACTGGTTTTGCTGCTGGCATTAGCATTATTTTTTCCTTCTGAGGAAGCTCCTACTGAAAAAGTAATCTGCACAAAGCATACCATGAATTAAAGCATTAAAAGAATTAAATGAAATAAGTCATATCAATCCTAGAACACACCTTCAAATACCAACTTTTTCTTCTAAATATCAATTATTTCTTCTTAAATGTCTTCTGGAATAAAGACTTCCTAAAATAAAGGCAAAAAAATTCTAAAAGCACATTCTGTATATTAATAATGTTTTTTTACTTAAGTTTCCAAATCACAGTTCTTCACAGTTTTACTGGCATGAACAAATTTTTCTAAGGATATACATCAGCACAAAAATATCTGCCCTGGACTGTGTCCACATGCTCTGAACAGGCATGAATTTAAAAGCACACCTATATGCCCTTGGATGGCCTGATACCTAAATTCATCAAGGCTGGGAAAGGTGTTAACTGCTACTCAATCAAAAAGAGCTTAGGGATTTTGGCAACTTGCAAAAAATCAGTCCAAAAAACCAAAGGCCAAAAATTATTGCATTCAAGATAGGCCAGCTATGCAGTGAACCACTGCATGTCGCAGCCAAATTTCACTTCTGTCTTTACACATAAATATGGATACATCAGAAGACTTGATCCCACTGCTTTTGTGGCAGGTGCCCATGGAGGGGGTTAAAAAAAAAAAAAAAAAGAGAAGAAAATTAACCACAATTAACACTGTTTATCATCTTAATGCATAAGCATGAACACTTGTAATAGATACATAAACCCAATAAATATTTCTTCGTAATCATTCAAAAGCTGTTATTGGCAACTGACAATTTAATAAGCAAAACAATTACAGATTCTCTCTCTAAAACAGTCGACTCGGGTATTTTAAAACCGTAAAAAGCAGCAGTTTGTCTCTAGTGGCACAATTTGAGGCCACCTACAGACAGATAATAATCCAGAACCGTGTTGTCAGCAAAGGACAATCGTCTTTTCTTTCTGATGATGAAAACAGCTTGGCTGAGTGTGGAAAGAGCAGTTTTCAACATCCTGACAGATAGCACAGCTCAGACCCGATCACGTGCAGCCACCCCAGTTCCCATGGACAGGGCTGCAGAATCCAGGCAACTCAACAGTTTCCAGCAGCAGATGAGAACAGGTGAATGGGGACTCCCTGCTGACAACAGCCTGTCAGTAACAACTCATTTCCTGAGCATGCCAACGGGCTGCTGCAGACCTGCATGTCTTCCTCAGCCCAGAAATGCTGACATTAGAAAAACAAGTAAGAGCCTTAAAATAACTGTTCTCTGAAAGTCACTTGAAAACCTGATTTAGAACCAAAAATTATATTTAGAAGTGTCTAACAACCAAGGGAAAACAGGTAGTTTTGCTATCATCCTCCAAAGGACGCCTTTGATAGACACCAAGCACTGCCATGTGCTTCTAAAGCGAGTGAGCAAAAACCATGGCAGAATCTTTAAAATTAAGAGAACAAGCAATGTGTATATTATTTACTTATTTTTTTAATTTGATGAAGACCTTCCTGTAACCACAGCCACAGTGTGGCTCAAGGAAAGATAAAGCACTGTTGAAGTGAAATAGGAGAGCCTGCTTTAGCCTGTTAAACCATTTAATTGGGGGATTCAGTCAGTTAAATTTCAAAGCTATGAAAACAGTAAAATAATAATGTTGCAACTGCAAAAACTTCATCTATGGTTTCAGATCTCAGGTTTCACCTGAAGCTGAACTTGCCCTAAAATATCTGACAATGAAGCATAGCTTTATTATTTTTAAAGTTTTCTACTATCTCCTGCACGGTTCATGCATGACCTGCAACCAGCTACTGTGGTTAAACAAACTCCAGAGAGCGGGGATGTTGTAACAAGAGTCTCTCAGCAGGCAGTGAAGTAGGGATCAGTGAAAACTGACAAGATATAGAGCACATTTAAATTTCAAAATAATCAGCTGTTTTAATTTGATGACTCAAAGTACAACTGGAACAACCCTCTGAACTTCAACAGGAGATTTCTGAATCTCAACAGGATTACAATAAAGATTTCAAGTGTTTGTACCTCTCTCACAGAATCTCTCAATGGACAATTAAAACACATATACCAAGACACAGATAATCCAGTAACTTTATCTAGTCATACTCACCCAGATTTCAGCCTTCCTTAAATTTGCTCTCTCCTTAATTCTTAATACCTACAGCATAGGCCGTATACTGTGCCTTTACTGGCACATTTATTTATGCTTTGAATGTGTGCCAAAACTGTTTTCGTTTTTTATTTAACAGTCCTGAGTCTAGGTTACAACAAGTGAAAAGTAGCGAACAAGTCTGTTCTACTTGGCTTATATCATCATTTAGATACTTCAAAAATGGCACTTTCTAAAATTTCCAAGAAGACTGAAGCCTCGAGATCACACCACATTAGCCACGAAAGTCTGTAGAGTGCATTAGGAATGAAGATTTCTCTTCTGTGCTTTCTCCTTTTAAACAACACACCATCTAATGAGTACTTAAATGCATTCTTTATCAACTAAGCAAAAGCTAAAATCCTACTTCAAACACATTTTAGTGAAACTACTGACAGAGGAAGAGCTGTGGGTAAAAAAACCTAAGTCCAGCAAGAAGAGAGCATTCATAAATCTACTAAAATACAGCATATGTGAAGATATGCATTCCAAATAAAAAACCCCCATATAACTAAACATAAAAAACCCCATGTGCAACTCATTGTATTTTCTGTATGATGAGCTTGTTTGCTATGTGAATGTAAGGAATGTATCTGCTTTCTCTACTGGAAGCAGACCATGCATGCCAGGTGGTCTCTGAAAGAGCTGCGTCGACTTCTCTGCTGAGACAAAGAGAATCGATAAAGTCTAAGACTGCTCTGGGTGATATGAGAAATGGCTAACAATTTCACATGCCATTGACATAATGAATGAGGCCTGGATCAAGTTCATGATAGAGGAGCATATATGGAGGTTTCCAGCAGTACAGAACATGAGTCACCAAGATGCTGTCTGCTTTTGTTGAGGTAACAGATGATGAGATAAAGAGAAACAGACAGTGCACCTTAGATTAAATGATAGGTATTTTTCCACATTAGTTCCAGCATAAACAACTTTAAGCATAATTTAAAAATCAGATTATTCTTCAGAGGAAGATTACCCTTTGTCCATGTTTGTGCCAATCATGATTATACACCGGCTAGAACTTTGTTTCAGTATAAATCACCTATTCTGTACAGTTACCGCTACGGAATACACATATGTAAAAATGCCTTGACTAAGAGCTACAGCTCATCACAAAATGCCATACTTACCCACATTTGTTATCTCCCAGGATGCTGACTCTCTGCAAATGCTGGGTGACAGCATAAAGGCAACTAGAAAGCCTTACGCAATGATAATCATATAAAACTACTCACATGCCACTTCCAGAGATGCATTGCGACTCACAGCTTCTCCAAGATAGTTCCTTGCTACGCATACATAACTTCCTTCATCAGGTTTACTCCTGCGTCCGTGCACGATGCGTAAGAAAAACAAAGATCCGCTGGGCAGCAGCATGCGGTGGGAGCGCGGATCATCCTTGTCCGTTTCCACCCGCTCTCCATCCTTGTACCACTCAATAGTGGGAGTTGGCCGTCCTTCAGCTTTACAGTTCAGAGTTGTTGGCTCTCCTTTAGAGACTATCACATCTGAAGGATGCTCAACAATCCGTGGTGGAAAGTCCTCCTGGCGGAGACGCGATCCTAGAGAAAAACAAAAGGAGAGAGGGAGGAAAGAACAATTTATTTTCACTTTCGCAAAGAATTCTCATAAGTTACTCTTTAATGCCTCTTTTTAATGTTTTTTTTTTTTTAAAAAAGAAAACCTGTACACATCTGCTATCGTTTTGTTTGATATCAGAGACTGTATCAGACACTTTCAAACCTAAAGACCTGAGTTGGACTACTATACAGCTCTAAGGCACTATCAAATACCTATGAGGTGCAGACCGGGTTTAAAGAAGGATCTCTTGTACATACATTCATGACAATCTTTTTCTTGTTCCAATAACCTTGCTATTTGCATTTATTTCTGTGTGCTTCTGAATTCCCCTCATGGCTACCGCTCTCCCATCCTTTTGTCTGTCAGAGTCAATAGAAGGACACAAAACCACTGCATCTTACCACCCATTGGTTAACAGTTCTTTGTATGTTTCGTATCCTTTTCCACAAACAGTTCAGATATGGAAACAGGAAAAAAAATATCCCCAAACAGAAATCTCAAACATCAGCTCACTTCAGAAGTTTTCAGTGGATCATATGAATACATACACACATACAAATAATATAGTGGATAATCACAGAGTGATAGGTTGGAAGGGACCTTAAAGATCATCTGGCTCTCATCATGGGCAGAGACATCATCCACTAGATCAGGTTGCTCAGAGCCCTATCCAACCTGGCCTTGAACACTTCCAGGGATGGGACAGCCACTGCTTCTCTGTGCTAGAGCCTCACCACCAATACAGAAAAACATTTCTTCCTAATATCTAATCCTAGCCTACTCTCTTTCAGTTTTAAGCCACTCACCCTTGTCCTACCCCTGCAGGCCCTTGTGAATAGTCCCTCTCCACCTCTCTCATAGGCTCTCTTCAGATACTGGAAGGTACTGCAATTAGGTCACCCCAAAGCCTTCTCTTCTCCAGGCTGAATTATCCTAGTTCTCTTGAAAGTGCACTGCAAACACCAGTGTCTCAGAAATCATTATAGGTCTGTTTCCCTTTTTTCTTCTCTCTGCATTCATTCTTTTTTTCACTTTGTCTTTTGATGTCCATCATCTTTAATCTGCAAATGCACACTGTAACCCATTTGCAGTATCCCTACCAACACTGCATCACAGCCCTGGTTAGATGGTTACTGAGAGCTGAACATCTCCAGCATTTCTACACAGCATATGTAACTAGGGATTTGAAACCCTGGATTACCCCTAAGTGCCCTCCAGGGGCTCAGTCCGAGTGCATCATTCTTGGAAAGAATGGGGTTACACTTTTTCAGTACTACACATTAAGTAACAAAATTATTCCCTCTGTCACTGGAATGCCACACACTCCAAAGCAGATTCTTTGTTCAATCACCCACCAGAATGATATTTTCCACTTTACAATGTTGATGATGACCATGACACTTTTAATTCTTTGCAACTATCAGAGCTACTGGGTATCGATAATACTGCGGTTTCTATAATCCTAATTTTGTGTCGTCTAAAATAGCAACTTGGTGCCTTGCCTCGTACTCTTCTGTGGAGCCACTTCAACAGAGCCTGAATATTGTCCTCCCTCTTCTCCAACAGAGCCTTACCTTGTCACCCAAGTCCTGAAATAAGAAAGTGAGCTGCTGGCAAAGGGAAGACCCTATAAAACTGGGGTGTGTGGAAGATATTTGTGCTGGGTCTGCCACCCTGGAGACCTTCCAGTGCAAACCCCCATTACAGCCCTTACCAGGCAGCAGTTTTACTACACAATTCACAGCATCACAAACCTCCATCAGATTCTCGTAAAAAAACCCAACATAAACAACAAACAGTACCACGACACCAGGCAAATTTTGTATTACCCTGTTTCTGAAAAAAGATAATAGTTCTTTCACAAGTTATGCTCCTCATTACAGTTATTAACAGACAAATTCTAGAGATAACTACATGCAAGAACAGTGTTGTGCAACAGAAAACAAAAGTCCAGCACTCCTAACTTACACAGAATCATGGAATGGTTTGAGCTGGAAAGAACCTTAAAGATCATTGAGTTCCAATCCCTCTGCCTTAGCACAGACATCTTTCACTAGACCAGGTTGCTCAAAGCCCCATCCAGTCTGTCCTTGAACACTTCCTTCAGCATTAAAGGTACAGATACAGTCCACTACTGCACATCTAATTAGACTATGTTAGCTTAATTAAGAGTATCTCTGCAGCAAACACATCACGGGAGCTCATGCCTCTTCAACGGGTCTCATAAAAATGAAATAATCTTTTTTAGCACGGATCCTGAAAATGCTTTGAGTGGAGCTGCCACACTAGTACAACTGGTCTGCACTGCTTAAATACAAAGTAATCAGCTTCTGCAGATTAGTGAACCATTTGTCTCAATTTTCTGATACACAGTTTTGCTGAGTCCTAGAAAAGCAATTTAACATAAGTATATTAATTATATTCCCGGCACTGCATACTTTAAAATATTGTCAATGCCTCATTTACTCCAAAAGTTATGAGGGAAGGCATAAGGATTCATTCTACAGAGTGAATCCACCTTAGACTTCTCTCTTACTACAACTCAGGTCCTTAGACTAAGGCTTGTCATAGCAGTTAAGTGTTCCACCACTGCTGCAAAAATGGGCTCTTTCAGTGGCTTCCAGATTCTATTACCAGTATAGCAAAGGCATCCATAATCTGTAATGCCTGTATATGAAAAAACCCACATTCTTTACCCAAGCACAGATGAACTTACGGAGTATTTAGAAAAGAAAGATATATTTTATTTTCCCTTCTATTTACAAAAAAAAACCCCACCAAAAACCAAAAAATAAACCCAACAACAACAAAAAACAAACAAATGAAAAAACCAAAACACAAAACCAACAAAAAACCACCAAACCAAACATTTAAAATCTAACAGGAGAATCTTCAGTTAAAAAGTATCTCTAGACCATGTCCCCATATACAATATTGAAAAATACTGAAATCACCATCAAAGATTAACACTTGACAGGACTTGAGACTAAAAAGCTAACTTCATACATTGACTAAGGATATCTAGAACACACCCCACACAAGTCTACCAACTTACTTAATTGCTTATTCTCAAAAAGTAAACAAAACCGGACTAGTTGTGTTAAGAAATTCCTATTAACAGTATCAGGAAGTAAACGAAAGCTGAGGTGTTTCCAAACATGAGGGGGATTTAGAGAAGAGAACAGATACCACCGAATTTTGATAAAAGGTTAGCAATGGGTAACAAAATGACCAACAAGAAATGCAAATCCAAACTATTACTTTCCTGTACACAAAGGTGTGTTGATAATGTTCAGAACTCCTAGCAGTACATTGAACATAGAATTACAGGCTATATTCAAACCTTTCAAAAGGGCTTCTCCCCATAAGTAGTTAAACCTTGTACCTTATACAGCCCAATTCAAAACCCCTCCTTAGGTGACAATAAGGCTAATTCTTCCTCATCAATACTCATGTTTATCATAAAACTCATGTTTATCTCACTCTACCCTGATTAAGCTGTTTGTGCACAAGACAAGGTTGAGAGGTGAGCAGCAGAGACCATGTCAATCAGCAAGGATAAAGGCCCATGAGGTGTACTTGGGGGGGTTCATATCACATATTCCTGTGATGGCTGGGTGTACCTTCAGCTATCCAGAGCTGCAAGGAATGCCCTTCACTGTGCAATTAAGGAGGAAGAAAAACACACACGAGATCAATCACAGAGCACACAAAACTCCCTCCTTCCAAAATGAACACCAACAGCTACTCCTGAAGGATATTGTGATTTAAAAAGAACAAGGGAAATCAAACATTTGATAGCATTGCATGTCTCTAGACACTTTCTACGGGCCAGAAAGTGACAGTCCCAAATGGCATTTTCCTAGTTTTGATTCTTCCAACATGGCTCCCCCCCAATAATCTTACAAATACACTTGATTTAGAAGGAATAGAAAAATTATTAATCCCTTGAGCTGTCTGGGCAGAAGATACATTTCCTTTTACTGCAGAACAAGATGGAACAATGACCTTCGAGATAAGCAGTTCCACTGAACCAGGCATCCTGTGGTGTATCCTGAGCAGCTTCCTTCTCCATTCCTCCCTCAAGAATTCTCAATCCAGGCACCTCTCATGCATGCGTAGAGGATGTGAGTAACCCCTGAGTTTAAGAGTCCTCAAGAAGTCTTTACTATGATGGACTGCAATGACTTCAAATCAACTGTTATATGCTGTTGGGCGAACCAAAAAATCCTACAATAACAGGATTGTTAGAGCGAGTGCAGAGGAGGCCACCAATAGAGGGATGAAGTACCTCTCCTATAAGGAAAGGGCTTGGAAAATTAGGTTTGTTCAGGCTGTAAAAGAGAAGGCTTCAGGATGACCTAACTGCAGCCTTCTAGTACCTGAAGGAAGCCTATGAGAAAGATAGAGGAGGACTTTTTATAAGAGCATCCTTTTATACGGACAAGAGGAAATGGCTTCAAACTGAAGGAGAGTAGTTTTAGATTAGGTATTATGAACAAATTATTTACTGTGAGGGTGGTGAGGCACTGGAGCAGGTTGCCCAGAGCAGCTGTGCCTGCCCCATCCCTAGAAGTGTTCAAGGACAGGTTGGATGGGGCAATTTGGTCTAGTGGATGGTGTCCCTGCCCACGGCAGGAGGGATGGAACAAGATGATCTTTAGATTTCCTTCCAAGCCAAACCACTCTGTGATTCTATAACAACTACTGAAAGCTGCCATGGAGCTGCACCTGTGCATATGGGAGCACTAACACTCACCTGAGTGCACACACAGAGCACTCTAAGAGTGCTCGAACAGTACTAATGCACTGTTTTATCAACCTAATTATACATTATTTTCTTACCTTAACAGATGAAAATATGTTCACTGGTTTCTTCCCAGGGAAACAGCAAACTAAGACTATACTGCTAATTGCAGTTGGTCACCTTCACCTTATTTGCTGTTGTCATTTTTGCTTCTACTAGTAGATACCAGTACTACTTAAATGCAGAATTTTTCCATGTTTCATAGGTAATGTATCTAAAATTCCTATGGTAAAATATAGATTACAGTCCACAGGTAATGAAAAATAAAATATGGATCATGAAATCCTGTATTAAATTGTTCACTAAGCATTAATCATAGAATTATAGAATGGTTTGGCTTGGAAGGAAATCTAAAGATCATCTTGTTCCAACCCTCCTGCCGTGGGCAGGGACACCATCCACTAGACCAAGTTGCCCCGTTCAACCTGTCCTTGAACACTTCTAGGGGTGGGGCATCCAAAACTTCCCTGGGCAACTTGTTCCAGAGCCTCATCACCCTCACAGTAAAGAATTTTCTTCCTAACATCTAATCTAAACCTGCTCTTTTCCAGTTTGAAGCCATGTGCTCTGGGGGTAACATATACAGATCATGACAGGAAAAGGTATCTGACAATACATCTTCTAGTACCCCTAGGCCATCATCTTTCAAATTTCTAGGAAGAGACTTTTCATTTGTTGTACTTCATGCTCCTCCAGCTTTAATTTATTAGCCTCATATCAAGACCAAAAGTTGATTTAATCTATTAAGTCTACTCTCTATATAAGCATTTACACAGCCAATGGTCTGTAAAACCAGAAAAGCAACAGTACAAACTAAATTCATAGACATTTCACTCATTTCTCAAGTCAACAAAACATTCATGGCTACTGGGCTAGTGGTGGTTAAGAGAAAGGCTAATGATTGTATTGTAACCACGAAGCAATTTTAAAGAAAACACAATTTTGTATCAGTTTAAATGTTAATACTCTGATGTGGTATTTCATAACACAGATCTACGCATTGCCTTCAAGAACCTTCTCAATACTTTCTCTCTTCTCTTCTGACTTGGTCTTCACCTGTCACCACATGCCACTGTCTGACATACCATTTATTTGCATCTCTACTTCTTTTCCAGCTTTTTCCTACCCCAGTTTCTACACACAAAAAGTTCTGCCTAAGCTGACATCCAAGACTACTAATCCTTTTATATCTTTCTGAAGGCTCTCATTTTGATTTAACATTCCAAAGGCATAGCTTTAATATGCTTCAATGAAACTAGAAAGCTGGGACTAGATTTTCAATAACAGGACCAAGTCATTTAACACTAGGGATACCAGAGATCATTCCTACTACAGAGCTGCCACCTACTCATTTATCTCCCCTGCTGTTCTCATACTATTGCTATGGAAAGGAAGCTTGAAATGTAATGTGATGTGATGTATTCCTTTGTGTTATACATGTGAAATATTTCCAGTTCAATAGTTCTGATAGGTCACACTTAACAGGTGTATTACCCATTTAGTTCAGAAAAAAAAAGAATGTCAACAAGAACAGAGATTGTTCCAACAATGGAACTTGAAAGACAAACATATAATACATCACTGAACTGCAGAATTATTTGGGTTGGAAAAGATCTCCAGGATAATCAAGTCCAATCGCTGACTGATCACCACCATGTCAACTAGATCAAAGAACTCAATGCCACATCCAGTTGTTTCTTGAGCATCTCCAGGGATGGTAACTCCATCACCACCCTGGGCAGGCCATTTTGACAACCCTTTCCATAAAGAAACTCCTGATTTCCACCCTGAACCTTCCCTGGCACAGTTTAAGACTGTCCTCTTGTCCTGTCACTAGTTCCCTGGGAAAGCAGGCTGACCTCCACCTGGCTACAAGCTCCTTTCAGGCAGTTGTAGAGAACAATAAGATCTCTCCCTTGAGCCTTCCCTTCTCCTGGCTAAACACCCCCAGCCCCCTCAGCCACTCCTTCTATGACAGACTAGTTGCTCTGTGCTTCTGATTTTGAGTGCATTGCCTCGAAGAGTTCTGCCATCAACACATGTTCTCCCTGAGATGGTGCAAAAGACGTGTTTATCATGAAAGAAACAGCAAAACTGTTGTAGGAAAAGAAAATCTCCTGCAACAGAAAGTATTAGACACAGGAAGAGAAGACCTGGGTATACTTGATTCTACACAGAGAACAGCTCCAAAGACAGATTTTAATTCTAAAGAACCTTCTTTTATGCTAGAATCTTGGGTTGTTTTCACTGCATCATTAAGAAAAAGTAAATCTGAAATTAAAATCACCATTAAATAATCTGTTCTAAGGGCAAGATGGATAGCTACGGAAGTCTCTGCAGAATCTCTTCTGGCTACATTGGATCTGTCACACAGTCAGGCTCCAGTTCTCTTTTGCCTTTTGCAGACTCTACAAAGACACTCCCACAGCTCCCTAGTTAAATCTTCGCAAAGACAGTCACAGTTACTGTTCATTTTCCTGCTTCTTCGTATGCCTCACTCCACATGAGAAGTGCTTATCAGAAACACTTGTTACACACATCTGTTCAATATAATGAATAAGCATGTTGCTTTCACTACCCTTTTAGCCACAGAATTGACTGAAAGAAAGAGATCTCAAGTAGAGATCCAGTCAGTCACATCTTAGTTTGAACAAAAGAGAAAGTACAAAGAAGTCAAGATAATGAGAAAACTCAATTGGAATACAGGCTGATGCACTGGCATCAGACTGATTATCTGAGACACGTTCCTCTAGGCAAAGTGACATGGTAAAGACTACATTTGGAAAATATATACTTTATAGTCTCTCCCTCTCTCCTGAGATTTGGCAGATGGGAGCAGAATCCAGTGATATGACTGTTTCCAGGGTAAGGGTTTTGTTCAAAGCTGTGTCAGCTATGACAAGGTCCTTGGAAAGCTTTTCCTCGAGCAAAATTAATCCATTAAACAACAGGTCCTAACTTTCCCAGGACCAGCATCTGCAGAGAAGTCACCTTTCCTATAGAGTATGTCTGCCAAGAAGGGATAGAAGGAAATGCTGACAAGAGAGATCAATAGCTGTCATTAAAAACATTTGACCAAATCCTATTGGAAGGGTGATTCTATTAAATTTCTCTTGTATCAAACTGTGACTTTGCTAAGCAAGGTGTAAACAAATTTAATAGCACAGAAACACTGCAAACATAAAATTCGGAATTTTTTTTAACATGGACAGTAATCTAGTGCCACAGTACAAGCACACTATGCCTTGCATAAAAGTATTTGAAGGGAAACATTTCAAAAGCGACACAAAGACTTAATGCAGTTTTACTCTAATTCACTTCGCTTTGATTGCTTTCTCCTCACACCGACACAAATGTCACGTTTCATTTTTTTGCAGAGTCTTACCACATCTCACAAACTGTTACATTCCACCACACTGCCTGGGATGGAGGGCAGCCTGTTAAGAATGCAGTCAAGAGAGGAGAAGTGAGTAGCAGCAGGATAGCCCTGAAAATTAGAATATAGATTCACAGGCAAATGACTAATTTTTTTTTCCAGAGGTGAAAAGTGATGTTATAAATACAAATCACTGCTCCAAACAGAAAATTACATTGATTGTTTATTGCAAAGTATTATGGTATAGAGCTCAAGTCAAGAAGTTAAATATCTACCATAGCTATGTTCTCTGAAAGTAGATAAGAGACAACTAATTAGTTAATAACACACCAACTACACACACAAAAACTCAAAGCCAAACCACCCTTACCTGTATATTCATTCTCAAAAAAGCTCTGGCTTTTGAAATTAAAACAGCTGTTCCAATTCAGGTGTGGGTTTCATTAATGTTCACTGACTTTAAATAGTGAGATGACAAAAATGACTAAGAAATTAAAATGATAGACAGAGAAAAGGAACACTTCCAGCTATGAAACGCAGAAGTGAAAAGGTTTATGTGCATACATGTCTTTGTATTTATATGCTGTGAACAGATACATACCACAACTGTATTTATATGTAAAATGAACATACATTTATATATGCCAGATGACCTTCAGAGTTCCCTTCAAATCCAAATTATTCTGTGATATATACAGGGCATGTAACAACAAGCATCAATGAGCAAGAATTTTTTTTCTCTTTTTATCCAGTAGAACTCAAGCACAAGAGCTCTTCCCTTCGAAGCCTTTTAAAACTACTTTGGAATTTAACAAAGCAAAGCATATGTGTATGCCTGACTCAAACACCTTTCATCTCTTTTTCAGGTCAAGGATGGAAGGTAAAACAACAGACATTATTTACAAACAGCACAATAACTTACTATGCCACAAGTCTATTCTCACTGTAGCACTGAGGAACCACAATGGCTTCTTATGAGCCAGGCAAAAGGCAGCTCTGCATCTTCCCATATACACCAGAAAAACCAGTGGCTAACTAGGAGCAAGTAAATTTTGCTTTAACATAGAAGTGTTGCTAACTACAGGCTCTCCAAAGTCTCAGACTTTCTACTGACAGATGATAATGACCGCTCAACACATGATTAAAAATTTATTTAAAATCTTTAAAAATTAGTAAAGATGGAAACATATCAATTTTACCAGTATTAAACTGAAAAATCTGCTATACAAACAAAGGTCTCAAATGACAATCTGGTCCAGTTTCCTTCAAGAACCATGAATCAAATAGCTCTCAGATTAGAATAAAATTGCCACAATCTGTGAAATCAGACTAACTCTGTAAATCAAAGAAAGTGGTCCTCCAAATAAGATCTTTCAACCTGTCTTCAAAAATCCTCTTCAAGTAATCTTAAAACTACATGACCTTTACCTTTCATGTAAAGATTTTACAAGTCAAAATTTTCATAATGTTGCATAAGTTAGAAAAAATTATGAATCTTGTCTGCAAGTTAAAGTAACAGAAGTTTCAAAAATCAGAAGCAATAGTTTGGTCAGTCAAGACTGCAACCAAGGTATCCTCACATCACACAGCCTAGAAAGATCCTTCTCAGGTTAGCAAACAATTACACACCTGCCATGCCATGGAAATCAGGTCAATGATTCCAAGTACTACAAAAAGAACATTAGATAACACTGACAGAAACCAATAATTTTACTCCTCTGAAGCAGTCTTGAAATAATATTTGGAGGAAGGTGGGGGATTCCTACTGTAAGCACAGTAGGCATTCTAAATTTCACTCTGCAGCCACTGTGCTCACTGCTGACACCAGTCACACAGACTCACACTCTGTTCCTCTGAATCACACCAGTTGTGAATGTCTAGGGAATTACAAACAGATAATACTAATACTTCATTTAAAACTTGACCCAAACATCCTAAAATAAGCCTTAGTAAAGTTTTAAGTAACTACCAACCAATCAATACTAACTCAGCAGCAAAGCTCACAATAAAATTGGAAATAATATGACAAATAACAAAAGCTCACCGTAATATCGTGGTTTAGAAATCTACAGATTATTCCTTGGCCATTTCTCGAATGCTTTCTCTTTGGCAGCTTCAACTAGTTTGTCCTGGTTTGGGACAAATATGTTCAGAGAGATAAATATTCTCTGATAAAAAGGAGGCCTCAGCTCCGCCTCCCCC
>WEIV01014181.1:1590-16070 GCA_013390005.1 Calyptomena viridis | reverse complement strand
TTAACGAAGATGTTTAACAAGACACAACCCAAATAAAAAAATCGCTGTTGCAAACCAATTGATGTCTTTCTTCAAATCAGGTTATTGCTATCTATTGTAACCCTTTATTTAAAAGTGTCAAACAATGATTCATCTACATGTTAGCATGATATCCAAGCAAATTTGCCCTTTCTTTTCCCAGCTAAAAGGTTTTAATATATCCTGAACAGTAGAATTACACTCAAGTGTCCCCATTTTCAAAGTCCTATTTCTCATCCAGCTGCACATTGTTACTGCTTGCTCTAAATGCAAGGTGGTNCATCACACTAAAATATGTAGCCCCTTGCTTCTCCTGTTTCATCTGCCTCTCCTCAGTAACATACACAGAATCATTGCTAAATGTTAGGAAAAATCCACATCATTTGTGATTATTTCTACTGTCATAATCTAAAGCCAGTCCATAGAAATCTGGCAGAGGGAGACAAAATCATTAGAAAAAGTAAGATTGAGAGAGATTTAATGTATTTAACAGTTTTATAAACTGAATTTGAAATGTGGGATTAGTAGTGAGAACTACGCAAGGAATATGTAAAACTATTTAATTTTTTTTAATGAAAAATAATGCACTACTCTGAGTCAGTAGCTTTAATAAGGGCATTACAGTTTTACTCATCAAATAAGCAAAACTACAATATAGTGTTTGTGTACTGATATTTAGGTTTTGGAATTAGCATAAATGTAATGGAGTTTCACTCACAAATTAAATCACATTTGGGGAAAAAAAAAATAAGAATGGCAAAAGAAAGCCCTCCGTACACTGAAGTCTTACAATTTGAGAAAATTTTACGGAACTTACTGCTATATTTACACCGAGACATAAATATATATATAAATATGGACACACATAGATACACAGACCTTTGATGATAAACCAAATCCAATTGTAGCTTAAAACATTAAGCAGAGTTCTCTTCCCTTTGCAAAAGTATCATAAGAAAAAAGTGAACCTTCAAATGTCCAAAGCCAAATGAAAATTATCTCTAAAACATGTGGCCACACATCGCAAAGTAATGAAAGCTTTCTCTGAGATTATCTATGGAGTATTTATTTTTCTTATAGTCCTTTTTGCCCAGAGAATTTGTGAATGCCCCATCCCTGGAAGTGTTCAAGGCCAGGTTGGATGGAGCTCTGAGCAACCTGGTCTAGTAGACCATGGCAGGAAGGCCAGGACTGGATGAGCTTTAAGGTCCCTTCCAACAGAACCCATTCTATGATGCTTTCTTTAGAAAACTGCCGAGTAGTCACAAAACTCTGCCTCAAAGCAGTAATTAACACAGAGCCTCCCTGTACACATTTCAAACGGCAAGCAGAAAAGCTCTGGCCCTTCCATTCTGACTGTACTGCAGCAGACAGCATAAAGCAAGACATTCTGATCTTCCCAGGTAATACCACAGTACAAATGAAGAAAATAATAAAAGAAGCACTACAGCGTTCTCCCCACAACCAAAGCTATATTCTGTCAGAGTATAAATAGCCTAAGGAGAGACTAAAATGAATTCATATGTCTATAAATCCACCTTACATTGAACTAAAATTGAAACTCTCAAGCAAAGGTATGCAACCTCCTCTCACTGACCAGCAACAGTTTCTCACAGTCCTTAGCAGCTCCTAAACAAAACACAGTGACCATTCCATCATACCACTATTGTGCTTCTACCAACAAATGAACAGGAACATAATTTACTTGAAAGACATATTTCAAGCAATATAGTACTAAATAGAAACCTAGCAGAGGGGAAAGGACACAGCACTATAGGAATGCTTGAGAATATATTGAAACATTAATTTTTGCACGCTAATATAATTCTCGAGTCAGTTTGTTCAGGTAGATCTAAACTAAGTACTGTTGTTTATCTGTACAAGTGTAAAACTTCCATCCACAATTTATAAAGCAAAGTTCATTTTCATAATAAAAGGCTCTCTAAACTCTTCGCTGAACAAAGCAATAGTATTTTTTTTTTTCGTTTTTTTTTCAACTTGGAAAACATAAGACCATTTATTTATACTCTGGACTTGATTATCAGGAAATAACTAAGCAAAAGAGTAAGTTTAATTCCAACAAGATTCAAGATTTGGTAGAAGTCGTTTTGCTTTTGTTTTTTTCCTTCTCCTGAACAGTCTTTTCCCAACAACCTCTTCTTCTGGAATGAGGTCTTAAACAGAGATCTCAGTTCAGCTGTTTTACCTACACATAATGTTTGACAGTAATTGTAGAAAGAATTCCAGAGACTCATACCATCCTAACACATGTTTAATGTCAGTAGGAATAGGATGAACCATTAGCAAAAGCCTCTCCCATGTCTACAGAAGGAACCAACAGACAGCCTTAGATGAGACACAATTTTACATGGCCATCTCAGGGGGATCAAATCCACTCTATAATGAACGAGATATGAGCAGAAATTTTTATTCTCTTTTAAATTATTCAAACATTGCAAAGTGACTTATTTTCAGAGCTCAGGTGTGTATGATTTCTGTGAAAACTGAAATAAGAATATGTAACTTCTGCTGAGTGAAATTTATCATATTTTTAAACAGTTTGTGGGTTACAATAAACTGGAACAATCCTACACACTGGTAACCCTGTGCCATATTGTGAGAGACTTCCACTCTCCAGAACAGACACTGCTACGCACTAAACCAGCTCAATCTGGAGATATTGCAGATATTCACAAAAAGAAGAGGGTCAGTGTGTCTAACCATCATCAGGAGTCAAAAAACCCCATGAAGCACCAGTGCCACATCTGCTGCCTCCTCTACACCAAAGAAACAGTTGGTGTTAATGCACGATTAAGAGCTGAGAGGAATGCAACAAAAGTGTATGCAGGTGGCAGAGGTCACTGAGGGACAGTAGAGAGGAAAGAGAGGGTCAAGTTATTATCTGGAATGCATCCACAGGGCACAGCCATTTTTTAAATCAGTTTTTATAATAGCCATGCCTGTATTGATTTAATAATATCTTTATGATACAGATTTACTCAGCACACCGTGAAGAACTACATCAAGGCTGAGTTGTGAAACCAAGGCTTGTTTCTTTTCCTTACAAAGGTATAGGGAATATGTCCTACCTTGAAAGCCTTTAACATCTATTTTTAATGCTTTATTAGCCTTGTTTCCTATGAAAAGGCAAAAATCCATCAACCAAAAATCACCAAATCTTTCAGTTACAAGTCTTTAGGTAAAATAACACAAACACCACAAAAATGAAATCTAGTTTTTAAATCCAAGTGATTAATATGCCTCTGTGTATACATGACAACTAAGACATTGGGTCTCTTGCCTTTAAGGTTATATTAGCATATACATAAAGATGAAATGGAACAGAGAGAACATTCATGTGGAAGTATGGTAGCATCACACTGGGCAGTACCACACTTCACAGTATCGGGCCTCTAAAGACAACTTTTCAAGAATAAGTATTCACTGTAAATCACACAAATGTGACAAATTAAATACTCTTAGCCACTCTTGTAAAAGGCAGAAAAAAACAACTTAAGGCTCATGCCTTACTTAAAGGAAGGTGAGACCAGGTTCACACTGGCAACAGGGAACCATCCCCAAGTCCAGCCTCTTCATCACTTACAAAGCAGTTGACAAAAACCCGTTCCTGGAGTCTTAGTAATTGCCACTAACTTCTTGTCTTACCATTTGCCTCCCTCCTCCAGAATGAGAGAAATAAGAGCTATAGTTTGAAGGGGCAGAAACAAACAAGAGTCATTTTAAGCGCTAAGGTCAGGCTCTGTGTTTCAGGGTAGGGGAACCTGAAGTAAAACAGTTACAACTTCCCAGTGACCCTGGAAAGGAAGTTACTTAATATTCATGTTGACAGAAAAGAAGAAAGGATTAATCATGTGGAATTAGCATTTTCATTGAGGAGCTTGGTTGAGTCTTGTGTTCTACTTTGAAAGACGACTGCTTCACACCAGTATTTTACATCTCTCATTTATCGAAACACTGCAGCTTGCTCCTAACTGATGAATAATGAAAGACTTCTTTACTTTTACTTCAGATTAATCATGCAGCTCCCTTGGTCTTTCCATGCTTGAATGTGTGTTCTGAATACTTTTTCTTAATTTTTTTTTTTTAATTCATGTGGAGTAAAGTAATCTGTTTAATTAGATTCAATTCTAATGGGAAAAAATGGTCTCTAGTGAAAGGGCATCACCTAAGTATTTTTACCTCACATTTTATAGTGTTGCAGTGCCACTATGCACTATTATCTCTCAAATTATGTACCATTTGTGTTAATATCAAGCTATCTCTTATATTACACAAATTAATAGTTAAAAAATCATCTCTAGCATAGAAATAAAATGGTGTAAAAATTGAAATGAGTACAAGAAGACTTTATAATTACTCTCACAGAGTAAAAATACAAGTTATTGTGTACAAGTAATAAAATAATGTCTTTACACAGTTGTTTTAGAACCACTTGCAATTTTTAATAATATTGATTCTGGAAGTATTTTCCCTCAACTCTTCCCTTTCTTTGTCTTCCTCCAAACATTATGAACTACTAGATTTGACTTTTCCACTACAATTATTAAACAAATTATATACAAATGCTAGTTCTCCCCATAGTGAGTGGCACATTAATTAGTACATCATACAAAGCTACTTAATGGAGTCAGAGAATTTTAAAATATTAGCTCTGTAAAACTTGCCCCACCACATCAAACCCTAAATACATCATCTACTTCATGATCATGCTTAAAGTGAGAAAAACAACCTTGCAGTCCACACTTTGATAAAGCATTTCATGTTTTACTTATGTAGCTACAGATGGCATTCATGGTTAGGGAATCATCCAGTCTTCCTGAAGTGCAGGGACGGGAGAAGAAAAAACAAACAAACAAAAAACAAACAACCAAAATCAACCCACTCCCCTCCCCCTCTCTCAAAACAATCAGGAAAAACCTAACCTATGCTTTGGAAACCTTTTCCTGTTTTTTCATGGCCTTTTCACAATCTCCATCTTCCTCACAGTCTATCAGTCTAACAATCATTACAATACAACACAACATTGTTCTCAGTATTAAATGCCTAAAACATAATTCCTAAAACAATGTTTTCAGATAAAGTGGATTTGTCTGCAAATAACCAATTGAGAATGATTACAGAAATCAGCATGTTTTCTTTTACTATCTATTAAGCATCTTTATGTATGAGATGCAGAGTGATTTCTAGGTTTATTCAGTCGACTTAAAAACTACTTAAATGGCAGGGACTTCTCATTATTGCACCAGAAAGAGGGTTCCATTCTGAATAAAATGTCATGTGCATAATGTCAGGGCATCACATTCAGTTGAGCCACATCCTGTTACACTTCTCAAAGACTTGTAATCATTACAACTCCTCATTCCAATGTTTAACTACACATTTCCATGCCTTACTATGTTACGTCTAGTTTTAATTTTCAAGGTTGAATTAAATTAGTTACAGCACTACATCATGATTTTTGTAAGATACAAATATATTCTAAATTTTAACCTCTGAGGTATTTTGACTGAGAAGATGAAGAAACATGTAAAAGATGAAGAAAAAAAACATTCCTAGCAGTAATAGTCCATCTGATTCTTTTTTTATCTCTTTTAACATACTCCCTTTCAGTTGCTCATAAAAATTTCCAAGTTCTCACCAATCTCTTGTCATCAGCTTTGAGTTTTCTCTACTCTGCTGACACAGTTTTAAATCATGAGCCCTAGAACTGCAAGTTAAAAAGCTAAATGCCCCCATCTGCAGAAAGCTGGCACAAAATTTACATTCCACTGCAGTTTCGGCTTCACTCTGTTTTCTTGCATAGCTGATGTAATGCCTTGTCATTCCTAAAAATGCAAGACTTTGCTAAGCCACACCACCCATCTCTTATGTGGCTGAATAACACAGGTATCCTAAACATATGCAGGGTATTCTGTACAAAATGTGAGCATAAAAATGTCTTTCAGAAGTCTCTGGCAATCATCCTATTCCTTGATGCATACAATTTGAATACTGAATTTTTCTGGATCACAATCCATTTTCTTTCTTACCCATATTACAAACTTCCTGAAGTACCTTTGTATTAGCAACTGTGTAACTTCACTCACTTCAATGCCCACATAATATTTTTCTTGCATATTTTAGCATAAAATTCTCTATTTAAGATTACCTTTACCAAGAACATATCCATCCACACTAAATTCACACATATCTGGTCTTTGCTTCTTCCTCCTGCTGCTCCCTAAAGAAAGGGGTATTACCACAGCCTGCAAAACGTGCTCTTTCGAAGCAAAGCTGATAATTCTGATGATTTTCAAAGACTACATTAAAATGTAATAAAACAAGCCAAATTGTGCCCTAAAATTGAACATGTGATTCCCTCCTAACAAACAAACAAAAAAACCCCAAAACAAAATACAACAAAATAACAACAACAAAACAAAAAACCAACAAAGCGAGCAACATTTACTGAGCAACATGAACTGGATCTTCATATTTTTGCTGTTATAAAAACTGTAACTTCCTTGAACATCATATACGTTATTTTACTTCCAGGGGAGAACTTGACAGGATTCTCAAACTTGAACTAGACACTGCTTTCATTAATCTTACTCATGTTCAGGTAAGCTGTACACTTCCTTGCAGAAAGAATATTGAGTTAGAACAGCACCAAATGTTGATATTTGTTACATAGCACCATATACACAGATTTGTTACCCTATGGATCAAAGGAACAAGAAGTTCTGTCACTCTGAGACAGCATATCATGTATTAGGACAACAATAAAATTAGGTAAACACAGTGGGAGCTGCAAAAAAGCATTCTCTATTTCTGTGTTCCTTTTCTTCTCCCGGTGGATGACAACACATTTCTTTGCTTGGATTCTATGTTGATAAATTTTTTCCAAGCCAAATTCATTGAGCACACGTGATAAGAGTTCAACTCCAGACTACCATCATTATGACACATGACAGGTATTTCACTCGTTCTTTGCCTCAATTTTTCTATTTTTAAAATATAGATGTGGCCACAACTCCTTTGTGAAACATTTTGAGTCCACTGACAAAAATCCCAGGTAACAAATAGCATTATCAGCTTATCAAAGTGTCTTTCTGACCTGTACTCAGCATTCACAGATGGCTTACAATGATGTGTGACTGATGTCACTGTCCTCCTGCTATGCAACTGCACACTCATAGGCAAGATGAGTGCATCTTGCAAGCTCTTGATCTTCTCTGTTTGAGTTTTACCCTCTGTCCTCCCAAAATGCCTGGAAACTCCATATTTTTAGTGCCATTTGAGGGGCAATTTCACTGTAACATCAAACTGTTTCCCAACTTCAAACTAATTTTGCATTCATCACATAGAAATTCCCAGAGTACTAGTTCTCAACAACACAATACCTTAACCAATTTATAAATTTGGAGATGCAGAAAGTCCATTTAACAACTGTATCTATTCATTAGCTTTATTTCTTATATTACCTATGCACATATACATATATAGGGCACAGCAAGGGTGAGGAAGAGAGTGGCCAGGGAGGAGATGGGTGCCATGTTGACCACATGGCCATGAGAACAAGACCCATTTTTCACTGGCTTAGAAGAGGGACAGACCCAGGAATGGGGCGGATGAACCAGCAGCCCAATAGACGTGCAGACCACACCTTAGGAGAGGGGAAAAATGGGTGGAGACAGAATTGCGCTTGTGCAGCTGCAAAGGATTCTGGAAATGGACAGAACTCTATAAAACCAGCCACCATCTTCTCTCGAGTCTCTTTCAGACCATGCTGGAGTAAAGACCTCTGCTGCCATTGCTGCTCCAGCCTCTGCCATTTTGGCGCCGCCCTGGCCGCCCCCTGCAGCTGCTGCTACCGTTCCAGCAGTGGGCACCGCCTCTCTAGACACCACTTGAGCCTCTCGTCCTCCACTTCTCTGGTTTGCCAGCACCCCTACCCCTGCCTCTCCCCTCCGGAATCCCAGGACCCCCCCTAGGCTCCAGGACCCCTTGGTAAGCCCACTGCCTCTACCCTCAGGAACCTCAGGACCCCTAAGCCCTGGGATCCCTCAGTGAACACCCCTGCCTACCCCTTCTGGAACCTCCGGAACCCCAGAACCCTCCAGACCTCCTGGGATTCCTTGGTGAACCCCATTGCCCCTCCAGAACTCTGGGACCCCCTACACCCCAGAACGCCCTGGGCCCCAGGATCCCTCAGTAAACCCTCTGTATCCACCCGCCAGAGCCCCGGGGCAGTTTGACAATGCCCGGGACCAAGAGCAAACCTCTGCCCCCCACCATTCAGAGCCCCCGCCTGTCTCCAAACCCCCCAGGGCCCCTTCGGAGATCTCCTGGCAACCTCCTGCTGCTCCAAGTCCTCTACTGGTTGTAGCTGTTGCTGCACACAGGACTTGCCAGACCTCCAAAAATTCTTGATAGTTTTGTGATTGCTGTGGTTTTCTGTTATTTCTGTGGTTTTCTGTTATTTCTGTGTGTTGTTTACATTCAGTTCACTACCTCATATCACATACACATTTACATATATGTATGTCTATATATTTATATATGGACATACATATTTTTTCAAATAAAGTTTCTATCTTTCTATTCAGTCTTTTTGGTCTCGCAGCCGTATATTAAAAATATATTCTGTCCAAATCGGGACATAAGTCTAGAAGATTATTGGTAATATTGGTGAAGCAAAGACATGTGGGCTGATTCAGGAATTAAAGTCCATGATGTTTCAGAGCAGGGTTTATACCCTAAATCAGCTTAGCATTCAAACAGGACCTGTGTGTTAAATATATATATATATCTCCTGCAACCTATAGAGATAATGCAACAATTTTTATCATATAGAATAAATAAGACACTGACACTATCACCAGTTATTTTATATACTGATAGAGTTACTCTAAAAATAAATGCTCTTTTCTTTTATCTGAATCAGTTTATAAGTTTCACACCCGATTTCACTAGGTGTGGATTGCCAACCACTATCACTTCACTTTGCACTGTAGCTTAGTGAAAAACTAGCAGTCTGAGATGCTTTCCAGAGAAGGCTTTACTTCAGACAAGGCCTTTGCTGTGTGTTGTAAACACAGCTGCAGTGCCTCCCACCACAGCACCTCAGAGAGGCACTAGAAAGATCAACAGCACTATCAAAATCAAGTATTTATGGGGATTCTGTAATTTGTATTTACTTCCAGGACTACACCTTGTGTTCCTGCCACCTTTATGATAGAAGTCAAATGTTGTTTTACCGCCTGCATGCTTTCTCAAACAAAAAAAGTCATCCAATTACATTTCAAGCGTCCTTGACATTAAAAGTGGATTTAAAAATGACAAATAGAGAGTCTGCTGTTATCCAAAATGACCCCTTAAAGACAAAGACCAGCAAATGCTATCTACTGAAAGACTGCTGTCCTAATCAGTGCTTCCTCCAGCACTCCTCTTCATGACAGTGCAAGTCCTGGCACAGTCTCCCAGGCACCCAGTGATTGCAACCCTCCTGTGTACTTTTGGTCTCTTCTTATCCCTTCTTTTAAAACTTCCACATTGTTCTACCATACCCCACAGAAGTTTAAGAACAGCACTGCCTCCTGATAAATCCCTTCTAACTAGTAAAAAGAAGATAATAACTTTGAGAGAATGTTACTGCCAGCAGAAAGCTGGATACAAGTTCAAATGCACTTTAAGTAAGAGGCTGTTTTTCATCAAAATTCAAGATTTTTGTCAAAATGAACTGTCACCAATTCTTACATGAAATAATAAACGTAATGAAGACAGGCTTACACCCAGACATCTGTATTTAACATAAGATGGTCTCTCACTCTGTCCCCTCTGCTGCAGCCCTCATCCATCTGTGCTGCTCAGCAGCTCTGCAGCTCCCAGTCCATTCCCTCAGGTCAGTACCAAGCTTTTGCTCTGAAGCCTGTTCAGTAGAAGAGACATCTTCACTAAAAAAGCACCGGGTGATTTTTCTAACTTCCATAAAAATGACCCACTTTCCTAAGAGATTTTGTGCATCTGAGATGAGACTTTATTAGTAGGCAGAAGAGGTATGTAAAGCCTTTCCTGGAGCCCATTCCATTAGTATTAATCAATACTAATTTAAAATTGCATAAAGGCAGCCTTTCAACTGGAAATTATTTCAACCTTTTCCCCCCACCCTGTCCCCTAACAAAACAAACCCAAACAAAAAACAAACCGCAACTTTCATTATACTTGAGAAATAAGGACATTGTGTCTCTGTACAAAAGTAATTTACAGATTATCTTCACTTCCAGAATGACTTATCAAGTAGAAATTACCTTACACAGAACAGCTTGGTGAGCCTTGTCTTTCACTGCTTGCCTTGGAAGTGTGAGAAATATATCTAAACATGAGGAATAAACTGCTTTCAAGAGTGAACAAAGAAGGACTAGAAAAAAGTGATTGCTGTAATGGTCAAATGGGAACAACTGACTCGGTTCAGTATGAGTTTCAACCACTTTCCCCCACCCATTGCCTCCAGGAACTTCAGCTACTGCTGCACCTACAAAATCAATGCTGCTAATTGTCAGGAAAATTATTCAGGACAGCACGGAGCCTCCTATTAATGATGCCTGTCAGAAGAAAGTCAGTTTATCAGCTATGCTAAAGGTTAACATCAATATCAATACAACTACCTTAAATGATTTTATCACTGACTTTTTAGAGAAAATCACTGTGATGGTGCAATAAACTTCATAATTGAATGCACTTTAAAACCTGTTTTGCTGCCCTGATCAACAGGTGCCAAACTTATGTTTGTTATTGAATATTCCTTCATTTGAATGTAGCAAGAAAAAAACACACCTCTAGTGATTCCTTCAGTTCTGTCAGTACTCTTTAATAACACTGGGCAAGAGAACTGATCTGTGGACAGACACCAACTAATACTACAGGAAATGGTTTGCTGAAATGATTCTGTTACTTCTACTCAGAAAGACCTCAAAAAGCGAAAAGCAAATAAGTTAAAAAACACCAAACCCAAACAATTGACTAAATTCACAGAAGTTAACCACAAAGACAGCCTCTCAGGAAATCAGGAAGCCACAAACACTTAGGAGCTGGGAATGATTCAAAGTGCTTGCCCCATTTTTTTCCTTTCCAAAATGCATCATTTATCTACCATGAGACAAAAAGCTTGGTGTGACCCAGCCACGCCTTAATGATTTTTTACAAAGATTAATTGTATATAGCAATGTCTGAGAACTTTCATTAAGTTGAAGTAATAGCAATAATCTACAGTAATAATCTAAGAAAACAATCACATACAATGTATATAAAAAAGGGCATAAGACCAGCATGAATAATTTGCAAGACCAAAGTCATATTATACAGTGAAAAGCTTGAATAAACTTCTTTTTGAATGACACACACCCTATTTCTTAGTAGCTTACACAGTTTTAAAGAACATACTGATTGCCAAAGCAATAGCTCTAGTGTTCCTTATTTGAAACTTATTTCTTAAATGACTGTTCACTTTTATACTAATGTCCTTAAAACACTATTCTTTGTTAAAAATAGCATTTTTATATTTTCCTACAAGAAAAGTAGAACATCCTATTTAATAGTTACAATTTTATATATGGATGTGCATAAACATATATTAAACCAAGTAGCAACAACAGTGTATTTTAAAGAGCACAAAAAATTCTCATGCTCTATTAGCCAAAATTCAGACTGCTCCACTTAGCATGGTAAGTCTAAAATACCTTAGAATCTGCTTCAACCCTTTGCAGCAAAGATGCCTGTGAAATACAGATGAAGGGAGCCTTTTTCACTACAGAACCTCCAGCTCATGTGATAAGAAAGCAAGGCCAGGAATATGAAGCAACAGGCACACTTCTCAACTTTTTGATACCTGCTTAATCTCAGCCTACAAAGTTAATGTGTTCTGACAAGATCACAAATCTTTTTGAGAAAAAAACCCCACGTTTTAATACAGGTTATCCAGGCACATGCACCTCCTCCTGCCCTTCCCAACTAATAATTACACAAGTCAGCATTCAGAGACACACTGACCTGACCATGAAAGCAGTTGTCACCAAGTCTTCCTGCATTTCAGTGGAGACTCTTGTTCCTGCTTGGGCTTTGATTCTTTTGTACCCTTTTTAAACCTTGATCATGCTTACCTGGGCTACGAAGCTAATAGGTTGTTTACAGAATAGAAGCAAAGCAGGAGCATTCAACTCAAAAAAAAAAAAAAAAGTCTTCTTTTTCCCCCAAACAAATCCCAGAGATGATTAAAATCATCTGTATTATCCCTTTGAAAACACATTATATACTGGCTCAAGTAGTAGGATCTAGCCCTAAACATACAAAAATGCAGTATCAGAAGAAGAAATACTACATGTTGCCATCACAGCCTGCAATGACTCCCCATCCACAGATTGTATCTTACTGACTGCCAGTTACTGTGAAACTGCTACAAAAGCATGAGAACACCATACAGGAAGAAGATACAAATTTATTGTATACATGTTATTGTAAGTACATTTATACAATGTAAAAAATTATAAGTACAATGCAAAAAAGCATTTAGGACAACTAGATAGAATAATTTCAGGATCAACAATTCACTTTCCTTCTGTGTGTCGAAGTGCGATGTCTTCATTAGTAAATCCTCTGTGCAAAGTTAATCCCTTTTAGCTACTTAAGGCTTAGAAGAGCTCACATCTCCCATTCCTGCCAGCAAGTTCTACACAATACACCAAAAGACTACATAAGATGCCTGTTTTATTAAAGCTGCCCATCTAAGAAACTTTACCACAAATTTCTATCCATCTACTACCTTTAGAAATCACAGTAACTAACTGGCATGAATATTATAAGACAGTTCATTCCATGGTTTTCAGAGTATTAAGACATTTGGAGAAAAGGTTTTTTAATTCCCACTTCTCTGTCCTCCCCTCCCATTCACCCAGACACCTTTACTGAAACAAAAGGTGCACACTTTGAAACATGTATTTAAATTTGACCTAATACATAGCCCAGAGTTTACTGTGATAAGACATCTATGTTAACTCCTTACATAAAATCCTGCTACAAATACATGAAGCAGTTTTTCTGATTCTTTTAGTAATTATCTGTCACTATATTTTATAAAAATGAACCAAATATTACTATGTAAAGTACTTTTCAAAATCTCAATATAAAAAGAAATCTGACAAACTAGAGACATTTTCCAAATACATTTCCAAAGCCTATTTTTTTTTTATATACAAAACAAGATGTGTGTTCTGTTTTCAAATGAATATAAACAAATCAGTATTAAAAAAAATGCTGTAATCTTCCCTGGATTTTAGAAAATTGTTCCCTCACTAGCTAAGAGTTAAAATATAAATATATGCAATTTGACAGCATTTCATGTTGAAGTAGCTTTTCTTCTTGGAACCCGATTGTCTTCTTGGATATTTTTCCCCACTTCCTGTCCTACATAAATACTTTTTGCAATCCTTTTCTCATTTAAATATAAAGATTTTGGGAAAACACATCCTCCAATTGTGCAAAGACAACACTTAGCACACTGGCCAGGAACACTGCCTTGGATAACACCACATAGAGTAAATTGGTCAAAATGCACTGTTTCCTTCATTGCCTCCCAACACTTCCATTCACTCTAGGGGGTAAAACTGAGGCACTGAGTAAAAGTTGTGTATTTGATCCTTCACTCCTGCACATCTTCTGTCAGCTAAAAAAGTGAGGTACAGGACTCTATCTCTAAAGCTTCAGTTCAGCACATGCAAGAGCAGGAAAACAACAAAAACTCTCCAGCCAGCAGCAGTGCAATAAATATTANGGGACTCCTGGGGTGAAAACCTACTAAGGTTCATAGAATCTTAGAATCATTTAGGTTGAGAAAGACCTTTTAGATCAGCAAGTCCAATTGCAAACCTAAAACAGCCAAACCAACCACTAATCCATGTCCCTAAATGCCACACCTACGCATAATGGAACCATAGAATGGTTTGGGTTGGAAAGGACCCTAAAAATCATCTAGTTCTAATCTAGTGGACATATTCCATTAGACCAGATTGCTAACAGATCCATCCAACCTGGCCTTGAACACTTCCAGGGATGGGGCATCCACAGCTTCTCTGGGAAACCTGTTTCAGTGCCTCACCACCCTCATAATAATAGAAAAGAGAATCAATTGCAATTCCTACAAATCCTACAAGGAAAATGGAGAAGGAAAGCCACATGCTTTCCTTCACTCAAGTTCAACCTAGTTCTTAGTAAATAATAATGTATTCTACATTAATTTATATTTCTCTCCACACACCCATCTTTCATAAAGCTCAAAAGACCATCCTTGAAGTCTGTCATGAGCAAATGGTAAGGTAGGCAATTTTAACCATTTCTGAGCATCTGAATTCCATAAGACATAAGAAAATAAGGTTCCATTTCATATTGATTTACTCTCTTTACTCCAAACG
>WEIV01014179.1:0-33789 GCA_013390005.1 Calyptomena viridis | reverse complement strand
CTTGCATTTCAGTACCTCACCAAGAAATAGAACATCTTCCCTGTCAGTTGTGTAAATTCATACGAAGATAACTCATAATTAGATACCCTCTGTATGAAAAAGAGTGGGATATAATAAAAATACTGTTGAAGGTTGAATCAGAGTAAAAAATTGCATTTTCTGATAATAAAGCAGACATTCTGAATATACATGTAAATATTTTATACCTGTCTGGTAACTGGTTTAAATTTACCTGTTGGACTCTACACAAGGAACAGTCCCCTCCCTCTCATCCCCTTCTGGTTATAAAAGACTGTCATAAAAGATTTTATAAAGTATAAAATTATTTATTTTTAATTTATGGATGGAGCTGTGTTTGTTTGGTGTCCTCTCTTGCTGCTCCATATTTGTAGCTAGCAGTATAGAGAGGTTTTACTAAAAAGAAGAGTTTGTGTTTCTACACCAACTCTCTCAAGAAATTCATATTGAAAGATAGAGCTTGAATTGCACATGTGGCACATTCTGCTCTTTTTCTGGGATAGACAGTCCCAGGCTGCAAGGTTTTTTTAAAAGCTCCTACAGGAAACTCTTTCAAGCCTGGGCTCAGTAGCTTCAGTTAAGTTTTTGCTGGTATCTAGTCCTACTTGAAAAATCACCTCTCCACAAGTTCCCCAGACAAATTCCAGGCTACCAAAAGCCCAGGAGTTTATGGTGAGGTCAGCAGCAGTAGCAACATCAGGAGACTTGAGATTTTACAGGTGCAATCTATATTTTGGGAAATAAACTCCCTTACAAAAATTCTGTCTGATCTGATCACTGTTTTTCCATAACTTTTTTTTCATACCATTAGCAAAGTATGTCTTGGTTTAAGCTGCTTTTCAAAATAATACACATCTTGATTCTCAGACCTATATCCTAGGTCACACAACAAAATCTGTACCATCCTGCTCTTGGACATGCAGCTCTGTGGGGGAGATTCAGTGGGTCAAAATAATTTCTGGATGTGACAGAGAGAAAGTGCTGTTGGCCTGTGTAATTCCTCCGGTCATTCTCCTTGGAATAGAGATGGTTAAGCAAAGAGGAGAATCCAATAAATGGGAGATTAAATAATATCTTTGAGGCTTCAGTACTCAGAATACATATTTGTGAATTCTCACAGTGCTCTATTTTCTTCTACATTACACACACCAAAAATAATGAGAGAAAGAGCCAGAAGAAATACATTCCCAGTCTTCCTGCCAATTTCCTGGTACTTGCTAATCTCTGCGCGCTATTCACAAGTTCAGAATGAGTGTCAGACCTACTCTGGCCGTCAGATGGTCTGAGTAACATCATCCTCCAACCCTGCTGGCAGCACAAATAGCTTTAGTCTTTACCTGCATGAGAGAACGGATACTGCAATATTCTTTCTTGAAACAGACTTCACTTTGACTTCATTTTATATAGCAATTTTCACATCTAGCAAATACAGTAGGAGGTGATCTTTTGTGGGTGATACAGACACAAAGCCAAGAGAAATAAAACCTTAGGAGAATGGACAGGAGGTAATTTTTTTAAGCAGCCAAGAGTAAGAACGCTGCTTAAAAATAAAGAAATTGTGAAATATATTCCAAGAAAATGTAATATTTATCATACTGTTAGTTCTTCTCTTTGGGATGGGAGAAGGGAGGGACATACAGCATTATTTTTCTTTAGACGTTTGTATGAATCCACACTAGATCCTAGAAGGCAATGGTAAGCTCTGTATTTCCCTCTCCTAGTGAAATTAAGCCTTAAAAGGGTCCAACCAGTTGTCATCCTGTTTTAGAACTGATCAAATATAAATGCAGATTTTACGTCTTTGCTTCCCTTAAACAAGGAAACATGCTTGTAAATATGAAGGTATCAGTATTCCTGAAGGTTTCACTGTTACAAAAAGAAGCCTAGCTTGCATTACCTTTAGGGACTCCCATGTTTTTCTAAAAATGTGAATAGCGATCATTGAATTTTTCAAATGATTGTTCACAATTAAATGCTTCTTACAGAGACAGTAAGAAACCCTGTTTTATAATTTTCACTGAATTACAAAGTTCCTTCCATTCTCTGTTTCCTCTAGGAATACCAGTTTTGGAGACTGAACACACTTTCCTTTGCAAATGTATTTGAGCTAGGCTTGCAATCTTCTTCTGTGTGTGTCTTAAAACTACTGAGATGGAGATACTACTTGTGTCTTTATTTCAATGCCACTTGGCTGTTACAGTTGCTTTAGTTCTTACTGTAATAGGGGAGCTACTTTGGTCCTTGCAGCTTCAGAAACCTTCTGGCTACTATGAAATAAGAAAGTATTTCCTTATCAAGTCTAAGGAGGCATAGATGACATAATGTGAGTTGACTGTGTGGCTTATTTTATCATGAAAACACCCATCTGGTGAAATTTAAAAAAAACCGTTCCAGATACATGGCAGATAATATTCCCCAACCAGTTTTGTATGCCATATGATTGCAGATTTGAGTAATAATGCATGAATAATGAATGCAGATTTTGAATTATGTAAAGTGTAAGGCATAAAACTAGTAGTTCATACAGTATTCATTACTAAATCTGTGTCAGAAATAAAGATTTGGAAAAATGTACAAACCNGTGAGTTGACTGTGTGGCTTATTTTATCATGAAAACACCCATCTGGTGAAATTTTAAAAAAAACGTTCCAGATACATGGCAGATAATATTCCCCAACCAGTTTTGTATGCCATATGATTGCAGATTTGAGCAATAAACCAAACACTATCCAGCATAAACCACCTTTCAAACTGGTCTTGAACCAAAGACCGTACTTTTCCTTCTTAGGCTGTGTAGTAATTAAAGAATTGCCTTATCACCAGGCTGGTCAGAAACTCATCTTTATAGCATATGGATGCAAAGTGTGCATATTGGTTAATTTGCAAGAATACTTTATTAATAGTGTATTTTCTTCTACATCTGGTCAGTCTCTTTTTCTGTGATTTTCTTGCTTTCCAGTTTCCAAGTTATCTTTAGTTTTTGGCTCTCATTTCTGGAAGCTCTGAGGCACGTTCATAATGTAAACCACATGAGCATTCCCGCTGCTTCCTGAATGAGGACCTCAGTGATAGTTAGTACATATGTACAGTATTGCTGGGCAGAGAGATCGACTCTCAGTTGCCATCTTTCAGCACTTCATCAGTGGGACTGTGAATAGTTGCAACCAGTGAGAACAGATGTAGAAACGTGACCTTGTGGTAGTGAGGTTTGACAGCAAACCCTCTCGTGTATCTCCCTACAGGAGTGTTCTATGTGAAATTCACTCAGAGCTGAAAATGACCAGTAGGAAGAATTTTGCATTGCTTCTTACTTCAAAAGCATTGTGAGACTGGCTGGATTGGTTTTAAATATTGGTGACACTATTGCTCCTTTTCAGAAATAAACCCTACTGAGGGCAAATAAAGGAATTTTTTTCTTAGAAACCACTAGCCACTAGCACCAGTTATTAATTAAAAAACTAAAAGGAAAAAAAAAAAGAAGACAACAAAAAAAAAAACAAGGAAAAAAACCCCCAAACAAAACACAAACCAACAAAGCAAAACAAAACCAAAGAATAAAAAATTAAAAAAAAAATTTCTAGATGAAACAGAACACATTTATCAAATACATGTAAGAAGATGATAAAATTGCCTTTATTTCTCTTTTTTAGGGCTTTCCTGGCAAAGATGGACCCACAGGCCCACAAGGACCTCCTGGTCCAATGGTGAGTATTGCCCATGGAATTTGTTACTGTAAAAATCAGCAGGATTTGGGGGGGATTATAGGTCACACTGTTATCTAGGCTATAGAGGATAGACCAAAGCCAAGGGAAGTTAATTTTCCCATGACGCATGGAGTTGGCAGATAGCTGCTTGTCCAGTGTCATTTCTTTCCACTCTTACTTAGCTCAAGAAAAAATGTCTCCCCTGGGAAGGGGAGAGAGTTTTTCTGTCAATAGATTGATAGCTTGTTCTTAATCAAGTAACTGCACTATATAGAGGGAATTAGTGCTCTTAACATTTGAAACAAGACTTTTTTTTGTAAAAAATTCCAGTTAGGACAGTTAAGTGAAGTGAACCACCAAGTTTTGCTTGGTCTGGAGGTGAGTGCAGGTGCTCTCACAGAGTAACCAAGGAAGACAGCAGAGTCCACATTCAGCCTTCAAAGCAATATGTGTGTTACCTTCAGCATCAGACTCAGCTTTCTCAGCCAGGACAGGTAGGAAAAGTTAATGCCTTCTGGATAGATGTAAAACTTTAGGTGATTGTGGTCGTGTTGAGTATTCTCCAAGCCATCCTGTTGCTTTTACAAAGAACATCCCCCTCAAATAAGAAATTAATATCAGAGAATTTAGTCTAGTGGTTCAGCAATTTGTTCCTGTTCCAGAAAGCAACCCAAGCTATTTTTCTCAAGTGCCTTTCTCAGAGCTGTGCTTTTGGTGCTCTTTTTCCTAAAGGATGTACTTCTCAGTTCTCCCTTTTGGCATTTCCAGTCTTTGACTAACAGACCTTACTGTGTATTGGTTGCTTTATGCACTTTTTCTCATCAGGATTCATGGATGTTGACTGTCATCCACACTATTTTTTTTCTCTTTTTCCATGTAGGGCATACCTGGTGCTCCAGGTGTTCCAGGTGTTACTGGAAGCCAGGGGCCACAAGGTGATGTTGGAGCTCCTGTGAGTAAAATTAATTCATATTTCTTTATCTGCTGTTGTGCATTAGTTGGTTTCTGATTCTGGCTTCACTGTTTGACAGAACTCCTGAATATTTATAACCTATGATCTGTTTGCAGTTAGTGCCTAAGTGAAGCATCCTACTGGTCTTTGTTCGCTCTTTTAAATTTAAACTAAATTTATTTGTTGATTGTACATACAGTGTTTGGAATATAGGGATAATAGAGTCAAGACACAAGATTAAAACACACAAGTTAAAAATGTAACTGTGTGAATTTGTAGTCTTTGTGTAATTACCTTTTCCTTTCTTTCATTTGCACTTCAAGCAACGCTTGGGAAATTCAAGTATGCCATTTATTAACCTGAATATTTTCCAAATTATTATTATGATTCTCAAAGGGTGAAAATATTGCATGAATAAAAGCCTGGCTTTTGTATTACTCTGTGTTCACATCAGAGCAAATGAGTAATCACCAGGGCTTTTTCTAGATTCCTATTATAAATTTAACCATCAGTTTCGTTGCGTGGAGAATTACAACCTCTATGCCTAAAGTTAGTATTAGGAACCTCCAATATTGTTTGTCTTTCAGATACTATTTTTTATTATTATTAAAAATCCCAGAACAAAGCAGTTTGACTGGAAGAAAGGAGTACAACTATAAAATGAGTGTGTAAATTATGTAAAAGAGAATATTTATAGTGGAGCTCTTTTTTGTCTGTAACAATTCAGATAATATTGTGTATTCATATTCTAACATCTGACTACCTTGCTAATTAGAAAGCTTGTTCAATTTTTTTTTATATATATCACAGTAAACATTCTGTTTTATTTTTAAAGACATCAGAATGGGACAGTTTATATTTCTGACTCTATTTGTAGAATAGGATTTTTTTTTCAAAGTCCAATTTGGTTTGGAGATTTAGGCAAATGCAAGCATTTTTATTTGGTTAAGTGAAAATGACTGATAATATATAAGCAAAGATAATAACCTAATGCCCAGTTCTGCATAGTTGTGTAGTGTAATCATGAAATCCACTAAGGAGATTTGATGAGCTATGGAAGTTATTACTATCGGTATATAACATGTTGACTATTCAGTTCCTGTCCAAACACATGTTCCAGATATTGAACTAAATTTCCTAGAGTGTAGATATTCCTGTGAGTCATGTAAGAGCTCTACTGTGCCTGTTTAGACTCTAGCAGTTCAGAAAAAAACAGCTAGATGGATTAAAAAAATTACTGAGCTTCAATAATTGTCTTTCTCAAAAAGTAAAGTAATAGAAAAGAGGCTTTAGAAATAATTTTGGAGTTTTTGTAGGAGTGTTTTCTTTTCCAGCATAGAATAAGCTGTACTTTAACCGTGTATCATCAATCAGCTACTTGCTTATTCATGCAGACCTTTCCTTGCTTCAGGTTTTCCTGAGAAATGTGTAGCCTACCCCAAAAACTGCCATTGCTGAAGTTGTAACTGCCCTAGACAGCTTGTTCTAATCCATAATAGTCCTTATCATCATTACAGTATTACGTTATCTTTAATGTCATATATAATTTTCTGTGCAGTTTAATCCCATTGCTGACTCTGTAGCAGATGCAATCTCAGTGCAGTAAATGCCATAAATTTCAGAGTGCTATTTTGTCATAATTAGACCAATTTCATCCATGTGAAATGCATGCCTGCCCTTGCTGCCATTTTAAACAAGTGAATTCAGTGTGGCAAACATACGAGAAAGTCACTGTTCCCATGTAATTGCCAAATGTGAACATTTTGTTTTGTACTGAAATGGAAGTGTATTTGTTACTGTCACATAACAGTGAAGCCTTGTTTCTTGTTTATTTTTTCTCCCTTTACTGTGTATCTGCAAGGGAGAAAATGTTTAGGTGTTAAAAATTTTGAGCAGAACAAAATGAGAATTAATTTTGTATTGAATCTTATTATAGGGTCCTCCTGGAGCTAAGGGTGAAAGGGGTGAGCGGGTAAGTCTATGTTCACATTAGCCATATTTTTTTTTCCTGTCTGGCCTCTGTCTCTCAAAAAGCTTTTTCCAACAATTTTTGTTTCCCTGTGTTTACAGGCACAATAGTTTTCTCTTTGCAATTGAGCAAACTTTCCTTCTCTTCCAGACATGATCTTATATATAGCTACATTAATATTTTGAAGGTGAGAAGTATGAGGCATTAATCATATCTGCAAATCTCTCGTTAGGGTTATCTTCTCAGACCTCTGCTTACTGATTAAAAACAGTAATGGGAACCTGTGAAATCCTGACATTTCTTTGGCTGTTTTTCTCATCTGTGAGGATACAATCTCTCAGCAATAATAAATGTCTTTCATTGCTCTAAGAGCTTTCAACACAGAAGTGATGCAACAAATTGTTTTATGACACTGCTGCTCTTGTTATCCAGGGCGATCTCCAATCCCAAGCAATGGTTCGGGCTGTTGCTCGGCAAGTGTGTGAACAGCTTATCCAGGGCAAGTACATTGATAATTCATGTGCTTCTGTCTCTAGAATGGATCTTTTCCTTCCACATTTACTTACAAATATGATGCTTTTCGAAGTATCTAAGGGGATCTGTTTGTTTTAGGCTAGACAGTCAGGATTTATGATCCAACTAGATTTATGTTCAACTGGATTTATGTCCAAGTAGAGCTGATTAGCATCAGCCATCTAAGAAAAGCCAGAATTGTTTCCAAGCTATTATAGTATACAGAAGCTTCGCTGTAACAATTGTAAATTTTTATTGACATAAAATACAAAAAACCCCAAACCCTTAACAAAGTAAGGAAATAAAATTCCACACAATAGTTTTTCCATTTTCTGTATACTCCCCTAAATCACTATTTCTCCACCAACAAGCGCACAACTTCATAATATCAAAGCGTGACAGACCACAGCCTTAAGAACCTGCCAATGCTCTGTTCAAACTTTGCTGAACCAGATTTTCCACTGTCTTTTTTTAATGCCTTTTTTTTTTCCTAACAGGTCATATGGCAAGATATAACTCAATTCTGAACCAGATTCCAAGCCAGTCTGTCTCAACTCGAACCATCGCAGGACCTCCTGGTGAGCCAGGTCGGCCAGGGGCTCCAGGGCCACAGGGTGAGCAAGGATCACCAGGCATGCAAGGTTTTCCAGGAAGCCCTGGTCAACCAGGAAGACCAGGAGAAAGAGGTAGGCTTCCTACTTCACACATAGAAAATTATACCTCCCTTTCCTGATACATTCTGGTGGCTTTTGTCTCCTGTGTAAATCTGAAAGCAAAAATTTTTGCATTAGTTCATTGGTGAGTTTAACACAGACTATAATAAAAGCTCTGGAGACTCCATGTCGTGAAGGTCATGCAGGCTTTGCTGAAAGTAATTTGGCAGGATCAGATAGAGGTTTAGTGCTTAAACTGCTGAAGACTGGCGGAATCTAATTGTGCACATCCCATCACATCGCGCTTCTGTCTTAGTAGGACTCTGAAGTGAGCTGAATCTCTATATGTATAAGCAAAGGAGCTACTGAAGAAAGTCAAATGCAAAACTGACAGGTGCATTTTGGGGAAAGATGGAGCTTTTCTGATAACTTGAAATGTGTCAGTCTAGAAATTTCTGAGTTGTGACTGTCTGAACGGAACAAGGTTGATAAGAAAAGGGAAAAATTTCTAGTTTATGAGGGTGTCGAGAGGATCAAGAAGTGGAAATGCTGATGTCAGAGAGAAGTAATATGCTTAACATTTACAAGAAATTTCTTCTGTATTCTCGTGTAGGCTAGATCCCTTTCTCCTTTCCTCCACCAGCATTGTCTAATAAAGAAAAAAGCTCCATATTTGACTTACTCTCTATCTCTCCAACCCTGGCAATCTTTGGTGTCCCAGAGTAATACTAACCTCACAGAGGTAATACCGAATAGATCTGTAATTGTGAAAGTGCTTTGAAGACCATTACATGAAGAGGTGACCAAAAACCCAAGAGACAAATGTGATATTCAAAAGCAGTGAATTGGTGTTGCTGTTACAAAATCTGCTAACTGGGATTTTAAAAATTAATTTCTATGAAGGCTGTTCAGTTCAGGAACAGTTCAGGAGCTTAATAGTCTCAGTTCACAAGTAGCCATGATGCCCATAGTTAAACATTGTTTTTGAAGAGAAAGTCTTTGAGTGAACCTGTAAGCCTTGCCCTCAAGACTGTAATTACAATTATCTTTTTGAAAAAAAATAGAGTCAAGGTTTCAGGTACTGGCCCTTGGTCATGCTGCCTCCTTCTCCAGCTGAGCAGAAGCCAGACACTGTCCAGAAAGAAGGAGAAATTAGACAAGTAGAAAAGAAGATTGGAAAAGAAAGCCAGTGAGGAAAAAAAGGATCACCTGGAGAGACTGAATGCAGATTTCAGGGTACTTGCTTCTGCACTAATACTAGCATATATAAAAATGCATATATATAAATGGCTTCTTGAGAATAGGTTGTTTAAGCTAGGGCTTCGGGAATACAGGAATGAAAATGCCAGGCTACAAAAAAGGAAACCTGTCCAGCATTTTCCNCATGATTTTCTGTCAAATACTTATGATGTAGATGCGTCCAAATGTTTTCACTTAAATGGGAACTGTAATTATATCAATAAATATACAGCACTCAGTCATACTCAAGGTGTCACAGAGAATTTAATAGCAACTTCTTTTTATGTAAAAGTTTGTCAGTGCTACCTGGGGATATGCCACGAATGTTAAGGTGTCTGTATTTTTTTTCTNACTGAGGGGCCCAGAACTGGACACAGTACTCGAGGTGCAGCCTAACCAGTGCTGATTACATGGGAAGAATGACTTCCCTGGTCCTGCTGGCCACACTATTCCTATATACAGGCCAATATGCCATTGGCCTTCTTGGCCACCTGGGCACACTGCTGGCTCCTGTTCAGTCTCCTGTCAATCAGAACCCCCAGGTCCCTTTCTGCCTGGGTGCTCTCCAGCCACTCTGTCCCCAGCCCGTAGTGCTGCAGTGGGATGTTGTGGCTGGCCAAAGTGCAGGACCTGGCACTTCAACGTGTTGAACCTCATGCCGTTGGATTTGGCCCATCTATCCAGCTATTCATTGTGCTGAGACCCAGACATGCATGTTGTACTACTTTGAAATCACAGAGTGATTAGATATAGTCATTTAAATGAAACATGATGTGGGTTAACCCACTGCTTATAATATGTCTAGGAAGCAGCATTGGCAGTAGAGTGACTACAGAAAGGGTAAAAACCACATTAAAAAGAGTATTATTCTTTTCCTCTCTATACAGATAACTGATGTTAGAAGGGACTGATTTTGGCAGGTAGTGTGTGTGGGGAGTTTCATATTTAGTAGACAGCAAGCTCTAATCGATCATTGTTCAGACCTACAATCAGTCAGCCAGAGCTCTCTGCAGATTTTCATGAAATGTGATGCCAAATGTTGAGAGAATTTTACAAATCTTACAGCTTAAAATGAGGTTGTTTCAAGAATAAAGGATCCATGTATAAACTTGAAGACAAAATAATTGGCTGGTTTATTTGGGGTGGAAATGGATTTTAGAACATTCATGTAACAAGCCTTGAGCAGAATCTGGAAGAAAGAGGAAGGAGGTCCTTCAGAAACTAGAAAAAATTTAGAATAATTTTTTAGTCCTTGAGGATGTAATTTCTTCAGAAGCAACTGAATTTTTAGATTGATGTGTGTTTGATGTAGTAGCACTTTATTTAGCAGGAAGATACCTTTGATACAGACCCTTGGCATATTTCAGAATCCATTTCTAAGGAATTGCTCTAAGCTAACCCCAAAATGCAAAAATGAAAATTAAAAAATTATTTTAACCAGTTTCACACTTGTGGAGAATGATTGGAAGTTTTTTATGAATTCCCAATTCTCACTTGATTCCTAACTACATATCATACAGGGAAGTAGCAAACTAAAATTGCTCTGCTTCAGGATGGAAGGGTTTTTAAGTTTCCAGTGATTACTGAGAGGAGGGTAAATGGAGTCAGACCCCATTCCTTGGTGTGTTCTGAAGCATTGCTTGCATTTAACTTGGTTGGCAAACAGAAGGATCCTGAAGATCTCCAGCCAGCCACTTGGAAGTCTTTATGTACAATGTGTTTCTTTTCACTGATGTTGTCACCATTTTGGTTGTATACAAAATGAATTTAATGTCCAAGATCAGTGCCAGATTAGCAACTCTGAAAGTCAGGCTCCAATTTTAAGTTCCGAAAATGCACTGCTACAGATTGTACTGAGACATAATAGGCATTAGATGGAAATAGCACCTGTTTGCTTATCTAGTAGTGTTGCTTTTTCCCCTCAAATTATTTGGATTACTGCAAGAACCAGTTACTGGCTCTGAGTTGAGTGGCAAGGTGCTGGTAGAGTGGGAAGAGAAAATGGGGGGGTCGGGTAGATGTTTCTTCCTGCTTGTCTCTCCTGCCAGATTCAATCCCAACCTGTAAGAGGGGGACACTTTGGAAAGCAGCATGTGGAACTGGTTAGAAATCGTGCACCAAAGAGAACTTTACTGGAAAACGTCAGCAGTGAGAGACATCAGTGAACTTCCCTGCTATCTTGCCTGGCCAATAGCTTCTTTTCCCTTGTTTACCTTGTCACTCTGCCAAGAGTTAATCAGATGTTTTGGAAAAAGACTTGGATTGAGGGAGTGTTTTGGAGTTCAGTTAAAAAACTCCACTTGAACTTCTAGGTCCAGGATGTCCCATTCCTGGATGTATTCTCTCACTAGTAATGCACTGAGCTGGTCCTTCCAAGAAAGACAACCTCAGGGAGAAAGGACAAGTCATTCTCTTGACAGATTCAGTTCTCAGTGTCTGTTGCCAGCTGAGAGGCCATGTTGTGTTACCAGGCCCCTACAGTACATATCCCAGATAAATTACTAGAATTTTGCTCATACTTATTTACATAAATATATAGAAACTCAAACCCAAACACTGATTATTCACAGCACTCATCTCTATTTTAATTTCTATTTTAATCTCTGTTTTAATTTTAACTAGTTCACAGCACTGGTTTCTATTTTTACTTCAGCTAGTTTGAATATCTCTTGATTTTATGTTTATGAACTGAGACTTAAACAACTAGTGTCTGGTTTCTGAGTGCCCAGGAAGTAGATGAAACACTGCAAAATAATATAAAAACCCCAAAGATTCCGCAAGGGTTTTTTTTTTCTTTTTTGTTTTCAATTATTTTTATAATAATGGGTAATTTTCTCAACTTTGAGGAAAAATGGAAAAAGTCTTAGTAAAAATTTTTCTGACCTATTGCTAGCTTTCAGATGCTGTGAAAGTGTAGTTCTTCTACTACTGGGTGGACTTCAGCTCTTATGTGACCTGAAGTGATGCATAAAACTTGAGGTTACTCACCCCATCCCACCATGATTAAAGTACAATAAATACCTAAGCTGTCACTGGGAAAGTCACTGTTCTAAAGCACAATTTCATCCTTATTTACTTCCTGGCTTCATATGAAAGAGTCAGTTAACTATGTGTTATCAAAAGACACATGTTTACAGCTGTGATGGCAAAATTCCAGTGGAATTAAATGGAACTTCCGCCAGTTGAGTCAATTAAATACTTTTATTTCCAATTTTAGCTTCATCTGGATTAAAAAAGATAAAAATCACAACCCTGTGTTATTATACACTATGGTCACAGCTGAACATCTTTAAAAGTGGACATTTTTGGTAGCACTTTAATTTTTCTTAATTGCAGTATTCTCCTTCCAGGAGAATTGCAGATACCTTACAGGACAGTACTCTTTTAAAGACAAAATTAGCTAAGCAATACCTGAGATTTCCCTTTGTAAAGAAACCATGGAAATTTAATTTTCCTTGCTAGAGAATGTGTTCATGAGCTTGGTTTTGTTTTTAATGACAGGCTATCAGAGTCATCTTTAGTGGAGCATTGCAAAGAATTGATTTCCGCTGCTTGTGACCTCCAGGTGGCTGAACTGAAGTCATTGCTTATTTTGGATGGGGACAAGACATAAAAACGTAGTTAGCATGAAGGAGGAAAGACAGTTTGATGGTATTGCTGAAGTATGTCCAGAACACAAATAAGACAGTAGTACCTGGGATCTGAAGGCTCTCTAACTCAGATGACAAGCTTTGCTAGAAGCTTTCTTCCCTGAGGGCGATGAACCATTGCAGGAACCTACATGGAGAGTGATGTCTTGTCTGTAAGCTGTGCTCTAATGACAGCAGAGATGACTCAGGTGAATCTTGAATGTTCTGTCATTTATTAGAAGCGAGTCAAGAGGTCTGTGAGTCTGTTAAGTCCACTAGGGAAGCCCATGGCATGCTCAATTTTAACTCATGAGCATTTTGCCTTAGGAGTAGGATGTTCTTGCTTCAGTGTTTATGTTCTCTTTAACTTGAGTAAATTTTACTGGAAATTAGATTAAAGGAAACCCGAGGCAGACTTGTGTCTTGGCCTTCAGTATTTGCTTAAGATCTTGATATCCATGTGATTTCAAATGTTTGTCCTGCACAAGCTTCATCACTTGTTCCAGAATGAACATTTTATTTTTAGCCTGAGTAGATTTGTTCCATATTTAGCACTTTTTACTGCCACTTTATTCTGCGAACATCACATACAGGTATGTGGTTTTGTGTGTGTTAAGAATAATAATTGAGTGCATACAAGGCCCTGATTTGAAACCATTGTGGCTGTTGTCTTTAAAGTCACCAAGTAATGTTATCATACAGTAGGATGGCAGTGGTCCTTGTACTAAACGTCTGTGTAGATTCCAGATAGTTTTCATGGGCCAGTCTTCTTAGGAAAAAAAAGTAATTCACACATACAGACTTAGCCTTTTGCAAATGGCAAGCCTTTCCTTACAGGTCATGTGTGTTAAGAGATAATTTGGGTACATTTACCTTGTTACAAGACCTGCAGCACAAGTCAAGAATTGCAATAGATGAGTTTCTCCATGTTTGAAGCAAGCCAGGGCTAAGCAAATTTGAGGTATCTGGACCCCAAGCCCCCCCAGTGTGTAATCTAAGGAAATAAAAGGCATAAAAGGGAAACAGGAAATATCTTAACTATGACAGGATAGTGGCAAAGAACCTTGCAGAGGGAAGACAAAGAGCTCCTCATGCCTTGATTAAAAATGATGTGCTCAGTGTGGAGTTGCTGGTTGCAGCAGTGTGGCCTGTGTTTTCCATGTGGTTGGGTCACAGGATATGTTGCCCTGTAAGCCTCCTGTTCCATAGAAGACCCAGAACTCCTCAGCAGATACTGAATCCCTGCAGTTCAGCAGAATCTTATTTGATAAACTACGCCAGTGATGGGTTTTAATTACATTTTTTTCCCCACTTACTTTGTATTTACTTATTTACTTCCATCAGAAAGTAGCTTATGAAGGAAAAAAACCATCTGCTATGACTCCTTGCAAAATGAGGTGTTCTTCAGCTGCTTTGCCCTAAGAGGTAGCAATGACCTGAGCAGAGGGGAAGGAAGGAGTCAGTTGAAATTATTAATACTGCTCCATCCAGGGCAGCAGCTGTTTTCTCTCTGGTTTGTGTTGATGAAGGTCCCATATATTGGCTCTGATCTCGAAACTGGGGAAGCTGTGAAGCAGGGAGAGCAATTACCAGTGCTGGGAGGGAGGTCTGGAAAATGGCAGGGAAGTCCCACAAACCAGCCTGGGTTTGGTGTCTTTGAACTATCCAAATCAAACACAGACTTTATGGGAGTTTCCAAGTCACCAGTGGAAACTCAAGGTCTGGAATTTATAGTTTTGACACCTACTATAGTTTGACATTGATTATTGTGATGACTGCATATAGAAAGTGTTTTATGGGATGCCATAGTGGTAGTGCAGAAGGAGATGGAAAACTGGAAGAAGGCAGTGCCTTCTCTGGATTACCAGATTTGTGATCTCCATGGATCAGATCCAAGGATAGAAATTTAGTGCCATGAGCAAGTGCAGGAACACAACTTACTGGCTGTGCATCTTGGAACAACAGAGTTTCATGAGTGGGAAACACTTGGATTTGGCTTTGTTAGTGGGGGACAGATTTTGACTGTGATGAAACTCCTTTCTTGCATTTTAGCAAGATTCTGCCATAACCCACGACAACTCTTGGCATGTGTGCATAGAACCATCTGGTGCTGAACCACTCTTTGGTGGGTGAATGTTTGAAGAAAAATGGGCTGTAGCATTAAAAATTTGACTTTTCTGGGCTACAAAGTAATTTATGAAGAGCTTTGAGGCTCTGAAGATTCTTCTGACTTACAGTAGTTGCACCTTGGTATAGTCCAGAGGCAGCTTTCCAGCAGGAAGTGCAACCAGGAAACTGGCTGATGCCTCTGCATACCACCTCAATGAAACCACCACGGCAGCAGGAATGTTTTAAGACCCCAGGAATGGCATGTGTCCTTTGAGAGGCTTTCAGGGAAGGGATGGAAAAAGAACCAAGTCATTTTTAATTTTCACCTCCTTCCTTCTCTGCCATCTGGTTTTAAATGAAAAATAACATATGTAACTATAATCCTGGTTAAATAATAAACACTGCCTACATTTTTGATCAAAGTGTGACCGAATACTATTTCCTTAGGTTTACCAGGTGAGAAAGGAGAAAAAGGCAATCCAGGTGTTGGAACACAAGGACCCCGAGGCCCACCAGGATCTACAGGTAAAGTTGCATTTGAAGCATCTGGATTAGACCACTCTGACCCAAGTGCAAAGCAGCTCAGCCCAGCTCTGTCTTTTGCTTCTAAGGCTTAAGCAGCAGAACAGCCAGCAGTTCAGGCACCTTAACTGTCATAATCTTCATATTATGTAATATGATGTTGTGATGTGCCATATGATGGTGTCATCAGTCACACAAATATTTTCCTTTTCCCTAGGGTAAACTGCTTCTCCAAACCCACCTTTTACAAATGTATAAAGTATTTTTTTTTCAGATACAGGTTCTGAAAGGGGAAGAAAATAATCTGGACTAATTGCATTTGTTTTTTCATTGATTCAAGGTCATACCTAACTGTGAGTTGACAGAGAAATGTATCATAATTAAGCACATTAATCACAGGGATTTATATTTACGTCCTGAAAAAGCAGAGAGGGTGATATCCAAGTCCTGTTGAAACAGGAACAAAATTGCATAGACTTGATTAGGATATTCTGGCCATAAGAGCACCAATATAAAGGCACAGCATTACCCAGAGACTGTATTGAAAGGGAGTGGGGAAAATCAAGAGCTGCGGAGGCATCCAGGGCTGTCCTTCTCCCATGAAACTGCCTTTCTGGAAGTCTGATGCTTTGTGAAACATTTGCTTTAGTACAAATTTCTGGCTAAAAGCTGTCTCTGGCAAGGCAAATGAAACAGTGGCCAAGAGAGGAGGCTCATCAGGAGTGTGTCTCCTCTTGGGCTGCTGCTTCGTCTTCCCTGCCAGAGGCTTCAGGCTTTCCCTCAGTTTGCCCAGGGGAGTGAGAGCCAAGATGCCCAGCTCCTCTGCTCAAGCTGTCTCCTGGAACTGTTTGTAACATACTCAGTGCCATGTTTTCCAGGCCAGGAAAAGTGGCCTCAAATCCCTGCTTTCATGAAAGACACTACTCAGATGTTTCATCTCCCCTTTCTATGTAGGACCTCCAGGAGAAAGTCGAACAGGCAGCCCAGGACCACCAGGATCTCCAGGCCCACGAGGTCCTGCTGGTCACATGGGACCCCCTGGCTCACAGGGTCCTTCTGGTCCACCAGGGTACTGTGATCCATCCTCCTGCGCTGGTTATGGCATGGGAGGTGAGTAGTCAGGAGTCGGGGCAGTTGCCATCTGCAGAGGCCAGGGTGGCATTTTCCAACAGCCAAAGTAAGATGGAGGCTACCAGTGAACCTTGCACTAAAATGTGGTAGCTCCCTAAAAACCTACGTGTCCAGTGGGGCTGTACTTTGTGGGACTGCAGCACACAGAAAAGGCAACCCCAGCAGAGTGACCAAAGGAAGTCTACCATCTGATCCCAGCCTGTAAAACAGTCCTGCCTAGTGGGTTTTGTCCTGTACGTGTTTGTGTAGTTGTATGAGCCTGCTCCATCTCAACGGTCTGTGTGTTGAACCCCCACCACCTAATGTTCGTGACAGCACAGTTCTTGCGTCTGTAGTTTTCCAAAGATGTTGCTGAACTTGCCCTTCCCTGTGCCTCTGAGTGGCATGAGAGCATGACCTTTACTAAACCCGTAGTAGTGTAACCTGGCACAGGAATGCACGTGTCCGTCATTAACCAGTGAAGCCACCTGGAGAAAATGATTCTTTCTACATCTTCTCTGTATCCTACTTTCCCATCTCGTTATAGCACGGAGAGGCCATGGGAGGAAGTTAACACAATTACCAAAAATTATGTCACCCAACCTAAAGTCGAAATTTATTAGTAAAGCATTAGTCACTACAAATGTTAAGACATAAAGCATATTTGTTTGATGTTTATGGTTTAATCTGCCTGTGAGCTGATTTGTATGTTTTACTTACCTGAATGTTTTTGTTGTCATCTCTTCCTGTCCTTTTCTCCTCACTTCCCCTCCCCATTGTTCATTTCCTGTTTTAAGGCCCAATCCCTTACAATGGCTACCAATCCAGAAGGTGAAAGGCTCATTCTGGTTCAGGTCTCATTGGGCTGAAGGTCAGAGATGGATGCTGAACTGCTCTACCACTAATGAACTTACAGCTGCTGTACATGCACTTGGCTTCCTGGCACTGCTAAAAATTATTGCCTGATCCATTTTTGCCTGTTAATCATGTATTCTAGCACATAATTGGAATAAGCTAAAGCAGGCAGTGTGTGCAGTGTATAATGAGCACAGTATTACAACTGGACATTTGACAAATTCTGGTGGTGGTTTCCAACTAACTTGGCTGTCTGTTGGTGGGTTTCCAATTGCTCCATCTTATTAATTTTGTTAAATGTTTTCATTGTTCCTTTATGTGAATAAAAGATGTGTATTTAAAGATTATATATATATACTCACACACATGATATAGAAATATATCTATATATAAAATGTCAATTTCCTAATGAATGCTTTAATTTTCTACTCCCCTTCTCCTGTGTTAACCGTATGAATACTCTTGGTGGTGGTGGGTTAAGGTGGATACGGTGAGCCAACTGATCAAGACATCCCAGTAGTGCAGTTGCCACATAACTCCTACCAAATCTATGACCCTGAGGACCTTTATGATGGTGAGCAACAGCCGTACGTAGTTCACGGGTCCTACCCCTTACCATCCCCATACTCCCAGTCCTATCCATCACCTCATCTTGCTCAACCAGAGTTTACTCCTGTTCAAGAAGAGATGGAAGCCGTTGAACTGAGATCCCCAGGAATCAGTCGCTTCGCAAGGAAGGTAGCGAAAAGGAGCGCCAAGACTCCAGTCCGCACAAAGGCAAATGGAAAAAAGCCCTCTCAGTGAACTGTTTAAAAAAGGGTAACATTTTATGTGCATCTGTGTTTGGCCTTTGGTTCAGGTGCCTCACCTGTCACGGAAGATGTTTACAAGGCTCTTACGTTAAAGGAGAAAAGTGTACATGACAGTTGACACACCAAATAATGGTAATTATCTTGCATGCCAGCAGCTTAGTATGTTAGTGGGTTGGTGCTAGATGATGATTAAAGGTCACTTGTAGATCTTTCTCTGGAGTACTGTTCCGTTCACTATTCAAACTGTATAAAAACACGCATCCGGATAGTTGGTGTACGTAGAATCATTCAGAAAAGTTACTGTTTTGTTACCCATTTTTTCCTGATTCTGTTCTGTTGGTTTTGGATGAACTGCTTTACTAGCAGAGTAACCTGACTAAATTCACTGGAGAACAATCATAATCAGTTTTCCTTGAACCCGGCTTATTACCCTTCTGCAAAGAATTCTTAGGTTAATGGACTATTGTTTTTTTTAACTCACATGATAAATACACAAGAATGTTCCTTGGGAGCACACTGATAATTTATTGTGAACCTCTTTCATTTCTGTTTTGTATGCAAATAAAAGTGGCAAGCTTTTGTACGGTAATTCTGTATTTGTTTGATTTTTAACTCAGAATAATTGCATTAGATTAGGGGACAGAATGTAATGAGAAGGAAATACATTCTTGTTTTTCAACACTTTTGGGCAACAGTTTTATTTTGAAGGATGTAGGCACTTAGTATAAACATTATATAGCCTTATTTTTAAGATATATATGGACAAATGTAGAGAGTAACTGTGAGATGAGGTGGTTGTACCATCTATGGATGTGAGATTCTGCATATTGACATGCCAAGGTCAAAGGACTGGCAAGTGTAGTTGCGATGGCAACTTGATCAGCTAACGAAGAGAGAAAGGAAAATTCCCAACCCAACCACCTGAGCACATGGCAGTTCATTATCTACAAATAAATAAGGTAAGTTATAAAGTGACTCAATAAACAGCTTTGAACAGCACTGGAGACTGAGCATCAAAGCAGGATTTAGCTTAAAAACAGCCATTTAAATTGAAAACATAGGTTTGGAAAACTTTTTATTCAGCCCTATACAGACATGGAGAGGCTGGCCTGTGCATCCCAGGACTGTCTTCCTGCTCATCCCTGACTGGGGGAAGTCTGTTTATGCTGAGTAAAGAAAAACCTGTCAGGTTTGGCCTCTGGCCACTGCCAGCAGCTCCTTTAGCTTGCCAGGAAGAAGATGAACAGGTACTTTTACTGTGTAATCTCAAATTATCTTGCCTGGAATTTAACCTCTTTAGTAAAACACACCATTTGTACATGTGACTAACATCCACAGCTGGGTGTATCCCAGGGCAAGCTCTGGCTGGGGGTTGGATACCCTTGTAGGCTGTTTCTGTTTTCCCATTATTTTTTTCATCCCCAAGTTTCACTGTTTTCTGGGAGAAAGGTGATAAAGTTGCTGGAATGTGAGTTGAATATCATTTCTTTACCAGAACTTGCATTCAAAGTAGGTGGTGGTAGAAAACTAGAATGTAGTTTATGGCCTTTATCCTTCAGCAGCTTAAGCCTGGTTTACAGACCACTGAGGCCTCAGGTGAGCATGACTCTGCACACAGGTAAGCAGAGCCTGACACACACAGCTGACATTGAGAGATTTATATTAAAACTAAGTACAGGTAATGCCTGTGTCACAGGATTAATTTCCCTGCTGGCACTTGGCTGTGAACACCCACATTAACTTACCCCCAATGCAAACTCCCTCTGTCCTCCTGGGCCGGCACATCCCCCCCCACGTATTGTACTGACCCCCTCTGCAGTCTTCCCTGAGATGTGCCAACCTGCAGGTCCTGTGGAAGTGACTGAGGTCACTTTCAAGCAATTCTGCCTGTGTTGTCTCAGAAAGACTCTAAGCCTCCTATCAAGAGTGCACAATAAATTTGCACCTGACCAGTTGTTGAGCAACACTATATCCAAATCTCAAGTTCCAGTGGGACCATGAAGAGTCGTAGGGCAAAAACAGGGATGAAGGGACACAGCATGGAGTCAAACTTCTCAAAGTAAGGCATTTGGTGTTATTTGCCCCATATCTGACAGGCACTATCAGCCTGACCAAATCCCTGGGAGTGCCTGTGGTGTGCAGGGGGTGTCACCTTCACTGTGCCGTTCCAACAGCTCCCACCCCAGTTATATGGGCTGGGAGAGCAGCTGGAAGTAGCACAACAGCCCTCTGCCCACAGGGACCTGAGCACATGTTGGCCTGTGAGATCCCCAGTGTGGGACACACACACAACTGGCTGCCATTATCCTCCTCACCATATGGATGTACATGTAGTGAATTAAACAACTGACTTGTGGATAATAAAGTGGCCATACTCATCACAGTTCTGTAACAATTTATATACTAAAGCATAAACTTGAATTGTGCTGGTTATTTTAACTTTGTATTTATAATGCCATTTACTGGCATCCCGCTGACCAGAATGCTGCTGGTCATATGGGCACTTGCTGGGCATACCTTGGTAACAAAAAGTAACTAACTGGTGAGCAATACCAAATTACAAAAATATTATTCAGGATTTGTATATTTGCCAAAAAAAGTAAGACACATACAGTTAAGATTTCCTCCAAAATCCAGTCTCTGAATAATCCAGAGTGTCTTGTATTTTTACCAGACTACCTAAGAAACTGAAATTGTGAACTGGAGTATTCAGCACAGGATGAGCAGCTGATGCCACCTAGATCTTACCAATAAACTCTGTGTATTGTATCTTTAGACAGAAAAGAGCATTTACTGCAACCTAGTGCTTTTAAATATACTTTCACTACTTAATGAAATTTACTGACTTGGAAATGAAGGCTGCATGTTCACTGGCTAGGAATGTTTCCTGGAAAGAGCTCATCTGACTGCCAAAGAAATGCCTGATATCAAACTATTATTTATGTAATGAAATACGATATAAATAAACCAGTGTTTCTCTTCTCATTTGATGCTTGTATAAAACAAATACAGAAACCTCAAATTCTCCTCACCAAACATTCACAAAAATTTCACAGGTAACATATCAGCATCTTCTACAACACAGAAAACAACAGGTGCTTCACTTAGTTACACAACAACTTGGCTTGAGGGCTTTCCATGCAGAAAAGCAGTAAGGAATTTCAGGGAAGTCTCTTGTAAAAGCAAAGCAATTTTTAAGATTTTTTTGAATCATTCAACACTTCAGTTTCTTTTCCTCGTTTGGTTTTCATAATAAAATGTTGCTGCTTTGTTCTGTATTATGTTCTTTAAGTAAGGCAAGTTCCTGTGACTTGAATCAAAATCAGATTTGGGCTTAAGGGGGAAGAAAAGGAAGAGTATCTCCCTGTGATCTGCCTTTAATGCCTGTTATTTCAACAAGCTCTTTAATGAAATCGATACCATGTTGGGTTGTCAGCAGATCATCCTAGTGAGGAAGGGTCACTTCAGAACATACACTGCACAGCACTCCAGCACTCGAGTGTGCCATCTTCACAATCCATGCTGGGCTGGAGCAGTGCTCTGCCTGTCTGCTTTCCAAAGCACACAGAACCTTATGGATACCAAGTCATCCACCAACATTCACGTAACATCTCCACATCAAAAATGAAATAGTATTAGGAAGACATTTAATGCCATTCAGCAGCTACAAAGTGGAGTCAGCCTTGCTGTTGTCATTCAGCACAATAAAGATTTAGGTGTAGAGAAGACTAACAGGAGTCTGAAAAAAAGCAGGGTTATTAAAAAACCAGTAGTTGTAACTTTGTTCCTTACCTTACGGTATCAAATTATGGCCAGAGCTTGAGGATGAAAAATCACAGCTGGTGACCATAATTATTCACAGCTTTTGCTGCATGGAATTAAAGTTTTTCAACTTTTGGAGTGAGATACTTCATACCAGTAATCACTGTACTGTTTCTATGAAATGCAAATATTCATTAAAAAGGTATAAATTCTTTAATAATAGTATCAAACCCAATGTCACTAACAAATAAGAGCTCATAGAATGCAGAGTATAGGTGGTATTAACAAGATAATATCTATTCTCAGTTTCAAATACAGTAATTTTTATAATCTTGCCAAATCAAGTATGTTAACATCCACCAGAAACATTCAATACAGAAGGGTTGACTGAGATGCAGATGCTTCCATGATAGAAGAATTTTCTTTCAAGAAGGAGAGACACTCCTGATGGCAGTTCTTCATTTATTGGTATTACTTCCATCGAAAATCTTTAGGACTGGGGAAAAAGAAAAAAAAAAAGTTTCAAATACAGTAATTTTTATAATCTTGCCAAATCACGTATGCTAACATCCACCAGAAACATTCCATACGAGCTGCTCCTACTTTCATAAGCAAAACAAAAATCATCTTGAACTGAATGCAGTCTCACAGTGCTTTCAACAATGGTACTAATTTGCCTCCACTTTTAAAAATGATTAATTCATGCACAAGATGGCAAGTTTTAAATTAACAGCACAGTCCACCACAACACTACTAGAATAGTTGAAACTTATGATTTAAAAAAACCCTACTTTGAATCTTAAAGGTTCTGCAATCCCCTCTGCTTGGATGACAGATGTGGAAAACATTCAAGACAGCAGCAGACTGCTGCTTGTAATCCTCTGTGATTTCCTATTCAGGCACATGCCACTCTCCCTCCTGCCACATATCCACTGGCTGCAGCAACCACACTCTCCCTGAACCCACACGGCTCAGACCAGCTCATGGTATTTACAATTCTGATTTTGAAGGCCAGATGCACATCTACATCCCTGACACGTCCTGGAGAGAAGTTGCACGTCCTGGTCTCTGAGGTGCCTGGGAGTGCACAGCATGGACAGGCTGCTCCTCTCAGCACCACACCCCCCCCCAGCCTGCTGTAAATACAGCACCGACCCTCCTCGCTGCTTCTCTCATCTGTGAATCCAAGCAGGCAGGGGGAACTGTGTCTCACCAGCACTGAACAAATAAAAAAGGTTTTGTAGACATGTGAAGGGACATAGGGCCAGCAGATTTGCTGTAAAGTTGAATGAAAAATTCTTGAATACAGGAAAATCTGCAAATCGCAACAGCAACCAAGTTAAATTCACAAAGGTGGTAAATTTATTCATTCATTTTGTTGTCAATGGAAATGAAAAGCAGACAGCAATGGAAGCAAAGAGCTTACTTTGGAGACCAAGAGTTTACATGGCTGCAGAGATGCCATACAGAAATCCAATACTTAATTAGTCATATGTTGCAGTTCTAGAATTAGTCAGCATTGCAAAGTGAAGTCATTCATGCAATTCTTGTATAAAGCCTGTAGGCTCTTACGTGAAAGTAACTCTTGAATTCAGTCTGTGCTTTTTCAAGTATATAATATAAAATTTTACAATTGTATGAATTTTACAAAACAACTACAAAGAAGAGGTAGTGTTCATACTGTGATGAATCACGACAATTTGTTTTCCACTTAAATGGCATATTCTGTATTAATAGTTGGACTTGAACCTTTTGTGCAAGACAGAAGTAAGCACCATATATGTTGTTTACATACTTCTTTAATGTTGGACTTGAACATAATCGATGTTTGATGGCTGGTACACACTGGAAAGTCAAGTCACATTTCCCAGAATCCTAGATTTCAGTACTTGGACATATTCAAAGAATCATACAATCACAAGAATGGTTTGGGTCAGAAGGGACTTTAAAGATCATCCAGTTCCAACCCCTCAGCCATTCCACATTTTGTTACAGATCTCACCCTGGACACCAGAATAGGTATTTCATTATATCAAACTCTTTGTGGAGTAATAGGAGTGTAGGATTTTGAAAAAAAAATTATCAGCAGTGACTTAGAAGTTTTATCACTGCATTCATCCTAGATAGGTGGACAGTGCTGAAAGATTTTAGGCAAGACAGCACGGCAAAGACATCCTTGTCTTACAGCTTATAGTTATTACTCTTTTTTAATAGGCCAATTCATCCTTTTGTGTGTTGCTCAAAGGACTTTGCATTTTTCTATGAATAGCTCACTTAAAACTTCAATCTGGAGTTATGCTGGAGTGCTGCAGAACTGTGGGTCTCACAGTACTTTGTTCTGGGGTGGAAATCCATTTTTTTTTCTTTCTTGCTTGTAATCTGCATTTCAACTTTAAGCTCATTGTCTTAAAAGTTAAATGCATAAAACACTGGACTTTTAGTTTGCAGTCTTACAAAGTTAATGAAGCTTAAAACCAGGATTTTCTACACTGAAACACTTGTGTGAACAAATACAAAAGTTTTTAAAGCCTTTTCTATTGCCACAGTAGGCTTTTATACCCACTAGTACTTGGCTTTTGGACTGCTTTTGAAGAGTCCTTGGCACCAGGAAAGCTAAGCCTTGAAGACCTCTGCCTTTGGCAGAAGTGTTATAGGCACTTTGTCAGACAAAAAGAGTATGAATGCACAAAAACCTTGTCTACTCAGAGAGAATTACGAACTACTTGTGAACACAAATGGTAACAGCTCATTGATAAATGACATAAATCCATGCAAGAGTGTTCTTCTTTGATGGCAGTGCTTTTGCCCTTCCTCAGCAAAGTCCTCAGTTTATATATTTGGAACAAAGGAAGTGCTATCTCCTAGAAGAGACAGTTCAGAAATTCACCCAAAGGCAACACTTCACATAGCTGTTTCTCTTTTTTTTTTCTAAAGTTAACATTCTTTGGGGAAGAAACCTGCTGTATATTGACAGCAGATTCCAAGACAAGGGGAAATAAGTGGCAGAATGTGGGAGCCAGCATCTCTGAAATCTATGCTGAAAGGCAAGGTATTATGGGTTCACTGAAAATATGCAACATTAGTCTGTGCAGCAGATGTTTGCCACCAAAACATGTAAAAAACATGTGTCCCACTAACATTTTTATACTCCACATAAAAAGCATTAAGATACAGTTCAGTGAATTCTAGGTACTATACTCAGCAAATTAAATTAACATCCTGATCATCAGATCAGGCCTCTCAGTCCTTCTCTCTTAACAAGTACTTTACCACTCAGTAAAAGGAAATCAAGAGCTGGTCCTATGCTCTGATTACAAGTTTTATATCTCTCAATGCTGCCCAGGGTGGTCATGAAGTCTCCCTCTCTGGAGACATTCAAAATCCACTTGGATGCGTTCCTGTGTCCCCTGTTCCAGGTGACTCTGCCTCGGCAGTGGCCTTGGAATGCATAATCTCCAGAGGTCCCTTCCAACCCTAACAATTCTGTGATTCTCTAAATTCTCCCAACTTTTATCCATATTCACAGCTATCAGAAGAGAAATACAGCTGATGTAAAATGCTGACAATCCAGAGTCACTGAATCTTATACAAGAGATAAACCAGCACACACGACCAGTTCATACAAGCAGTTTTTGTGATGGAAAACAGAAAAGTCTTAGTGGTCTCCAAAGCTGCTGGAGATCCTGGAGGAAAACAAGCTGTCCACAAGCCAGCAAGTGTGCCCTTGTGGCCAAGAAGGCTTTGTAAACCTGGATAGTCTTTTCATACCTATTATTTGAATGTAATAAAAATTACGGGCTAACTGCACACTCTATATAAAGGATAAAATGTCCACTTGGGAAGAAACTGTCAAAGGCTGAATCCAGAGAAAATACAGAATGTTGGTGGAATTAAAGATCAAATGGAACAGTTATTTTTCTCAGAAATAATGTGCTATACTTGCAGTATTCTGAAGATACCCTATATATACAGGTTATTTTTAGCAATTTAAAATTCAGGGCAATTTGTGAAACCTCACTGAAACATAAAGGTGACTTATTCTTTTGCAAAGTAAGAGCCATTCAGATATATTACGAAGCCCAAAAGATTAGCTGGAGGGGATAATTCAGATATGCAAAGGCTTATCAGGTACCACTCCCCTATAAATGTTTCGGGGGTCCTGGTGGACACTAAGTTGAATGTGAGTCAGCAGTGCCCTTGCTGCCAAGGCCAATGGTATCCTGGGCTGCATTAGGCACAGTATTGCCAGCAGGTCGAGGGAGGTGATCCAGCCCCTCTAATCAGTGCTGCTGAGGCTTCACCTGGAGTGCTGTGTCCAGTTCCGAGCTCCTCAGTACAAGAGAGACACAGACATACTGTGGAGTCCAACAATGAGCCACAAAGATGATGAAGGGACCGGAGCATCTCCCACAGCCAGGCTGAGAGAGATGTCACTGTTCAGCCTGGAGAAAGGAAGGCTCTGCAGGATCTCACTGATGTTTATAAATACCTGAAGGGAGAGAACCTAGCAAAGAGGACAGAGTCAGGTTCTTTTCAACAGAGCCCACTGACAGGACTGAAGGCAATGTGCACAAACTGAAACATGGGAGGTACTGTCTGAGCATCAGGAAACACTTTTACACTACGAGGGTGACGAAGCACTGGAGCAAGTTGCTCAGAGAGATTCTGGAGTCTTCACCCTTGGTGACAGTCCTGGGCAAATGGCTCTAAGTGGCCCTGCTTGAGCCAAGGGGATGGATCAGATAACCTCCAGAGGTCCTTTTCAGCTAATTAGTCCAAGTCTTCTGTACTACAACGATGCAGTTAGAATTGCTCTTCAGACAAAACTGTAACTGAAATCTGCACAGACACTGAAGACAGAGCTTACAATGGCAAGTTTTAGCCCAAGGATGCAAGTCTCTTCAAATTATCTCTAAAGTCAGGGAGGAAAGGCAGGACTTCCTTAGAATACTTTAAGTAAAGATCGATTCTAGTTATTCCAAATGGAACTTAGACTACCTGTTTGATTAATACTGGAATTTGGTGATCATACATGTGCTTCCCTAATAAACCCCACCAACTCTAACATAAGCCACTTTGTGCAGCTGCATAAAACAAGCTTATCTTCTAGGTCAGTTCCCTGATTCTCCATTCCATTGCCACACAAGCAGAATGGAAAGGCGGGAAAAGTGATGGATGATATTTAAAATCCAGCCTTCTTGCCAGAAAAAATGCTCATGAAGCTATGACCTCAGCCTCTGAATAACTCAAATGGCATACAGAAACTAAGAGTACAGAAAGACCTACTTGCACAGTTGCAACTATGATGGGACCCCCCACTCCACAGAATATACAATATTCTTTTCAGTGTAATGTCAAATGTCCTTTGCCAAGGGCATTTTTCCTGTCAAAGCAGACAGGACAGAGACCCTTTCCAAGAGTTAAATGTGTTCAACTTTCAGCTCCTGGAGTGAATATTTATTTCCATCAACTATGAACAGACCTGCTGCACAGCTCCATCTTTATTAAATTCTTGTTGGCACATTCCAGCAATGATATTTCCCTTTGCCTAGCAATGTTTTGTGGAGGTAAAACAGCCTCAGAAAAAACAAAAACGTGTGTTCAGGTCAAATCTAAGTAATCACTAGTCTGTGTCATACTGCAACTAATGTGATTTCAAAAATACACAGGATAACTTCGCCATCTTATTTCTAGGCAAGCGAGAGAACACCTTATAACACAGTCCTTACAGCAGACAGGTGAAAAATACCATTACTTACCTCAAAGAAATAAGGTTAAGGCTTTAGAGTAACATATGACAGTGTCTATTTTGTATGTAAAGCAATTATTTTACAATCCAGAGAATGCTTTAAAAATATTTTCTCTTAATTTTTAATAACTCAGAATAGCCCTTCAAAACTACATATCTTACCCCAAATTACTGTTTCTCAGTGCTTTTACATGCATTGGGATTAGCTATAACAATATAATTTATAGTAGACATTGCCCTTTCTTCTTCTTCCAAAAGAAGTTACACACCTACCTAGTTTCTTCAACCACATGCTCCTGACAAATAACACTTGGTAAGATGACCATATCTTCTTTGAAGCTCAAAAAACCCGGATAGTCATCTCTCCATAAACAATCCCTATTCACATTGCTTTGTTGTTACATTGCATTGGCTAATACATTTCAAAACAAATTTCATGGACTTAACTAGTCACCTGTGTGCTTGCAAGCCTGTATTAATGACTGCTATCTAATGGTTTTAAACCTGCCTCTGTTGAGGAATAGGACTGTTAGTGACCTGTCAATACCTGCTCTTGACTCAGCAAAGCACACCTGGTGTGGAAGCTTTGAAGATCTCAAACTGCAATTTTCTCTTCACCTGTGGGCAATTATCTCACCATTGGGGAACCTGACCCAGAGAGACAGAGTTCCCTGGACATTCTGCAGTCTCACCAGCAATGAGTGTTCAGAGAGGATTTACCCTTGCGTCAGCACTGCAAAAGGTCAGTGCCTTAAGGCTAAGTAATGCCACATGCTAATAAACTGACAGAGATGACAGCAGTGGTACAAGAGCAAAAGTTGAAAAGGACAGGCTTAGAATTCTGTTAAGATTTTACTGCTTCCATGAATTGAGAGAAACCATTCCAGATGCATTAAAACTCCCTTAAAAATTAATAAACATCTTGGATGAAAGACACATCCTTCTCTTCCATTCACAGTCTGCACAACACTCCCTATTACCTGAAAAATTTCATGTCTGGTAGGCTTCCCATTTGCATGGGTTATCCATCAAAAACAAAACCAAAAAAGTATCAGTCTTAACTCGCAGTTATCAAAATTTTAAGACTAACTCATGCCATTGGGCTTTAGGTCTCTGGCTCCTATAAGAGCTTTTTTCCCCACTGTTTTTTTTTCTCTTCGCCCCACCTTGTTTCCTGCTGAACAGTGGAGAGTCCTCTGAACAAATGAAGGAGTCTTCAGCATGACTGTGTAGTTTTACAGAAGCTCTCTGTGGTTTTCTTACACACATTTCAAGAATTTTAATGAACAACAAAGATAAAATCTCTCCAAACTTGGCCAAAAAACTAAAACACAGAGGAATGTAATTTAATTGGTGTTAAAGTACTTCTAAACTACCCTCACTTTTTAAAGTAGTTAACCAATGATATCACCTGGCTCAAAAATGTCTTGTTTAGCAGAGTTCATAAACAACACAGTTTCAAACAGATGACAGATAGGGGAAGACCAGTTAGTGAGAAGACTTTGTGGACTGATCATGCCACTTAGTATCTACCTTTCAGCCACATTTTGATCCAATTACTCTGTGGTAGCAGGCACACTCCATCTGTGTTACCGCAGTGCTCTTCTTCATAATTATGGAAATCACAATCACAGGAATGTGGAATTATTGCTAACTGATGATAGTCATCTGCTTACACAAGACAGTTCTATGGTTCATCTTTCATATTTGCTTATTAAGGGCAACAGGTAACTTTTAGCCTTTTTTCATAACAAATTCCAAATAATGTGTTGTGTAAAACTCATGCACAATATACACAGCATGAAATTTGTAGTCTACTGGCACAGATTTTAAGGTTAATTTTTGAATAAACTATGAAATTTTGAGTATCTTAAGATTCATTTTTATAGACAAACTTCAACACAGAGACAAAACTTACTGTAGACTCCAAAACAAGAGGAATATATACAAAATTTCAGGTACACTTTGCAAGTTGTGCCAAAGCCAACAGCTATTAGGCAAGTGCACTACAGCTAAAGGGGGTTTTGGAATACATTTCATCTTTTTCACTAACCACACCAGTAAATCAAAAACCAAGGATTAGACATGGCTATCATTCTCTGTAAAACCAAATTATATGGTTACACTCAAATATCAGCAAAGTGTGGAGGTGAGGGGGGGGAGACAAATCGTTTTTCTACTCAAGGTGTACCTACTATCCCAGGGTAGCTCTATGCCTCTGGTAAAATAATCAGTGAAACAGCTAATGATATTTAAACTATCATTAAATTTCCAGTAACCATGGTGGCATATTCTAAACCATGAACTTCCTCTGCTTGGGGCACAAGAACCTTTTCCATATTGGTGTAGTTTTCATGAAGACTATTCCCTTGGCTAAAAAGCATTTTAACTTTAACAAGTATAATTAATTTCGCTTGGAGAATAAACCACAGTAACAGAAGCTCCATTTTGTAACAAAAGCTGCATTTTGTAACAAAAGCTGCACTTTGTAACAAAACAAAGTAAGAAAAGACAATACTGATATGGCAGTACAGCTATAGTGACTAACCTTCTTCTTCACAGACACTTAAAATCCGTATTTTGTGCTCCTCAGCTGCAGCTTACTTTCTTTTTTCTACATAAAGCTAGCACTTGTTTTAATATTTAAAAAGTGTCCTTAAGTCAAGTGACCTAAACCAATGCAAAAATGTATTTACATACTCTTAGTGAAATTAAAAATGGTATATTACAATTTAAAATAAAGTGGTTACAACCCAGTTTCTGTAAAAAAAAATAAATAAAACTGATCTGAGTTGTTTAGAAATTACTGTAGTTCCCAGATTTTAACATGGATTATATGAATTTTGTCTGGAAAGTGATTTAAGTTAAATCAATGGAAAGTACTCATAAACTTCATCTTGCTATGATGATGCCTTTCACAAATAAAAGTTTTCTCTTTAAGTGATATATTCTGCTAAGAACTGTAGGACTGTAGAAAGAACAGCACTGCACACTTGGCTTTGCACAAAGAATTACGTTATTCTTCAAATAAACAGAGAACTTGGTGAAGGAATGGTGCAATACTTTCCAGACTTACTGTCAGCACCAGACGTGAAAAAAGGAAATCTAGACATTTATAAAAGAGCAATTAAAAATCAATTTAACTCTAATTTCATCTGGGCAAGCAGTTCAACAGTATCATTTACAACCATTCTTCTACTGCTTGTCAAATTCCCATTAATTTAGTTTCTATTCTCACACAGGAGACCAAAAGGTTCTAAGGGAAGGGGAAAGCAGCTTTGTAATTTTCTTTTTGGGAGTTTCTTCACACAACTCAAGTAAAAGGGCCCAGGTACCCATTTATTATCACTTAGCTTCAACTCCAGTTTTAGATACAACATAAGCTGCCCTCAGGTAAAGGGTATAGGAATCATAGACGGACATGTTTCTGGCATGCCAGAGAAAAAACAGTAATTCACTTCAATAGGCTAAACAATCTAATAATGAATTTGTTGGATTTTTATGATGATTAAGCTACTGACCCTTCTCGATTAGTGTTCACTTGCTGCCTGCAGTTAAAACCTAATGTAAAGGAGAGAAATTTTCTTCTCAAGTATCTGTGTGGCTTTTTGTCAACAGAAATTTAGATCCAGTTCTTGTAGTCTGAAGTATAAAACTTGGTTATCCTCTAACCTCCAGTTAAACAAAATGCCACCCAAAATTCTGAGATATTTTTATGCCCTTGCTATTAAAAAAAGTTAACAGCAATAGTTCATAGATTTTATTGGAGGTTAATGATCTCCAGTTAGTAAATGTAACTCCTACCGAGAACCAAAAAAGCCACAGAAAATGAACTTCCAGAGGGATTCCTCAAAGAGTACATTGGAACAGAACTGGGCTGTGTTGGCAGGATAGCTGTTTCCTGGTTTATACAGCTTGTTTTTAGGAAAAAGTAAGATCAGCTCCAGTCTTTTACATAAGTTTGTCTTGGCTGCCTCTTCTCTCAATACTTATACATGCCAGCCCTGCTTTGTGAGAGAAGACGAGCACTTAAGTTGGAAGGGCAGTACTTACTCCCCCAGCCCAAGGTAAGGACCAACTATTACCATGTGAGGCACAATACAAACACAATTCAAAACCCAAAAAGCTACAGACTCTACAACTTAGCAGGAACTAAGATAAAGACTGGAGAAATATTTATTTTAGTATCAAATTTTTAAAGACTAATAAATAAACTCAAGATGGTCCTTATAAAAATAGCTTAAGACCTCACCATCTCTGGAGGAGATTTTACGGCTTTCCCTCTGCACTTCTCCATATAACTAGAGTAACCAATTCTGTAATTTTCCTTTATTTATCTTACACTCCATTGTAGGGAAAAAAGCATTTTATAAACACAGTAATAACTGCAAGGTAAAATTTGTAACATAGCACATCACTGGAAATACTCCAAGTATAATTTCTCCATGCAAGATAATGTGAAGTGTCTTTTGGTGTTAGCTCCTTGTGAAGTTATCTGAAGAAATTAACAGACAAAAAGCCTCATAAAAAATCCTGTCAGCATCTTGCATATATAAAATTATATTGTTTATAACATCACTTTGGCTGCATAACCAGGATATCTCTGGCATCTCCAGCTCTGCTACTACATCCGACAAATAATGTGGGTAACTAAATATAGGAATCTACACTAGAAATCGGAGAATTATGCAAGACAAATATTGCTGCAGTTCTTGTATGAAAACAAATAGAGAGGACAGTTATGGTTGAGAGGATCTCTCAATCCAAAAAGTCTTTCTGTTCACCAATGCCCACAAATTTGTTTGCTGGGAACATGACAGTTGGCTTCTGCTTGCCTGAGTCTGGCAAGGCTGGCTTTAAGCACACAAATCTGGGGAAGAACTGAAAGTAGAAGTTATCTTTAGCACAGAATGTGTAAGAGCATTATCAGAGGCATGTGCAATTCACAGGTTTCCAACACACTTGTGTTTCATCACCTACAAACTTTTCTTTCTGAGAACATTGTGATTTTCTGCTTTCAAAGCCACAGAATGCTGCTGTTGAATTACCTGAAATCTGTGTGCTGCTGCAAGGGAATGACACAGTGTCGAGTCTGGGACACTGCCCAGCCCATGCTGCTCAGCTGAAACAAAATTACAGCTTCAGACCAGGTTCTGCAACCCCCTGCCTGAAAGCAGGATGTACAGATGGGGGCGGAAATCAGGCAACTTCCTCAGAAAAATAAACATTAAAAAGTTATTTGATTTTCTTAAACCAAATTTCAGAGTTTACAATATATCAAGTTTTAAAAACATCAAAAGCGTTCAAGAACTTTTTCGGCAAAGGACAAGTGAGAGGCTGTGTGGCTGGAGGGGAGTTCCCAGCAAGGCTGGCAGTGGAACAGCAGCACCAGCCCAGGCACACTCCTTCCAATCAGGCAGCTCCTTTCTTAAAAGGGAAACTCTCAGGAATGCATCCATCTCACTGGAACAACACAGAGTGCTGTTCCATACATCTAGTAACATTCTTATTTAAATACTTCTTGAAAAACAATTTCCTGCCTTTAGAACTGTCTCAAAACATATATAACTCAGACAGTTAAACAAGTTTAAAATGGTATATAAGAGGAAAATTTACCCATGAATCTGATGTATCGCTGCTTTTATGGAGCAGAATTGTTTGCTTAGTCATATGTGACTGGTGAATTCTGTGATGATTTCTGTTTAAAACTCATTCAAGAGACATACAGTCTGAAGCTTCAAACACACTTGAAATAAAGGTTTCACTCATGGTACAAAATCAAACTTTGTCAAAGGAACCAGTTTTTTATCTCTTTCCTCTCAAAATATGTCTGGAAAATACATAATTTAACTTTCCTGTATCTACATGGTTTTCCACCACACTTACTTCAGACCTCTCCATGGAGGACCTAAGAACCCCTGCACAAGCTGGGAAGTCAGTTGGTTCCAATTAGGCACAAAAGGAAAGAACGCTCGAAGAAAATCTCTCTGACCAGAAATATTCTGACATTTAATTCTCCAATTTCATGGAGCCGGATCCTACTTCATGTCCTGTCATGGACTCTGCTGTGGTGCAAGGAGGGGTGATGGGAACACTCTCCACTCTGAACACCAGATTATTTGCTAGGTTTCCACACTAGACCTGTGCTTTCCTTAAAAACTGTTTCTCTGTTAAAGTGTTCCACATAGATATT
>WEIV01014175.1:0-63485 GCA_013390005.1 Calyptomena viridis | reverse complement strand
GCTTTACAAAATGAGTTGGTGTTAGATATGTTACTACTAAAAGAAAAAGAGGTATGTGGAATGTTAAATCTTACTGAGACTTAATGTTGTATTATGATTCACAATTCAGTATCATCAATTGGAAAAGCCTGAGCCAAAATGAAAAAATGGCTGATCAAATATCAGAACTTTTCCAATCACTCTAACCCAAAAGTGGCTTAGAAGAGCCCCAATACCTGTCTGGTAGCCATATTCTAATCCTTGGGACTCACAGGGTGAGGCTAATGAGAACTGGGTTGATTGAATTGAATTTGTATTTTTAATGATCGGAATTGGTTTACTGCTTCTACCTCTGCTGTCTTATCTACTACTAACCACTGTCACCATCACCCCCACGGACAACCTGAAAGCTGAAGAAAAGTCCCTGGAAGACAGTGTTTGAGACATGGGGTAGTGTCAAGACTTAAAGAATGCAGCTAATTGTCTCAGAACACTGTCAAAGAAGGAAATTCCCGTAAGACAGGCCACCACGGCAAGAACTTGTGATATGAGCAGATGGCAACAACAGAAACCAGGCCTAGCGAGGCAGATCTGGGTAACCTACTTGAACAATGATTCCCACCATGTAGAACTGTGAGAAAGGAAAGTGTCAATTCCACACCTAAACGAAGGTAAAGGTTTGAAATTAGCACACCAGACAAAATTCCACTGTGGAACCTGTGGGGAAGAAAACACATGATGACACCCATGTCGTCCCAAGTTGTGGGGACATCAGAGATGCCCCATGAATACTCAGGACTTGGACTGTGTAAAAGTGATATCCCAGAAGCATGACTTTGGGACCCTCACCACAGAGAAGACCAAAGGACTGGTGAGGTACTGTTGGAACCCATGTGATAGTGATATCTTTACCTTTTTACTTAACCTCTCTGTGGGATAAAAAGAAGCAAAATGATCTGCACTTCTACCCCTGAAAAATAGGACTGAAATGTTCATTTTATTTTTAAAATGACACAAAACACCATTTACATTGCAAAACACCACACAGTAACTTGCATTGGTATATGCTTAATATCTCTTAAAGGTATGTTAATGAATTAATAAAATGTACTCATGGATTTCATCTGGGCAATAGTTTGAATGCTAGGTTAGCACACGTTAATTGTATACAATTTTCTAAACAAAAAAGCATTTTGAATTTCATGCCAACAGAATTTGTGGGTGTCAGTAACCATGATTTAGTCTGTGTTTGGAGACAAATTTGACTCTTAAAAAACTCATGTGATGGTAAGCCTTGAACTATTCACCTTCCTCTGAAGGAACTCAGCTAAAGCTATGTAATTATTTTTCTTTGACCCACTGTTTACAAAAGTTTTGATTTTTTGACAGATACGTATCTAAAACTGGAAGATGTGACCCGTAAGTTTAATAAGCCTTGCATAATGGATGTAAAAATAGGTCAGAAAAGTTATGATCCATATGCTTCGGTGGAGAAGATACAGCAGCAGGTCAGCAAGTACCCACTGATGGAAGAGATTGGATTTCTGGTACTTGGCATGAGGGTAAGCACTTGTTTTGTCTTCAATTTCAGTTTATGCTCAGGCATCTTGTCCCAACACCAGGTACTGTGACTGGTTTCTCTATCAAAGGACAGTCCTCTTGTGTTCTATATAAATAAAACATTATCTGAATGTGTTGGTAGTACTGGTATCAACTGTTCTGTGAAATCTGTTCTAAAACACTGCTCTGGTTCACAACAAGTGTGTTTGACTTGCCATGTCCTTTACAGGGATCTACTTGCAACCCGGGCACTGTATATGTATATAAGAGAGGGGCTGGGTATTTAAAACTGAACATAATTGCAATTAATGCTTCACCATCACAGCAAATATTTAAAATTATCAAGGGCTTTTTTCTGTTTGGGTTTTTTTTTCCTTTTCAGCTTATATCAGAGATTTACATATTGAACCAGTCTTTCTAATAATCGAATAGTGAGCTGTATCCTCTCCACATTTTTCATCTTGATGTTCTTTTTAAAATAAAAATAAATTTTTACATAATTTTTCTATTTAAGGAAGAGAAGTAAGCTCTGAGAGGTGATGCATGTAGCTATAAACAGCTGCTTACATTCTGCATTTTAAAAAACTTTCCATCAGAAGGAAACCTCTTGATGCTGTTGGGGAAGGTTAGTTGGGCAGGGATGAGGCCCTGCAGATATCTGTACTAATTCTTGTTACTCTTAGAAATACTAGTATTCAATATTTGTGTATTGGCTACTTTAAAACTTCATTGTAAAGAAAAACCGTACAGAACATTTGTGGCTCAGTAAGAGAAATGTGTTGATGAGTTCCTGATGCAATCCAAAAGTACTTTTTTCTGCTATGATGAGTGCAGAAAGAATTTTCTTTTTGGTGTGATACTTTTGTTTTCCTACTCACGTACACAAAGCCAGAGCACTTCAACCTGTGCATCAACATACATAAATGGCTGAAGACTTTGTTAAGCTGCCTCTTTGCTGTTCAACAGCAACAGCACCCAGATTTCACCATTGTTTGAGATAATTCTAATATCTCTGTAATGTTTTGTGCGGAATTGCCTGGGCTCCCATCCTTAACTCTGCCTTGAGATAAGCTGCTACAGCTATAAATTATAGTGCTCATGAGTAGTAATTATGTAAGCCTATGAGCAATAACGTGGGAGTTGAGTCAAAAACCAGCCAAACAGTTTACATAGAAAAGGAAGGTTAGAGATTTGGTTTATGTTATTACGTAACCTTTCTTATCTCATGTGTAAAACAATTCCCTTCACATCCTTTATTTCATGACAATGCAGAAGAAATGATTGATTGCTTCCGTGGTATGCTTGTGACTATTGTTTCTGACAGTGTCAGTTATTTGTACCTTTGTACTCTTGCAGGAATTTTTTCAATCCCCTAATTCAGACTGTATTTATAATGATGATTCCCCCAAGCAGTGCAGTTTTCGATCTAGTTAAACACTACTTTTGTGCTTCTGGCACCAAATTGCATGTTGGAAGTTACTTTCCAAAGAAAATTGAAAAAGTTCCTCCTCCCCTCATACAGCACTTGGCAAAGTCTGAATTCACAGGGCATTTTCTCTGCTCCTTGGTTATGGGCTGACCTCAGCCTGTCAGCTTGCCTTATTTTTGCAAGATTCTGGCCATACTATAAAACACTCTCCTGCACAGATACGTAGTGCCCAGAACAGCTCGTGTGCCGAATGAAGGTTGCTTGTGTTTGCTGGACAAAATGTGTTATAACATGATTCAGGAATGAGAGGGGGTTCATTTTAATCTCTCCATTCAGTGTAATTTTTAACATGGAGGTGGGCTTGCCTCTTCAGTTTCTATTTTAGAAGGGCAAGAAAGAGAGGGACCGGAAAAACAGAGAATGTAGTTACGCTTTTTTTAAGCACGCGTCATATAAGTTGTCATGAAGAGATACAAGGAAAAAAAGTGTTATAGGTGGGGGGAGTTTAACCCAAAACTTATTTAGAGTTTAGTTTTAGCCCCAAAGTATTGATGCAGAGGTTTTTTTATGCAGTGGTAGATAAGCATTGATCTGTTCATGTATGAACAAATATGTATGGTTTGTCCTTAAAAAGTGAGTCTCCTGTCTGGCACAGCGTTGATTTATGTACACAGTTCTGGCATTTGACATGCTAGCCTATATTTATTTAAACACACTGAATAAACAGAATAAATGCATGAAAATGCATTTAGAAAATAAAGTTATTTGAATAACATTGGTTAAAGCCATAAATCCATAGGTTCCTTTCTTTAACAGGTGTCCCATCCCTGAAAGTGTCCAAGGCTGGGTTGGAGAAACCTGGTCTAGTGGAAGTTGTCTCTTCCCATGGGAGGGGATTGGAACTAGATTGTCTTTAAGGTCCCTTCAAAAAGAGACCGTCCTGGGATTCTATGAGATTGGACATGATTTGTTATGAAAGTAGAGAGAGCTTAAATATAAGTGGGAAATCTCGGGTACTGTTGCAAAAGCAAAAATACAAATTGTAATATAGTTTCAGTAGTAGACACTCAAATAGATAAGAAAACTCTTCACAGCACGGGCAGTGCTAAATACAGAGCATTCTGCATGCTGTTGAGTACAAGCAGAATGTGTGGGCTGTGCTCTCATTTGAGATTTGCAGTCCATTTGGAATCCACAGTTCCCAGTTTCTGCACGTCTCCTTTTTTTCCAGAAGATCTTGGTTGCAATCTATTACATAATGTTTCTGAGATGCTTTTTTAAAGCACAAACTGGTAATTTTACAAATATAATCCATCATTGACTTCTATTGTTTGTGCCCATGAACGTTCAGGCAATAATGTTTAATAATAAAAGCTGTTTTTAGAAGTCTAATGTACAGCACATTTCCGCAGGATATTTTCAAACCGACTGTAGCTGAGTCTATTCCATGAGTTCTTTAAGAACTCTTTCTAGTACTGTGGTAATTTTCATAAGTTCTATTGTGTTAATAAGATTTAGAAGGGAGGAGTAAAAAAGCTATTAAATCCTGAATCTAGTGTTCAGATTCTTCCAAAGTAAAAAAATTGCCACAACTGGGTTTTTTACATTTATAAGTCTAATTCAAGTTTTGACGCTTAAGAAAGTGGGAAGACAAAGCAAAACAAAAACTAAAAAACAAGCAAACCAACAGAACCCCATGGAAACCGAAGAAACCAATGAAAAGCCCTGACAAAAAAACCCCCAAACAACTCCAAGCTGGAGCAGGTATTTTTTAATTATATAAAAAGGAGGCATAAAAGAAATTTATTCTAATTAGATGCTCTGTGGAAGTTCTTGGAGTCCAAAATTCTGTATTAAGCTATTTTTAAGATGGTTCATGATTTTACTGCAGCATTGTTTTTTCGTTTATTTAGGAGATTAATAGTCTGTTTTCACTGGATAAGTTTCAACATAATTTCATTGTACAGTTTATTTATGTAAAGACTTTACTAAAACTTTACATTGACTGTCAGAGCATTTGAGGGTACACTTAGTCTTTGAAGCACTCTGATTTTGTTATGTGGTTGAACATAAGGACTTGGTACTTTGTATTTTTAATAAGGATATATGTTTTCCTCTTGGTACTGATTGCCATAAAAATGGTGAAAGTTATGTCAAAATGGGCAATGTAATATCTACATATAGTCTTGGAAACGGGGGAGTAGGGATGTATCCTTCCTGTGCTGAATTTTCAAGGCAGCAGCAAGAAGGGGTGTGTGTTTTATCACCTGTGGTCAAGCAACAACAACATAAATTGAAAAAAAGTAAGAATTATGGGAGGAGGTGTTTAAATAAATGGTTTTGGATAATTTAATATGCTTTCAGCAGCAGTCATAGTGTGAGAGCATTACTATGAAGCAGAGATACCAAATAAGAGAATGAATTAAAAAAAAATATATCTTCTTGTTTGTTTTTTTTTTTAAATCGTTGCTTTACTTTGTTTTTGGAAAAGAAAAAAATAAGGCTTGTTGAAGCTCTGTTCAAGTCTTGCACTGTGGCAGGATTATGGGCCTGCAAAGAACCCCGTGTTACTGAGGCGTGAAGGAGATCTATGTATTTCTGTCAGGACAGTTGTGGGGTACAGGCAGAAGGTGTCCAGGTGTGTGTGTGGGTCTCAGCCTGGTGCTGGGGGTGCCCCCTGTGGAGGCAGAGAACTGATGCTGGTGTTGGATGTATTCAGGTGAGCTGGGGTGCCACCTGCTTACCCCCTGCTTTCAGCTTGGCTCCAGTTTTGGCATCAGATGCAAGGCAAGAGTGCAGAGATGCCTTGTTGTAAATTACCTGTGTAATGTCTAAACACTCGCTCCCTCCTACCTGGATGTGTGTAACATAGGGGTGCCTATTAGGTGTATTTATGGAAAAAATCTGAGGGGTGGGTAGCTCTGTGGTTGCCCTCTGAAGTCTGGCTGCCTCAGCATTAGAGCACATATATCTAATCTCCATGTCCTTGCTTAGGACAGTAGATCTCAGGCTGCCATTGCGGGGCATGCAGGGGAGCAGGCTGAGCATCGGGAGCTCTGCAGGAAGCAGCTTCCCAGGCTGTGTCACCAGCATACATGGCCATGTTGTGTGTGCCATCGAGTCGGCCTTTACTCTGAAGATGGCCTCTCTAGTGCCATGCTCAAAATAGGTTGTGGTTGTTTTCCCCAGTTTCAGTGATGTGGATTAGTAGATATTTTTTACAGCTGTGAAAGAGCTTTGCAAGTTACGAAATAGAGGTTTTTATTTGTGCTTGCAGTATCTTCTCCAAACAGGAGATAACAGTCTTAACATGTATTTAAATTTTACTTCCTGGAAGTCAGGGAGTTGCCACAGATAAGTATTTGAACAGTGTGTACATTTTTCTGCCTCACCATGGAAGCCAGTACTGAATTACCATAATTAACATTTTATACCTGTTTTCCTTAGTTTAATGTCCTGAAGTTGAAGTTGTAAGGTTTTCAAACTGTGTATCTTTGTCGAGACCTCGCAAGGGTTGTGCTTTTTTTAAAGACCATGTTGGTCCAACTTTTTATTTTAATTCAAGGTTTTCATGAGTCCAGGAACACCAAATGAACTAACTGTAACTGGACAAAAAAAGGTACAAAAAGCTGTGTGGGCATACAAGCAGCAATGACTGAACACCTCATAAGGGAAACAAAAGCAAAATGCAGGATGAGAACATCCAAAGATAATTTCCCTCAACAGTGAATGATCTGGATTTTTTTATGTGCTTCCCATATCACTGCTACCTACTGCTAATTGTAAACCTGTACCTGTTAGCATGCTGGATTCCAGAACCATTTGTGCAGGAACCTGACTGAGTGGGAGCTGCTTGTAGGCACAAGGAGGAGCCTTCACATTGTCAGCCAGAACAGCTCTGATCTTATATAAAAAGGATATATAAGAATGACTGATGAAGCAGGAGGTTTCTTGAAGGCAGTGTTTTGCAGCTCACAGAAAGAGTTTTCTTTGTCTTGCACTCTGCATTGAGCCTCCCTGTGAATATGGAGCAAATACATAACAAGCATTTGGATAAGAATTGAGATTTTCCTGTGTAATAATTTCATGGCTGTTGTTAAGGATCTGACTTATGTGACTTGTCATCGTTCTGACAGAAATGGGCTAGTACAGACAGCTGCAACAACAGGGATACACAAAAAGCTTGGTTCTAAGGCAAATACCATTTTGGGAAGGGTTACAAGTAGATAGTGATGGTGACTGTGTGAACAAAAGCACGGTGTAACAAGAGGTCTGTCAAATAGGAAGTTGATTTTAGTCTTCTGCTCTTCCAGCCCAGCAATCCCTGTGTTGAGGGGGTAGGTTAGGGTGGAGCAAGAACTGATGAGAGATTATTTATGTTTGAGCTCGGGCTTCTGTTCCCTTGCTTTCAGAGTGGGGCTTAATGTATTTGTATTTGAGTGAGGTTTTTCCAGGAGTGTTTCAACAAGTCTCTTCCCTGTGACTGGGGAAGGACTTGAGGTGGTGTTAAGAGACAGCTCTTTGGCTAACATGGAGAATGCTTTCATGATTATCCAGATCTGTTGTCCTTTAATGCCACTGGCTGCAGTCAAGCCTGTTGGTGACTGAGTGTCAGGGGTGTTCTGATTGCACAAGGCAGATAAATACATACATGACACTTGTGGTGCGGGACTTGGTAGTTTATCACTGACCATTTTGTATGGTTTAAAATGCACTTTTAATCCCAAACATGCACATCTTCTCGGGTGTTTGTAAACTATATAGAAAAACATTTGGGAAAATGGGTTTGTGCAAATTTTGAGAAGAGGTGGGCTGACTTCATGGGAAATCCAGCTCAGAAGCACAGGGTCTGATGTGCTGCTCCAGCATTTCTTTGGAAAACAAAATGAGCTTGCAGATCTTAATCAGCATTTTTGAGCTAGTGCCCATGTCACAAAAACACTCCTACAAGAAGAGATAAGGTTCTGGTAAACAAGATGATTTGGTCAGGAACTGCTGCAGTGCTGATGACTGCAGGAAGCTGCCCCTGGGCCAACTACATGAGAATGTTTAATATAAAAACGAGAACACAGCTACTGAAAACTTAGATTTAGCCATCAGGCTCTTGATTCTCTTTCTAAGCCATATGTTTTATTTTCTTTATTTAACTGCCTTTGACTTGTACATCTTTAAAGAGTTTTTAAAACTTCTGTTACGTTTTCTGAAAGTTACTTTGTACCTGAAGTGTTTACGTAAGTAGTCTTTGGGTTTCTGTGTTGTATGCTATACTTCTTTCATGCGCTTTGGGAATAGAACCCAGCAAAAACTAAGTAGAAAAAATATTACTGTTTTTGTGAAACAAAAATCACAGTTGTCAAATGTGGTTTTAGCATAAGTCATCTCTGCTGTGGCCTTCTGCAGTTCATACACCTCAAGGCCTCAGTTTCTCTGAGTATTATAACAGTGAAAATAGGGATCATAGCAATTAGAAGTGTCTCTGCTACCGAGTGAGTTTAAAAATTCAAGCTTAGAGTTCTTATTTCTTTAGAATAACCAGAATTATTTACTGCCCCTTCAATTCATGGTTGGTGACTTAAATCAGTTTCCACAAACTATGATTTAAGTTCCTTGGAGACTCTGAATTTAATTACTTCTTTTGTCAAAATAAGAGCTATTTGAGACTGTTCTTCCCAGCTACTTTGCAAAGCAGGAGGTGGGGACCTGTGTAATCGTACTGGATTTGTTGTGGTTTGGATGGGGAAGAGAGGTTTTAGGGTGAAGGGCTGCAATGAAAACGGGGAATTCTGTTTTCTTTCTTTATTGCTCCTGTACCACTCCTTTGTGCTGCTCTTTTGCTGTCCTGGACTTTATTTGTTGGCTACAGCAAGAATAAACCCCCAGAGGTGGGATCAGGAGCAGGCACCTCACCAGTGTGCTCTGACTTGCTTTCTGTGGGATCCTTTCTCTTTACAGAGAGTCAGGGGAGTGCTGTGGCTGAGATGGGTGCCACAGGGTTGGGTGGTCTGAATGAGTGCCAAGCACAAAGTTCCTGCCAGAGACAACTGCCTGCTTGGTAACAACATTATTTCTGCAGACAAGAATTGTCTACACTCTCATAAACAAATTATACTTGGGCCTGTGTGCTTGGCATCTTTCTGCTATGGAAGTTATTTCAGTTAGAGAGAAAATGCGTCTATAAGCTAAACATTTTTGAATTAAGTTCTTAAGCTTGTACCATTCCTGATATGGACAAAACTGTACCAATGTGAGTTGCCTCCCTTTCAGATGAGAGCTGTTGTGCTACTGTCAAGACTGGAACTCAGGTTACGCTTGGCTGCTGTCATTTATTTAGTGTCTCATTTATGCAATTTAGTGCCTCATTTGTGCAATTTTGGATGGGTCTTATGGAGCTTGACCTTGGTGGTCACATACAGTAATTCTTATTGTTTTGCTCTTGTGCTAAAATAGTTTTATAGTTTTAAGAACTCAAAATAATTGTATTGAAATTTTTGCTTTTTATGTCTTAGTGATTTAACATCCACAATAACATGGGTATGGGTGTGATAGTTTCAGGTCTCAGCTTTGATTTGCAAGGCAGGGGCCGTATAAAACAGTTCCCTGTAGTGGATACGCTGCTTTTTGCCGTCACTATGATGTCTCTAACACAGGAAAGCTGTAGCTTGGAGCCTGAGGGCTGAAGGAACGGTTTTGGAGAGCACTAGAGGTCAGTGCTGGCCACTGCAAGAAACTTAAAAGCTGCAAGAGCTAAATGATACCCAGGGTTTTGTGACCTGTCTGAGAGGAGTCTCTTGCTCTGCAGAAATATTGGCAGTTGAAAATACATACGGAGCTCCCTTCTTGTCTATTGCAGGTGTACCATGTCTCTTCGGACAGCTATGAGATGCAAAATCAACACTATGGAAGGAGCTTGACCAAGGACACAGTAAAGGACGGTAAGGGAATTGGGGTGTCAGAATTCAGTGCTCTTGGATATTCTTCATTTATTTACTTATTTATAGAACTGTAGAGAAAAAGTGGTCTGGGCATTCTGTTTTAAAAGTCTTTTTTTGTCCTAGTGCCGGATGGGTCTCTAGGTGTTCCTATAGCATTTGAGCTACACATCAGTTTGAAATTAAGCGTGCAGTTGGCTGTTACAGCGGTGCAGACTATAGGAACTTCCTCCTCACACCTCTTTTACTACTAATATGGAGGTGATAGTTGTAGAACTCCTTTGAAGCTTTGAAACTATGATGAAAAACAAGTCTTCTGGGAATATCTAAGTGTCTTTTATATTAGAAAGCTGCTACAAGAACATCTTTCAGTTCAGGGGACCTTCTCAGCTGAAGTCAATCCACATGTTGCTGTGCACTAACCATAAGTGCTACCATTATACAGCTGTTTGGGGATAACTATTGCAAACTACTTATTAGTTGATACCTGTTTATCTGTCCCCCAGGAAGGGACAGAAGGGCACACACACAAACACACTCATGATAACAAGCTGCTTGAGCCTGTGTATATGTTGAGAATTTCATGGGTGCCTGCCCAAAACTGTCCAGGTGCTTACTAAAATGGCCTGGGGAGCAGGAACCATATTCTTGTACTGTTGCTTGATACATGTAGTTTTACTTACAATCCAAGCCCAAGATGTAGTATTATACAGCAGATGAGGCGACTGAAGGTATCAGAGTTCCTTGGTTCACTTCAGGTTTAGTTAATAATTGCCTGAAAGGAACCTACCTCAATGTTGTCTGTTCCTTCAAATAAGAATTATTCTCCTCCTAAAAGAAATGAAAATTGATCATTTTCCTTGCAGAGGTAAAAATCCCAAAACGTGTTTGTTTCTTACAGGCATCTCAAAGTTTTTCCACAGTGGGTACTGCTTGAGAAAAGATGTGGTAGCTGCCAGCATTCAGAAGATTGAAAAGATTTTGGAGTGGTTTGAGGGCCAGACGCAACTCAACTTTTATGCAAGCTCATTGCTTATTGTCTATGAAGGTTCATGTCAGGCAACAACTGTGCGGTTGAGTGACGTCACCTTGGCGGAGAAGAGAGGAGTGCCCAAAGGCCTGTTATCAGGTGGAGATTTATTGGAGTATAATAATAATATTCATGTAATAAATTCTACAGAGAATGGAAAAATTGAAGCCTCTGTAAATAAAGGCTTGTCCAAGTTTTATGCACTTCACAAAAAAGCGTGCTCTAAGAGGCACCACAGTCAGCTCTCACTAAAAGTTGAAAACTTGGAGCAAGACAATGTATGGAAAAGCAGCACGTGCATTGCACAGGAGCACTTGAATGGAAACGTTCTACCGCAACTGGAAAAAGTTTTCTATCACATGCCAGCAGAGACCAAGGAAAGTGCAAACGTCGATGTCCGAATGATCGATTTTGCTCATGTGTTTCCTAGCAACACAAAGGATGAGGGCTACATTTATGGTCTGAAGAATCTAATCACAGTACTTCAAAATATTTTGGATAACTGAATTCTTTGCTATGTTTTTTATTGGGGCCAATGATAAAGAGCAACAACATGAAGAATTTCTGCACTTGTAATGCTGTATAACTGGGTTTGTATTGTTCTATATTTTATTTGTCTTTGTACTTTTGGTAGAAAGGTATATATAACTTTTATAATTTCACTCAGGAAAATAATTGATAGTTAATTAGGGAGTGTGAAAGGATGAAGATACTTGAGATAAAGCAGGATAGGTAAATTAATAGGATGAAGTGTATGTGGTTGGCTTAAATCCAAGGACTACCGGAAGCAAGGGTTATATTAGTTCCTATAATGACTTTAGCATAGATGACATTTGCCCACTTAGCCTTGACACTGAGCCGCATCTCTGCTAACAGGTGTGTAGAAAATAGACTGAAAGCTGTAAGGTGCAGGACTGATGTCCTCAGTACTGCCCTTGTGTTTACTTTATTTGAATAACTGGAGTAACCCTTCTCGGAGAGAAATCCCATGCTGAGTCAGCAGTCTCACCTAAAGCCAGTGCATCAAAAAGTGTTTTTCTGTGTCAGAACAATATTGCTATTCTTTCAGCCCTGATGGGGGCCCTTTCCCCTTCATGGATATCCGTAGCTGGTGTTCACCACTGATGAGCTACCACGTAATTTGTGTTGAGGTGCTAAGAAAATGCTGGAGTAAAATACCATAACAGGCTTAAACTGCACAAACTCTAGAGAAACTGTTAGTTCCTAAGTAAAAGCAAAAGAATGCAAATGCGAAATATTCCAGGAACTGCTTTGGTTTAGGAGATTAAGTCAATCTGTTAGTGGAGTGTCTGATGCTGTGATTAAGGGAAATCCCTCACTCCATTGTTCTCATGACCCTTCTCCAAAAGCATTGCTTTAAAAAGCAAACTAATGGAATGGAGGAACAGAGCGTTTTGAGTAAGCATACAGAGATCTCTGCTGGCCATTGGCTGCTTGTGTTTTTGCAACAAGCGTTTCACGCTTCTGTTGCTGGGGAGCACCAGCTGGAGCCCCGAGCAGTACAGGCACAGAAGCCTCCTGTGGAGATTGTTCAGGCCTGGAGATACCAGCTGTGGCACTGCTTGTGTTAGTGGAGCTGTGGCTTTCCCATCTTGGGATGCAGCCACCGCTGGTCTGTTTCAGTGACACCCAGGCAACCTGTGTAATTTGAAAGTTGTCCCATTTCCTTCCTTTTCACAGGAAAAATGCAAGCTTTTTTTTGGAATACTTGAGATCAGGATGATCTATCAAAAGCAATTTTGATGTCTCTTCCATATGCTTTGTATGTGCCTGTGCTGCCATGCATAAACAGTGAGCTGTATGAAAAGTGAGAACGGCAGAGTCTTGCCATCCCTAGAGCAAGAATCTAATGCTTAAAGCAAACCCCAGGAGGAAAAAGTTTTAGAATGGATTTTGTCATTGGAAACATATGTCTTTTCCATGTGGACTTACTGTGACGCTATGGCCTTGCTGCTCTCTCTGTATGATACTCTGCACTATGCACTCAGTTGTGTGCACATCTTGGCAAGTTCTTCATTTGACATCTGTTTTCTATATGAGAAAGAAATACATACTTTTTCAAGCAAATATGCTGTTTTAAATAAAGGTGAAATTTTAGCTTGAGAACTTGGGTTAATTGGAAGAAACAGGGTATTACTGTGTGTAGAACTACATTACTTAAACTTTAGAGCTCATAATGGCCAAAATATTCAAGAATGAAATGCACTGTTAGTAACAATGTTTTTGAAGTGTGGGAAGAGGGGCTTGCAGGAGGAGCAGTATCACTTTGTTGTCAATTTTATGTGAATTACGGTGAAGGCTGAGGGGAAAATACCAGGAAGAGAGGGATTTTTTTTTACCTGGTACTTCTCTTGCACCATATAGTTAATATATTCCCAAATCTCTGTGAATTAATTTAAGCCATATTCTAGAAAGAGTTTGTGGTTTTGTTTGCTTTGACACTGATTCCTCTGTTAGGATTCCATTGTTCTATCCCATAAATAGTCAATACTGGAGTAGTCCAGGCTGGTAGTGGCCTGGTATGATAAATGTACAAGGTTTTATAGAAAATATAGGCAAAAACATTTAAACATCATTTTTGTCCTCTGTAATTCATCTTTTCTGGATTTTAATGCATTTCGTGCCAGAGAAATCAGACATTTGCCTCAAACAGTCCGTTATTGGAAAATGATCTATATCCTTTTGGTACCATGCACTCTCCTGTCTTTGCTTTAAGATACATGTCCTCAGTGTTTGAATGCTCTTTAAGTATTGATTGTTTTGTTGGCTATGACAGTGTTCGCAATGTACCTGGAATATTGTCAATGTGTCAGAATATTTTGAATAAAAAAATAATTTTATCATGGCTTTTGTACCGGTAGTTATTATGAATGTATCTCTGTTAATTTAAAATGTAGCTTGAGAGAGAACAGTATTTTCTGTTGGAAGTTGTGTAAATAAGGCTTGTTTTAGAGGTATTTGAGGATACTGCCAGCTGTGAGTCTAAGCCTGCATCTAAGCCTGTTCTTGCATATTTTAGACTTGGTGTTTCTAGTGTCTTGTGTCTGTTCTGGTTGTTTTCAGTTACAGTTGGAGATGTATTCACAGAAATCATTAAACAGAATAATAAATTAATCAGAAGATGAAGAAAGAGACACTGGTCACTGAGCTGATGCACTGCCATCAATCTCCCTCCCAGCAATGCCCCTTTTGTTTTCTGGGTGAGCTGTACAGGACAGGCAACTATTACGTGAAAATCTTTATGGGAATGATAACAAGGCTTGTAGGTATTTTTGTCCCATAAAATGGAGGGTAGGTCCCTGCTCCAGACTGGTATGGTGTAGCTGGGTGCTGGGGCTGCTGAGGAAACCCGTAATTGGATTTTAAGCAATAAGAGTTGGGTTTAGCAGAACCAGCTGTCAAAAGGGAAGACTCATGCAGCATTGTCACTCATGGACTCTGAGAATATATGCTTCTGAAGCCTTTCTACCTAGGTGATGTGAGAACTGTGTATAGGCTTTACCTAAGGAGAGCTTGACTTGTATAAAGTTTTATAAAAAATCATTTACATACATGGTATTTTTGGATATGAATTTTGGGTGAAAGTTGTTGCATAAATTACATTGGAATTTATTATACCGCTATGAAATGTTTAAAATATTTTAATCAATTCGCTTTATGGACTAAACTGGAGACTTTACCTGTCATTGTGATTCTCATGAAACTTGTACTGTTTTGGTTTTTTCTACTGTAATATATAGCCAGCGTGTTCTTTTTCATAACCTCACAGTTTCATGGAGAACTTTGGAAGTACTCAGTAGATTAGGAAATCACTACTTTCCATTAGTTTGATTAACAGCGTTCATATGTTCTTGAAATATTTCAGTGCTTGTGATATTTTAAGTAATGTTAACATGTTACACATATAGAACCTCTGTAAAACTTCCTTACCTGCATAGAGCTCCTGATTCAAGTCTGACTTGTGCAGTTTAAAACACGCCTTCTCAGCAGCAGTGGTGAAGGGATGGCATCACCTGTGATGGCCGTGTCAGGTGTAGCAGAGGTGTTTACAGCCTGAATCTAAAATCATTGGAATTCACTTCATGATGTGAAGCACTGTCAAATGTAGACAGACTCCAGAAGGGTAGAGACTCGCACCCACATCAGTTGTTTAAGTTACGATTAGTTGTTCATCCTCCTAATTTCTTTTGCCTTTTTTTTTTCCCCAAGCGAGGTTTCCTCCCGAGTGCCTTCTTCATCCTTGCCACAGGTAACCTTCTGTAACACCATGGTGGAATGTTTTAATGGAAATTCTTACCTCCTAAAAAGCTCATGTCCCATAACTCCTCTTAAAGTGCCAGTATTGAAAAACACCATCAAAATGCCTCCCATACTGTGAGAACGCACTTTCCCCTGAAGGAGTAGGAGTGGGTGCTAGTGCAAGCACACTTGGATGGGAGACTGGATTGTGGGCTTTATGGAACTTCTTTACCTGGGGTTTGAAGAGGACATTTTGGGGGCAAGGTGAGTGACAGTTGAACTGCATGGAGTTTTGCTTACTGCAGTTAGTGTTGAGGTTTGGGTTTAAGAAGGTAGTACAGCATGGAGCAGTGAGAGTTTCTAAGGAGCCCTGAGCAGGCCATTTTATCTGTGCTGCCACACAGGGGATGGCTACAGATAACACCCAAAGGCTGCAAATCTTCAGGTGTCTTGCAGGGAGATTATGTGCAGCGTATTCATTGGGTTACAACAGGATGTTATCTGGGAAATGCATTCATCTCCATAGCCACAGGCCAAATCCTGCCTATTCTTCATGTTCACAGAAATCTGTAATGGATGCTGCAGAAGAAAATTGTCATCCAAAGGGTAAACGTTTGAAAGGGGGAAATAAGCAAAGCTAAGGGTTGTACAGCAGAAAACATGTTTCAATAAATACCTTTTACTCTGGCCTCGTTTACTGGAGATGAGCCCCATGGATTTGGAGTTTAATTTGTTACGTGACGTTCAGTAGCACACGAACAGAGGTATTTCAAAACCACCTTAGTTTGAATTGTGTATATTGGTTCAAATAGTTACTCTATTTTTTTTTAAAAAGTGACCTCTGAAGTAGCTTCCAAGTACAATGTGTGTTGCATCTGACTCTAAATGAAACTGGAGTGCACAAAGGCACTTTAATCCTCTGGGAGCTGTACTGGAAAGTAGATGACAGTATGTGAAATTTCACCTGATGCTTGTTAATTGTTGTTAATTGTTTTTAAAATCTTAAATTCTACATTAATTACTCTTGATGGGTGAATGTCTTGTCTCAGTTTCTTTGCTTCAAGCGTCTAAAGCCACTGCTCAATCTCCTTTAATCTGTTTGTAATTTAATTTGCTGTTTTCTGCCCCATAGAGGGTATTGTTAGTATTACCCATGTTTATTTTCTAGAACATTGTACTATGCTATCTAATAACTTTTGTAAGTTAATAAGTGATATCTAGGATTATTCTAACAGCTGTATATTTGGCAAATTATTAAAATTTTCTGCGAGTGACTTGCAAGTATAATTGGTTTCTTTTTAATACAGGAAGATGGTTGTGAAAAAGTTTTCTTGAATATACCTGCACTGATGAATCTCTATCTTGCTCTTTCTCTCCTTCCTCTTTCCTTTGCACTCTATAATGGGTGTTTCTCTTGGATTTACCAGGTTTACTTTATCACAATATTTTTGTCACAGCATCCATACCTGCTGGGTATACAAGAGTCATCTCTATAAAACCTTAAAAAAAAAATCCAAATCCGTACACAATAAAGCCCCCAAAACGGAACTTGTTTTTTGAACAGAAACCTTCTTTCCTGCTAGGAGGTGCTTCTCTGAGTGGGAAGAGGATTGAAAAAGACAAAGCCATGCCTCTAATTGAAAAAAAAAATCATAAATTTGGGACAGATCATGGCTTGATGAACACCTAGAAAATGGCAATTTTACTCCAGAAAGATCATATCTGCAGGCTCCCTTTAATGTTTTTTTGAAAGTTGTGAGAACTGCAACTTATTAAGGGGCTTGGGGCTGACTTGATTTTTCTCTTTATCCTTTCAGTTACTGCTTTCAGATGGAAAGGAAAATTAAATCAACTGATGGGCATTATGGCTATAATTACATTGGAGCAGTTCATGCCAATGAATAGTTATTTTCAGATAAGGGACACACACTTAAAGACCATTCCTGCATTTACTTTGATGTATATAGAGCATACAGCCTCTAAATGAATTAAATTCTCTATGCAGGATATCTATATCTAAAATTCCCATAATCCTTTAAACTCATCCGGGAAAGCATTTAACAGGATCATGAGAGGCTGTGTGTTTGTTGATTACAAGCCCTTTTGCAACCGATGTCAGGTCCCGAATTCAGAAAGTCTGCAGGAACTGCTTTACTGCTTCATTGTAAATTGGTTTGGAGGGGGGAAGATGGTGAGGTTGTTGTTGGTTGGTTATGGGGGGTTTTTAATGTGTTGGTTGTATACCAAAAGCTTTTCTAAATGTGTTAAGTAGTCTAAGTACTGTCCCATGGCTCTGTGTAGCTTTTCTTCCCCATGCTGTAGAATTGAAGAAATGACAGAAAACTGGAGTGAGGCTGTAACTGGCAAAAAGCACATTTTTGTGAGGATCTAGTTTTGGTTTAGTTTTAAGTGTAAAAAATGACTAGTGGTTATGCATTGAAGAATCCTCAAAAAAAAATCCCCATTACCTTTTTGATTTAAAGTGAAGGAGGAATCACACCTCCTTCATTGTTTACTCACATCACTTGTCAGTGGGTTATCACCCACCTGGGGGTCACCCTGATGTGAGGGGGGAGTTGATAAGGTAACCTGGTCTGACTGGGTGTGGGGTGTAGCTGCGAAGGAGCCTCAGTGTTGTGAGAGCAACTGCCCAAGTGGCTCCTGGATTGTCAAACGGGGATGTTTCCTTAACAGTGGGGTTGCTAGAGAGCCATTGAAGAGGCTTACATGTAATATCAGACGTTTCACCTCCTGTTGCTGCTCTGCTGTCCTTGTTCTTGCCATCCCCAAATGTAGACTTCCTCTAAATGTAACTCAGTGTAGTTTGTGGTTTAGGCTGGCACATGATTTGAGGACAAAGGTCATCTAGAATATGAACTGTAAAATGCCTGCTGTATATACACATTTTCCTCTGGCCATCTCTACACTTACTTTGACATTGAGCAGAGCAAATAAAACCACCTGTGTATTGTGTAGTGTATCTGAAGGGCAACCTATAGTGTGCTGCCCTGGATGGCCCCATTGCTGTAGGGATCAGTGTCAGCACACACTTGTTGGTTGATGAAGCATAATGAGAAACTGAGTGTAACCCATTTTCCCACAGCTTTATAAGCTTTGCAATGTGGCTAGCAATAAAAACGATTTTGTTAGCAGATCCAGTGGATATAAATAGGGCCAGCAGATGGGAAGCTGTCAAATGGGTACTGTGCCCAAGTACCAATTTTTCAGAGTTACTTCTTAAAAGTTAGAAATGAACTGGGAATAGCTATGAAGAAAATGCTGACAACTTGGGCTTTAGACAACGTGAACCTTTTGTTCTCAAAGAATCTAATAGCCAAACACTGATGTCTTGTTTAGGATGTGACTTTGGGCTTCCCTAATACCTGTTAATATATGTTTGTGGGTAGGAGGGATTAATTCCTGAAAAATATCATGTTCAGTAATAATCAAAAACACTTGGGGATTTATATTGAATCTCTATTCAAACAAAGCAGAAAACAGTATTATTCTACAATGCAAACCTATAAAATCAATGGTCTGCCATTAAATATAGTCGAATTCTAGCTTGAACATTCAAGTGTAATTTCAAAATACTGATGTAAAGCAGAGCTGGCTGGGCCCTCATTCAGGATCCTACAGCCTTGCTCTGTTTAAATCTCACTGTGATCTCAGTTTCTTCTGAATGGTGCATCTCTCAGATCACACAGTGCACATTTCATCTCCAGCTCAGACTGATGGAGCATCTTCCTCTCTCCTCCTCTGCTTATGTCACAAAATGCTGAGCTCAGGCACTCGCTATCCTTTTTCCAAGTTTTATTCCAAGTTCTTTAGTGTTTGGGGTGTTTCTTTGCTTGTTTTTTTTTTTCTTCCTTTTAAAACCCATCTAGGGAAAAAACCCAAACCCAGTATTTTTCACCTGTGAAGTGCTGTGTGGTGCTCTGGATGTCAGGCAGCTTTGGTTATCAAAGCCCTCTTCCAGAAGTGCACTGCTCTCCTTAGCATTTAACAAAAGTCCAGAATAATCCATTATACTACAGTTGTTGCCATGGGCTGAAGTAGTAATTCTTAATATTGTGTTGTACAACCTTCTTCATAAAGAAAAACAATGTTCTTGTGAATAGACAGCATAGCCTCAGGCTGCCTGCTTTCTTCTCTTTTAAATCTGAATCTTACTAAACTTGAATGTTAAAAATGTCATTTAAAAATTAAGTAAGAGAAATATAATGACCTTTATCAGTTAAACTGTTTTGTGGTCTGTGTGAGGAAAATGGCAGCAGTAAAATGGAATCCAGGCATCAAAGCAATAGTTGCTCTTTGTTTGGGTCAACAGCTATTGTATTTTTATGAGTTTGTAATTATCACTGGAGAGCTGGGCAGTTCACACAAGTGCTTCTCTTTCCTTTTTGGTGCTTAACAAATGAAAGCAAAACCATGGTCCATACATACCTTTTGATTAAATTACAGTTATCCTTAAAGCTAATCAAAACTCATGTAACTGGATTTTTCAGTCTCATTAAAGCCCAACAGCTCACACAGGCTGTGAGGGCTTCTGAAACAACCTGAAGGTTTTCAGCAGCATAGCTCAAGCTATCTCTGCAGTCTTGGAGCTGACATATGTAATGTTAAATCTAATGCTAATGACAGTTTCCAAGTTTGACCCAAACTTTGCATTTACTTGTTCATAGCTGAGAAGACTATAACTGTGAAGCCTTTACTTGTGTTAGACCTTCGTGCAGGTCCTGAAGGAGAGGTAAATTTAAAATACACATTTTACAGGGGAATGTAAAATATACTCCTTTCAGGGTCAGTGACTCATTGTTAGGTGGCCTTTTCAGCTGGATTGTGCAGTGAGAGAAGGTGACAAATCTCCAGCGCTGTATTTCCCCTGCACCCCTCCTCAATGAGAGCCCTTACAGAAATCAGCTCTCTGACTGGAACCACAGGTTGCCATTTAATCAGCTGGAACTGACAACTTCTCTTTACCCTGCCTGAAAGCTTTTTGGGTCCATTTTCAACATTGCTGCTCCAACATTTGGAGCAAGGGGGCTCCAGATCTCTCTCCATGCAAGCCACTGCATATATCCCATGTGACTCTTAAGAGGAAAACTGAATTAAATTTTTGCACTAAAGTAGCCTTATCATTTGGTACAGAAAACTCAAGGTGTTGCATTTTGTTTGGCATTACTGAATGACGACAGTCCAGTTTTCTTGGGACATGAGTGGGAGCTTTCCTCTTGGGGTATGTTTAAAGAAAAGCCTTTGCCCCTCTGATGGAATTCTGTGCAACTTCCATTTGCACACCGTGCCCCTGACTACAGAGTACTGCCAAACACCCTCGCAGTCTGCAGGCTGATACAGTGGTCTGCAGCATCTTTTGAGTTATATTTCTTCAGGACGAGTATCCTGTTTGTTTGTGGCAAGTGTCCCAAATTCTGGTCCTATTTTGGCTCTGTGCTCCTCAATTTGTCTGGTTCCGGTGCTTCAAGTGACCCTCCCGAGATTCTTTTCTTGCTTCAGTGTATTTTTTCTCCTTCCCTGCCTTTCCTTTAGCAGAAGGTAAGCTCACTACCAAAAGACAGCGTTGAATTCTACCACTGGCACATTTTTTCCCCAACATGTTAGCAGCCATTCAGTCTTGTGTACCCCTATCTGTCATAAGCATGGCAAACATATCATGCAACTTTCTTATATATAGAGAACGATTGGGATTTTGGGGCAGGGAGAGCATCTTTTGCATTTCTCCTGGCTGCAGTGGTGAGGCCCTGGACCCTTCCAGGTCCCCTTGCACTTTCTGGCACTGCTGTGTCCCTGTTCTTAGTGAAGGTGTTCATACCTCACCAGCATGGAGTGATAAACCCTGGAATGGTTCTGGATGAAGACTCACAGGGCTTTTAGCTTTTGACCTGTGATTATTTTAATTAAACATTATCAGACACAATTTTTATTCCATGGCAGGATCATCTGTTGCTGATGATTTTTCTATTTTTTTTTCACTCAGATGCAGGCAGCATGAGCAGGGCTCTGCATCCTTCAGGAGCCTTTGGAAAATGCTGTGTATTCGTGTTTCAGCTATGGGATGTCTTTAGCTGCAAGGTGAGACATCCCCAAGTCAGTGTTCCAGTTACCTGGGAATGCAGTGACAAGTGACAACACTTGTCAGTCCTTTGTACAGCATTTAGGTCAAAGTGGAGATTTGATTAAATAGGGCTAAAATTTTGGATTCTCAATAGTAAGAGTATTTTGTGGAGCTCACATGATGCTAGAGATGCTCTGTGTCTTGTGTGGAGGCAAGTGAGGATAAAGGGGGTTTGCTGTGTGGGCTTCTGAAAACATCCTTGAATAGACTATTACAGACTACAACTGTTGAAAACCTCTCTGAGTTTCTATTCCCTGCCTGGAGATCTACAATGATTTTCTTTGGAGGCAGCAACTGAGATGTTGCCAACAATGAAGAGAGCTGCTCTGCCTGAATAAAATGCTGGAGACAGTGCCCGGATCACAACAGTTTACTACTGCTTATCTGTTGGCTTTATAGATATATATTAGAGAAACCAGTCTATACATGGATGGAATTATCTCACAAGATGTGATCAAGTGGAGTTTTCAGATAGTCATAGTATTAATTACTGATAGTGAACAGGAGCACTTTCCCAGCTGTTGTACATGTGCATGATGTACATGTAGTGCAGTGTGTTACTGACAAATGTTGAGAGTGGCTGCGGTCCCAGCAGTGACAGTCTGAGGTAATGCGAGTGCTATTGCTGGAGCAGCTGCTGAATGGTCAGATAGGAAAGCTTCCTTAACAATAAAGCTGGGAAATGCTGGGAAAAGTTTCTGCTACCTGGTGAGGAGTTGAGGGAGCCACTCACAGCTCTCTCAGTGCTTGCAGCAGGGTTTCCAAGTTGGCTCAGCAGCAGAAACTCTGGAGGGAGCTGTAAGCTCAGCTTCGAGTTGTGGGGTTTTTTTTTCCTCTCAGCCAAAATTGAGATTTAAAGAGGTGACATGTTGGGCATTTGAAGGTGGATATATTTTTGAGTGATAAATTGTTTTACTTACCCTGTGTCTATAAGCTGCAAATGTAGTTACTGACGTCTTTGCAAGAAGTATTTATCTGTGCCTTTGCTGGTCAAATTTCAGCAGTTTTCATCAGTGTATAAGGCCAGCTCTGTTTTCAGTGCTAGCTATCAATTTTCTCTGGGATAGAGAAACAGAGGGGTTGGTAAAATGACAAAATATAGATAGCAGGTGTGGATATTTTTGCAGGGTGAGGTGGGGTGGTAAAGGATTTTCATGGCTTTTGAATGCTATTGCTGTTTTTGAGATGGTGATTAGGGAAGGGGATGGGTAAACTTAATTCCCTGAGATGTTAAAACACAAAGCTGACCAAAGGCAGCACTTAGCTGTGCAATGCTTTGCAATGCTTATTAATTAACTACTGCGAGGCCTTTTTTTGTTGCGGGCAAGCGATTGCTGAGAAGTTGCCAACCTAAAACGTGGTTTGAGAAACACTAAAAAAAGCCTCGTCGGAGGTTGAGAGATTGTGTAGCTCTCCTTGCCTATGGGGGCTGTCCCCAGACCTGGGGGTTGTTGGCTTCCCATGCTGGTGTTTTAGTGTGAGGAGCGCCTGAGCAGCAGCTCCTATTTTTTGGTTGATTTTGGGGCAGCTGTTTCGTCCAAGGTGTCCTGTCTGCTCGGGAAGACTCTTCTTTCCTCATGAGTGGGGGAATAATTTGGGTTGTTGGCCAGGCTTGAACCTGGGCTGCGAAGCCCTGGTTTGGAGCAGAAATGCTTGTTTCCTCCCAGGCTGAGGGGAGGAGCTGTGGGCTGGCAGGAATGGCTGTCTCCAGGTCACACATGCAGGGTTTTGGGGGGGCAAACCACCCTCGGGGTCCTGAGGGATCCTTCTCTGTGAGTATCTGGAGGTGTAGCTTCTTGTGTTAAATAGTGTGTTGCATACTGTGTGCACGTCATCTTGGCCTGTGTGGCAGAAAACTGTAAATGAAGGGGAAAGGGAAAGTGCATCATTAAATATGTACCTTTGGGATAGGTTGCAAAAGCTGAGGACGAGCCAAGATCCACAGATATGGAACCATCCTGAAGCCTTGTGTGCCAGGTGAGCGCCGCCTGCTGCAGAAAGGTGTCTCTGGCTCAGCTGCTATTTGTGCAGTGACCTGCTGAGTACCTGCACTCCTCATGCCTCCTCCTGCTTCTCCTGTGGGTCCTTAGCATAGGCTCTCCTTGGGAAGAGATGTCTTATGTTCTTGGTCAGATCTAGTCAAATCAATGCTATTTGGCAGGTGTCTTGACGTGACACTTGTCACACAAAATTAAAAAACCAAACACATAAAACACCCCAAACCCCAACAAAAATCCCCCCAAAATACAGACAGCAGTCTGCATTGCATATATCATGTGTAGGAATACCTACTGTTATCCTTTTGGGTAGCAAGCAGGAGCAGGGCAACAGCAAGACTCTCAAAGATGCTGGGTGTGTAATACTGCTCTGCAAAATAAACGTTGTGTCAAGGATGTAATTTTTTATTTTTAATATGCAGGGGTTTCTCTTTTTTTTGTGTGTGGGAGGAGGTGTTGCTTTTTTGCGGTTTTCAAAGTGCAAAAAGGTGGAGCTCATCACATCAGGGTCCTGTTGGCAAAGGCAGCATCCATCCAAGCTCGGATCTGCTTTGAAGTCCTGGAGTTTAATCCTGTCCCACTGCTGCCAGTGGGAGTGATGCTGTTGAATTAGGTAAGCTGAGGGCTCAATTCCTGGCGTTGATCTGGCAGGCTTTGCCTGTACTTTGTCACCTCCTTCCTGGCTACCATCTGTTGCTGTAGGCTGAGGAAGGTCAAACACAGGTAAAACAACTATGAACAAGCTGCTCCCTGCTGTTCTCGTGAGCGTTTATGCTGAAATGATACCAGATGAGACAACATCTTGCAAAAGCAAAGATTTCCAAATACTAGTGGGTACTGCAACTCCTTTTAGTGCATGACTATGAAATGTCATGCCAAGGTCTTTGCCAAGATGGGGAAAGAGAAGCACTGACCTGTTCTTAAAAATCTCAACTATTAAAATTATATTTTAGTGTTGTCTCAAATCTATCTTTGAGTACTCTTTTTGGATTAGGAAGAAATAAGTGCTTCTGCAGCGCATCAATTTAATGATGACAAGCTGTGGTGTAACACTAGATGTCAGTAGTGCTTCACAAATATCTGTGTCAGTAAATAAAGGCTTTATTTACTGCCCGCTTTTGGCAAAGGATACCCTTTCCTTATTTCATGTATTCCAGAATAAACACATACAAGTATGCTGTCCTTCAAAAGTGTATTTTCTCGTACTCTGCTGTCCCTGGTGAATGACCATCTTAGGTCACCAACTTTCAAAATTAGCGTGTTTTCTGACATTTCCCTAGATCATGCATAGGCTTTTTTAGTTATTGTCAATGTACAAAAGTTGCATCTGGGCTTGTAACTGGCCACTCTGCTCATTAAAATTCAGATGTGAAAGTTTCAAAAGTGGTTCAAACACTACCAAGGAAATATTTATTTGTAGAAAGATACCCTGGGACTAAAAGCTTTGGTTTAGCAGCTTTGCCTTTATTAAACTTATGCTAGACCACTGCCAGCCAAATGCTTTAATGAAGTGTTCTTTATCACTCTTCAGGAAGGCAAACACGAAAAGGTGGCATAACTGGCTGAAGAATTTCTCTTCTTAAAATGCTATAAAACAGAAAACAGATTTTCATGGTGATCCTAGGCCATTTCCTGGCTCATAATATGTAATAAAAAATACTATGGCTAATGTTGTGACAGAAGGCAGATAATACAGCCACTTCCCATCCCTGGAAGTGTTCAAGCCTAGATTGGATAGGACTTGGAGCAACCTGGTCTAGTAGATGTTCCTGCCTGTTGTAGGGGATTTGGAATGGGATGGTCATTAAGGTCCCTTCCAATCCAAACCATTCTGGGATTCTATGATTCTAGCTTCTCCTTCCTAAGAAATATTTAATAGATTAACATAAAATTTCCAAAACCAAATTTCTGTTATTGGAAGAGTTTCTGGAGTTTGTAGTTATTTCTCAAGGGTATGCTGTTGTAAAAATTCAGCCTGTACTATATAGTTATGCTGTTTGACTTCAGAATGGAGTAAAAAATGTAAGTATGTCTCATGTTTGCTCTTGTTTTCTTCTCTCAAAGTCACTCTAGCCTCTCAGGGAAATTGCTGTCCTTGTGTGGTTGGATGCTGGGCAGTGTATGGAGTTTGGATCCCAGCTGAAAGTCCCGCTTGGATGCAGCACTTTCACATTGTGGGGTGGAGAGACGTAAACTTAGGAAAAAAGGAAGCTCTGTATAGAGAGAGTTTGCTAACCTCATCAAACACACCAGAGGAGTCTCAATCACAGACTGAAACTTTGAAAATTCTCCCAATACACCAAGAGCAATAATCTTTACCATAATCTGTGCATGCATTGGATTTAATGAGATGGAAGGACATTCCTCATTTCTCCTAATACAAGAGCTGGGAATGTAACATGAACTAGCAGTCAGGTTCAGGGCAAACAAGGAATGTCTATTACAAAAACTTCAGTGAAATGAGAGAGTTCATTCCTACAGAGGACTACAAAAGTTTGTGTGCTGGAAAAGGGAATAAAAATTGATGTTACATAAAAGCAGATCAGGGACAAGAAGTCCAGGTATTGCTCATCCATGGAACAGGAGACAGTGTGCAAAGTCCTTGGCAGAGACTGCATGGGCAGATGCTTATCTATTATATGGAGGGGTATAAAGTCTGGGACAGGAGGCAACAGGTCACTCTGTCCCTACCGCTAGTCTTGCTTTTTGTCTTTATGTAAAGTTACAATAAAAATGTTGTGAGAATAAGCAGCTGGGAAGAGATTTCTGCTGGGAAAAACAAGTTGCTCCTTCCTTATCGGAGATCAGAAAAAACCAAAAACCTGGGACATAATTCCAGGGGAAGCTGTCCTGCATGGGGAACTTCTCATTTTTGACAGGGTTAGTAAGTCCTTAATGCAAACATAAAAAGAAGTTAACAGTTCTGTGTAAGGGAATGTTGCAGTTTAAAGAAGCGTTACTTGTACAGTGTAGTTATATATGTCTTATATGTGCTCCTTATGCTGTTGGTTTTAAGATGGAAGATGAATTGTAATATCTGCCTTTGTGGCATCTCTTTGCCTTCCCTTTGGGAGTCGTGTTGTTGTGGTTGGATACAGCTGTCGCCCCAAGACAGTTGCTGCAGAGAGGAAGTTTCCTTGTACTGAAATATGTGTGAGCAACATAACTTTTAATCCATTTATCTCTGTTCCTGAGATTTCTTTTTGCAATGGTGTTTCTGTGTATTAGGCTTGCTTTGGTCTTCCAGCTGTGTAGGCTAATGTATTCGTGTTTATTCTGGGTTGTCTGTTATGGTCTATACAGGGTAAGAACTGTGGAAAACCTGCAGTATTGTGGGACAGTGTAGTGTTCTCCACTGCAGACTTAGGTGAAAGAGTAATTAATCTAGGAATGGGTGTTATATGTTAACACGATGAAAAATGTCTGCACAAGCCCCTTAACAGATTAACTTATTCTTTCAGCAACTTTAGTGAATAAAATGTTTTTTTCAGTGCTTAATCAGTAGGGTATGAGGCAGTTTCTGGGGACAAAAGTCAGCTGTTCCAGTTGCCAAGTCCTTTTAATTTTTTTAAAATTTGGTGATTTATTTACTTTCTAGACTACTCTCTTGGTTCATGAATGTGGCTATATTAAGTAATATTACAAAAGTGTGCTCAGCTCATGTTGTTTGCAGAAGATAGTGTCACACTGAATTTGCAAGCATGGGGCTTCCCTCTGCTTTGCAGTCTACTCTAAGAGAAGTAGAGCAAACATTAAGAACGTGAGAGCGAGAGGGGCGGGCGTCCCTTTTCCGCGCTTTTCATATTCCCCGTTTTCCCGCGATGCTTCCCTGTCCTGCCCTCTCCACCCAAGACTGGCCCACCTGTGCATGGCAGCGCAGCCACCCCCTCCCCGCTTCACCGCCTTTCCCCCTCCGCAACCACAGCCGCAACCACAGGGTACCCCCGGCCCCCTGGATCCAGTCCCAGGGGAAGTGGGGAAAAAAGGTGGACAAGAAGACACGCAGCGCCTGAACCCAGAGCAGTTGGGATGGGGGAAAAAAATTCCAAACAGGATTTAAATGCATAATGGTTATAGACAAAAGAAAACTAGCTACCTCGCCCAAAGTGGCTTTTGAAAGAAAAATTTTAAAAGCTAGTTTGTTGTAACTTGCAAAGCAGGAAATACCTGTGGGTAAGGAAACAAGCAAGTGTATTGTGCTATTATAAAAAGAAAAATCCAAGTTCCTTGAAGCAGATACATTTAACATGAAAATAATGCTTTATTTTGAACAGAACAAGGGGAACAGGACAAGCGTGGTGTGGGCATCTCCAATCAAGTATACATCCACATCCAGGTGGCCATGTGGGCAAGGTGGTGCTTTCTTACCTGGGACAAACACACGTGGAAGATGCGGCTTTAGCAAGGACCATGTGGTCCGGGCACATCAGTGATTCCCCAGCCCCTGTGGAATTCATATTGTACCAAGCCATGTGATATTACCTTTAGCTTGGAGGAGAGAAAATGACCCCAGAAAAAGCTAATACAACTTCTTGTACTATGAAGATGTTGACCCAGTATCTAGCAGTCATCTCCTGGCTGTGTCCAAGCTCTTTCCTGCTGGAGAGCCTGAGATTTTAAAGCCGTTTTACTGTCGAGGTCTTTCTGTACAGCAGAACAGGCTCTCCATAAAGCACAGAGCAAGCTTTCTGACAGCTGTAGTAGGAAATATCACTAGGAAAGGTACCCTGAGGGTCTGACTACTCTGCGATTTTTTCGTAACAGTGTTCTTTCCAGAGTAAAGCTACTAATTTTGGCTCTTGATTCTGCTCATTTTCATTAGGCAGATTTTGTGCCTTGAAATATGTGCTATTGAATAAGAGAAGGGTAAGAAAAGTCAGTGGGGAAAACCTGAGAAGACTGAAAAAAGAAGTAAAACTGGTAAAAGCAGAAAAATAGTGCTGAGGTGGGGGAGCTGGCTGCTGTTTCTGAGCTGAGGTGGTCAGGCCGGACAGTGTGGAACAGCTGAGAAATGGGCATCAGCAGGGAAGTGGCTGAGGATGGCAGTAGGGAAATCCCTGTGTGAAGTCCGTGGCAGAGGGTGTGCAGCGGGTGGCAGTGGTTGGAAATGTAACTCAGCCTGAGATGAAGGATTAAAAGCAAGTGTTTGGAGCTCTGTGAGCAGATGAGAAAAACAACCTTTTCCCCCTACCTCTTGTGCAAGTTTTTGTCATTTCCAGCTTTCTGTGGATGGCCTGAGGGATGTGACTGGGCTGGAGGTGTCAGGGCACTTGGGACTGATTAGTGTGCAGTTCTGTGTTTCCTCTTGTGGGCTTAACCTACTGAATTTGAGTCAGTCTGTGTGGCAGTGTGTTAAGGAGAGGCTGTGCACCGCATTCTTTTGTGGGCTTCCATTTTCTTGTTTTCCTGACTTTTTTAATCCATATGGAAATGTGGGTAGCAGTCCATAAGAAAACTGTAACCTAATGCAATTTATTATTTTAAGGTTTGTGACTTGAACTTCTCAGCAATGTTATATCTTCACTGCCTGCATCAAGTTGCTTTTCATTTTAGTCGTGGGCACTTGGCTTTTCATCCGTTAACGCTAGGATGAAAGTCAGTGGTATTGCTCTGTAGCCCCGTGGGGAATTGTAGAAAGTTCTTTGAATGGGTACTTTACAAGCATCAAGTCACAAATGCTGCTGAATGTGTGCAAGATGTTAATTATTTCTAAAGGATGTGCATGTTGTTCACTTAAATGGACCATGATCTTAGCACAAAATAAATATTTAGTGATAACTCCTTTTAGAGAGAACTAAATGCATAGTATTTAAGAACAGCTGTCACTGCTGTCCTTGGAGTTGAGTCCAAAACCAAGTTGCTGTGTGTGCTGGGCTATTGGACACTGCTTTTTGCTCACTGTATTCCTGCAGCTGCTGTTGAATTAGTGCATGAGCCATTGCCATCTTCTGATGTTCCAAATTCAATGAAATGCTTTTGCAGCAGCAAGAGAGTAGGAGAGGTGCTTTTCTCTGCTTGCTGCAGAAATACTGCTCTCAACCCTATTTTGGTGGTCTTCTGGGTCCCTCTGACTGGAAAAAGATGTTTGGAATGAGCTGGGCTATATGGGTGGTTTGGGGTGTTTTGAAGGCAAACTGTTTTCATATGTAACTGATCTTAAGAACATGTGGTCACTGACAGCCTGTGCAAGGTTAAGGAGATGTAGCCAAAGCCAAGTGCACCTGGAGATATCTCTTATCTAGCACAGGAGAGTGTGGCCTTGCAAATGCCCCTACAGCTCTACCTGATGTCCATTTATTGCAATGATAGTAACAGGAAATAATATTTTTCATAATTTTATTGATAACACATGAGCATTTGATCTTCGAGAAAAAAAAATAAATCTAGAATTCTCGAAGGACTCCTTAGAAGATTTTTGGTTCAAAGAATATGAAATCCCAAACTAGCCCATATTGGACATAAGATGTTGGAAAATGTTAGGAAGATTTCAGCAGTACTATTTGGGATTGCTCCATTGTTCATGAATAGTGAACTCAAGGCATAATTATACCAAGTGTTCACCAGGTAGCTTCACAGATTTGTCTAGGTAAATACAAATTGAAAGGTATTAATCAGACTGTGACGGTCAGGAATGTGTTTATCAGAAGCTCCTGCCTTATTTCATGAAAGCTTTTCCCAACATGCCATGCTGGTAGACTAGATACTTATTTCCTTTGATTAACGAAGCTATTGAATTGGTATTCTAACTCTTTCTGTGTGAGCCACTGCACATGTTCACTGTTGCTCTTGGTAATAATGTGGCATCCCATTTGCACATAAAGTCCTGAGAGATGATTAATTCCCAATTAATGGAGTGGCTCTTTAGAGAGAAGCAAAATTGGTGTTCCCTCTAACCAGTGTTCATTATAATCTGAGTCTTTCAACAGCAGTAACAAAGTACTGGAAGCCCTTTCTGAACAGCACTGTGTTCGCTCTATGTCTTGAGGAAGATATTGTATCACATCCCAGTCCCAACACTGGGGATAGTTATTCAGTTTATGGGATTCCCTGAATGCATCTCTCTGTGCTTACAAAACTAATAATAGTCTCCCCTTTGCCAGAGGTCTGTGCCCACTAGTGAAGTCAATAGTGATAAGTCAGAGGGGTTTTTTTGTTGACTTAAAGTTTTTGAAATATGTAATTGTGGTTCACTGAAACTATTTTCCACAAATGTGCAAATATACTTCAGATGCTTTTGTGTTTCACCAAGGTTTGTATTGTACCAGAAGCTGTTTAGGTGTGGAGAATCCCTAAACCCTACAAGTAAATCTGTTCCACAAACTGCTCCACCAAAAGTCAGGATGAAAAAGACTGTTGGAATGCAGTAGAGGTGGTGAATATGTGTTTCAGAAAAATAGCACCTCAGGGCTGCCTCATCTGCTGCCCATACCAGGTAAAAAGGGTGATTAAGTGGCAGATTCACCCTGTGCCCCTACATGTAAAGAGAGAATGCTACAGAGCAGTTTTTCTTCTCAGGATTCCACAGGTCAAATGAATTTCTTCTCAGCCACTTCTGCACTATACATGAGCATGATCAAGAATCTGATTAATTCTTGGAGCATTGAACAACTCTGGGTGCTTCAGGACCAATCTTATGTAGAGGACTCAGGCTTTACCTGCCTCTGGGGACCTGTTGCGTTTAAAGGTCTTACCTTTGGTGTCCTTTGGTTCTTAAAGCGGGCAATAATGAATGTGAAGTGGCTTTAGATGTTAAGGGGAAAATTGCTTGTTGAGATAAAAAGAATTACAAGTCAGAACCTTGCAGACAATCTTATATTGTTCCTTAAAACTTGCATACGTATTATAGTTGCCTCTGGGTATATGTGCTACTGCTGTCTGTGTCTCAGTGCATCTCATGTTGACTAATGGAAAGAATGATGTCAGAAAAAGTGTATTTGTTGCTCTTGAAGAACTTCTTGCTGAAAGAAGAATAACTATAATGAAGCATTTAAAGGTAGGAATCAGTCAAATGTTTGGATAGATACATAAAGCTAGGTAACTTTATAAGGAAAAATAGTGCTGTAATAATTCTGTAATGTCTGGAACAAGATAATATTGAGTATAGCTTCTCTAAAAACCTTGTAGAGAGTTAAAGAACTACTTTAAAAAAACCAACAAAACTGACAGAACTATGAGAATGTCAAAGGAATAGGAATAACATTGTTCTGATAGTTCAACTTTGGATAGTAGGATTTGTAAGTGCAGTTCCATAAGCACTATATATGTGTCTCCTCTGATCTAGATCCTGAGTGGATCCCCTATATCGTATATCCCCTATATCATAGGGGATATTGGAGCACTTTTCTTTGCATTAGTATTTCATTTTATATACGTATCCTGAAGTCTCACTGAGTTTGGGTGGAAGTTGGGGAGTCTCCCTCCCACATGTTAAGGCCGCAAGCAGGTGAAGAAATTGTCACTGCATGCTGCAGGGCCATGCTCATACCAGAAAGCATAATTTTTATCCTAATAGAAATGTTTGTGGCTCTGTGTAGACGGAGGCAGTCTCAGAATAATGTGTGTCAGCAGAATCTGGCTTGAATTGTTCTTTGCCTTAAAAAGAACACAAAATAAGAAGAAAATGAGATGTTTAAAAAGTGCTCTTTCTGCTGTATTTAAGGTCATTCTATTACTAGGAAGCTAGTTCATGCCAGGGCAGTGCGGTGCTGGAAATGTACTGTTTTAAATGGCTATCCCTCCAGACTGCCCACTATGAATTATTTTTTTAGAAATCAATTCAATGTTAATGGTCAAATGGCCTTCATGAACCTCGTCTTGGATGACTGCACAGTGTACACTCAGCCATGTGCCAGTTCTGTGTCTTTTCAGCTGAGGACTAAGGTAGAATGAGCCAACATGTGTCTGCCTTGTCACTTGCTGAGACCTGGCTTTCCTCTCTCCCAAAGGGAGTTGCAGAACCTTCTCTGTGAAGGGCAGGCTTGTGTTCACAGCTGTGCTTTGCAGCTGAGCAAATCCAACAAGGAGCAGTTTACAACCCAAAGTTGTGAGGAACTTAGTGAGGCATCTGCTGTGAAAGAGACCTCAAAAGAAACACTTTTCACACCATGTTGCAAGAAAGGTCTGTAATCTCTGAGCCAAGAATAAAACTACTTTGTAGCAGGAGGCTCAGCATTACTGTTCCTCAAGTAACCTGACACATGCATATTTCTGTGTCACTTTGCTAGCTCTTTGCTTACACATGCTTTCAGGATAGAGCATTAGTTATTTCTGCTTTGGTATGTGTCTACACTCAAAAAATAACAGGGAAGTCTAGAATCCAAATAGTCCATGTTCTTACAGCATAACAAATGGCGATGATAAAGTCTGTTTTGAAAGGTAAATTAATTTATTTGTGTTCTAAATTATAAGGATGTTAGCCTAGGTGTGAATATACAAAAGTCACATTTCTTAGTATAAAAGGCTGGATATAGCTGTATAGTTCCCCATTTAAACATTGTGATAGGATTCCACACATTGAGTCTGCTTGTAGCTGGCAGCATCTGCAGACAGGAAAGCCCTAAATTCCCTTTCCCTCAACCAGCAAATATCTCTTCCTATTGCTCTATCTTTCCATGTCTGATCAAGATGGAACAAAGCTCAAATTATTTTCTAAAGTTTCTTTCCTTAATCTCCTCTTTCCTTTTGGGGATTGTCCTGATTCCTACCATAGAGGACCTACAGTCACAGCCCTCCTCCCAGGCAGGTGGGTGATACCTGGGTCAGCTAGTAGTAGTGCTAAATTAAATACTGGAGACTGTTACCCACTCCTGTTAATGCAGGGCAAGCTGTGAGAGGGAAAAGAGGTTTTCTAGGTACTCCATGGTTCACTTGGTGTTTGATGGCTGGGCTACCTTCTGTGGTCTCTGAAGATGCTGGATCTTGTTGCTAAGCTGTGATGGTATTTCCAGATTGGATTTGTCAGAAGAATAAGAATGCCATATCTCTGGAAAAGCAGCTGGTGGTAGATAACAAATTAATCCCATTGGAAAAATGGCAGATAGTTTGGGAACCATGTGGGAAAGGCTGGTTGATAGCATTGATCTCTGCAGGTACTTGTGGTTTACTGTTTGAAGAATAAACTGTAGGTTTATTCTAGCAAGTGCTATTGCAGGTCAAGCTGCGGGAAGGAGCTGGTTGTGATCGACCTCAGGGCAGGGGAAATTGGACCTTACTTTGCTCTTGCACCCTGTGTCCTCATTGCACTGGCACAGGTACAGTCAATTTGTACATCATTTCCCAAAGTGAAAACTGAATTAGCAGCCTGTATTTTTGGCATAAACTATGTATTTTGAACTTCACCTGTGTGTTTGTGAATGTATGAAGCTAACCAAATAGTATTCTCTGGTACGGGGCTAATGGTGCATTTAAAGAGTCTCACCAGCACAATTGACTGAAGCCATTCAGAGATGAACAAACCTCGCTGCCACTCTGCAGCAGCATCTTGGGGTGGTTATTTTTGCTAGCTCCTCTGAAATGTGGCTTTGACCAGGCTCACTGCCTTCCAGCCATCTAAACCCCGTGACTGTCCGGGACCAACCGAGCCCCAGTTGTAGCTGCATAACTGGGAAGTCCTCAAGCAAATGAGCGTAACTTTTTCAGGAATCAATTTCTGGAAGTTTGGAGCAGAGAATTGTTTGGTCATTTTACTTGAATTGCTGACCTTAAGATTCATCCCATCTGCTAGTGACACTTTGGAGGCTAATGCACTTGCCCTTAGAATATCATTATGATGATAATGTTTCAGTGCAAATCTGTTGATTAACTGTGACTTCACTATGCCATCATTTAAAATAAACATTTTGCTGAGAAATTATTCTAATATAACTTTGGGATTAGGGCATAAATTTGTACAGTGCCAGAGGTGTCGAAGGCTGTGAGTTGCTGTGTTGTTTGTAGGATTGTGTCGGTCTTGCAGGTAGCAGCTGTAAGCTCTTGGAGTTTTGAAACAAAACTTTTATTTTTATGTGTATTAGTGCAAAGCTGCAATTGGAGTTTGGGTTTTCTACTCAGTTGTGTCCCTCATAGGCATAATAAAATAGCATGGGTGCCTGTGCTCTGCGGCAGAGCTAGCCAGCCCTCCTCAGCATGTGAGAAGGCAGGAGCATGTGTAGAAGGCATGGAAACTGACTTTAGGAGAGGAAAAAAGTGATGGGTTTGAGCTGCAAAGCATTAAGGGTAACTGGGAAAAGATTTTGAGGATAAGGACAGTGTAACAGATGTGGTGCAGCTTCTGCTGACCTTCAGGGAAGGTTTATTTGCACTTCTCTATGTTTATTGTCTGTTTTCCTCCACCAGTTCATCCATTTCTGCCTCTGACACTTCTTCTTGGATATTTCTCTGTCAGATTAAATTTAACACAGATAAGGCTGATCATCCAAACCTCCCTCCTGCTCTCTGGCACAGGTGACATCACTGCTATCTTACCTGTTATCAGGCAGGCAAGCCATAAGTTACTTGTCCTCTGTAAATATTTAAGCTGTTTCTTAAACCTCTTCCTCTTTCTATAAATCTCCTGCGATCTGCCCCATTTTTTCTCCTCATGAAGCTGGAAAGGTTGCTTAGGTGAGGTTAATTTGCCACAGGGAACTTGCTTGAGATGTGCTGCCTATCATCCTCTGACTCCTGCCCACCTCCTCATCCTTCTCTGTCTTATTTCTTCTTCCCTTTTGGCTTTTTTTATTTCTTTCAAAACCCTTCAGATGATTTCTTTTAACACTGCTATGAGCTCATGACCACAAAGCAGCTAAAGAGATGCCCTTGTTTGTTACAAGTTGTCCAGGTATTAGAGAGGGTTTAAGCCCAGACATTGTACCCTCTAGCCTCTGGGACAGAGGTTGCGTGTAAGGAAGCAGCCTGCCTCAAGCAGAAACTCAATTTCCTTTTGCTTTTACTTTTTATTTTTTCATTTGGAGTGTCTTTCTTTCAAGAAAAATGCATGGACTGTCATAACAGCAGATTCATTCCATCTCAACTGCATTTTTGCCTTGCTTCAAAAAGTAAAACAGCTGCTGCTTTTACTGTCTTAAACATTATTGAGTGGGTCTGTTTCCATAAAAGAAGACAGATATCTCCAAAACAACATCATCTACGGGTATAGTAAAAAGAATATTTGCATGAGAAATCTTTTCACTTTTCCTGCTTTTTTATCTTTAAGTTTTTTTGTGGTCCTTCACTCCCCCCCCAACCCCCACCCGCCAAGGTCTCTGCCTATAGTAGAATATAGAAGCCATGAAATTTTTATCCTTGAAAACTTTAGGCATTAGGAAACAAAGCTAGAAAATGGCAGGATCACTGTAAGATTTCTGACATCCAAAGGCCATTTCCTCCATTAAAATTTAGGTGACACTTTATGTATTTTAGTGTTAACACTTTTTCAAATGCTATTATGGAATCATCCAACCCCATGAGCAGGTGGCATGGCTAACCACTGAGTTTCACTGTGTGTTAATCTTTCTGCTGCCAACTCTGCTCTTATTTGCTGATGGTATTGAAGCAATCAAGAGTATAATTTGTTTGGAAGAGGGAAGAGTGTTTCTGTGCTGAGGTTTCTGTACAGCAACTAGCACAGTGTGACCCAATCTTCATGGGAGATTTGGGAAAGTAAACTGACATAACAACCTTAAAATGGAGAAAATAGCTCATGTTTTTGACACCTGGGGGCCAATCCTTCTGGATTTTTAGGTTTGAGTGATACCCTCCTCACTCTTATAGTCAACACCTTGTTTCTTGTGGGGAATTTCAGCAGCTTTCTGCCAGGTTCCAGTTTCTAGACTCATCTATTCAGATTGCATAGTGCTCTGTGCGGTACTGCTGAAGTCCAAAGAAAACAGTGGTCTGTAATTCTCCCTAATCATGTGCTCCCTCTTTCTGCTGCCAGTGATGTATCCCTGTGCAGCTCCTCACACTGAGGTACTAGCCAAAAAAGGCTGCAGCTGTTCAGCAAGGAAAATCCAATTGCTTTGCACTGGGCAATGATAACTAGTGTGGTATTTTTGATCAGTGCAGAAATTGATTTAATTTTGTCCAAGGCGGCCCCAGTCATTCTGGACTCTTTGCAAAGTACTTCTTTCTCTTCAGCTTAAGATCTCTTTTGGAGTTGAGACAGGTGTTGAGGAGAAAAAGGATGCATCATAAGGGAGAAAGTGTAACAAAGCTGTGAAAGTACTAAAACATTGCAAATGAAAAATATATTTTAAGAGTATGATCTGTAGGAAGTGAATAAAATATCAAGTGATAGTAAGAGTTCTCAGAGAAAATTGGTAAGTTAAGCCATTTTCTCACTGACAGGTAAGAGAAGTGAGTTAATAAGGCAAGGCAGGCATAGAAGGGAAAACTTAAGCTCTTAAATGTGGTTTTCCTGAGAAAATGCTGAATTATGACTCTCAGAAATTAATTTTTTTTTTTTGAGGGAGCACATTGGAGACAACAATATTACCACTAATGTCTTTTTTAAGAGAAAAAAATTATTATTGGTTGGTCTGGAATACTGGGTCATGAACTCGTTTCATATGTCCCCTTCATTTTGTGTTTTTCTCTAAATAACTTAAATAAAAAATGGTTAGACTGTGTTTTTTACTTAACATAGTTAAATTCAGAGTAGTAAAATGAGAAACAGGACTTTAAAGTAGCATCTTACTGAATTGTATCAGGATGAATACAGGGAAGTAGTATTTTCTCAAGCCCTTACTCTTTAAAATCATTTTGCATTGGCTCTTGTTTCCTACAGCTGAATACTGCATTATTAAATCCCTCACTATAATTAACATCAGACATTAACAACAGCTTGATTGTGAGAATTTCTTCTTCTTCCTGTCATCATTCAGAACACTATAGCATTAGCATTAGCTATAACTATAGCTGGTCCTATAGCATTAGGACCAGCAGAGCTCATCTTGGCTAAAAGTATGGGGGGAAAACATGTTTTCCTTCCCTAACATAAAAACATTGAAGTTATTTGTCCAGTGGTTTTGCAAAACACTTGCCTGGATGGTTTTACAATCTTCCATGAGGAGGTGGCAACAATTGGGTCAGATTGGTATTTGGTGATGTGGCTCTTTAGCAAGACCCCGTCAGGAACTGAATGTCCTGTGACGTGGTGTTGCAACAGTGCAGCACTGCAAAGCTGACCTGCCTTTTCATTCTCTGTCACATCAAGGATCCCTGCAATGCTATAGTCTCTATGCTGTATTATTGAGGCTGTTTCTGTTGATTTTCCTTTTGAAATGATGTTCTGGTAGCTCTTGTTCGTCATAGTAAAAGTCTCTTACCTGTGCAGAATTTGTTGGCTCAGTGGAGGACCATTACCCTTCAGTGTTTTGTTATGTACAAAAATGTTTCTTGTAAAGGCTTTGTTAGCTGTGATTTAATGGTTATTTAATGGGGCTGTTTTCAAAGAGTCTTTGCAATGCAGGAAATGATTTCTTCCCAGTTTGACACATGAAATAAAATGAATGTAACTTTACCATGTTAATGAATAGCTAATCCAGGTCTGAAAAGTAAATCTTTGGAGTTGCTGCCTGATGTAAATAGAAAAGAGTTGCTAAATACTGAAAGAAGAGCTTGGTTTAGAAGCTGTGTGCAATTGGACTGGTTCATACCCCTGTTAGTTTCACTCTAACTTTTATGATACCTAGGGCTTACCTGCTCTGGCATTATAAATAAGGACTAAAAATTTAGTGTATGACACCACATGAAAGGCGAGTCAGCCATGTGAGCAAAGAGCAAATAGCAACCTTGGCATGCTGTCAGACTCAAGGTGGTAAATAAAGCGGGACTATGTGCATTGGAAGTAATTCAACAAGCCAGAGCCCAGAATAAGGAATGTCTGCATGTGCTCCAAATGAGGTGATACATTGTCAGATGTGTGTTATTATACAGCTATTGAAATTATTATTAGAAATGTCTCTGCCTGAATTAAGGTGCAAAAGAAACCATATGCTCAAGACAATAGTACAGATTTTATTTAACAGTAAATGTGAGGCATAGTGAGAGAGAGGTAAAAAGAAATAGGAAAAAGGAGGGGTGGGGAAGAAAGGAAGTGACAGAGAGAGATTAAATAGAATATATATCACCACTTCATGGAACCTGACAATGTCCTGTGAATCCTCTCTTCCTTCTGGTCATCTTGCGGGGAGCAGGGGGAGTTTTATGGTCTTGTGACAGGCTCTGGATTTGTTGCATCCCTTGGACCATGCGGAGTTCTCTGGTGACGGAAGGTGTCAGGAATGAATCTGAGGGTGTTTTGGGGGTGTTTGATGGTTTATGACCCCTTCTCAGCTGCCTCTCATGTGAATTTCCTGTGTATATGTGGTCTTCTGGAGGGGGTGGGGGGTTTACTCCTCCTGGTTTGTGTGGAGAGATTTTGCCATCGCACACCCAAAACCCTTCTCCTCCTCCACCCACTGAGCTTTGTTTAGTTCTCCTTAGACCTGAGGTGACTGGACAGTAGTCTTATCTTGGGTTCCTGTCACAGCTGAAATTCCAGTCAGGAGGCATATTCTGGGAGTGGGTTCAGTGCTACCAGATGGGCAGTTGCTCCTTTGCAGTTTGACAAAAAGTCTATGATTTTAACAATGTTTAAGACATTAACAGCAATTCAGTCTCTTACAATGGTGTGAAGCCTGGATACTGCAGGAATGGAGTCAACAGGAATGAGATCTGAACCTAGTATGCCCTTGGCAAGACAACCTTAGAGAGAATACACTATCTTGATAATTTTTGCTACTAATGATCTCAAAAGGGCAAATTAGAGATGGATATGATTTAAAAGAGAACAGAAAGGTGGCTGTTATATACAGGTTACAGTTGTGAGGTGCCTGGGTAGAAAAAGGGCATCCCCAAATGTCCACTCATGCTGAAAGCAGTTTTGGCAATGACATTGGAGGAGAGGAGAAAGCCGTGAGGCAAGAAGATGGCTGCAGACTCTGCCACTGCTGGCAACAATCCAGCTGTATGCAATTCTGAGTTTGTTGTGCAGAGGGTAAAAAGGACAGCAGCGTGTCTGTTCCTTCAGAATGTGCAGGCTTGATAAAAGAGAATTTGCTGTTATCCAAACCTAGTCTTCAAAACCGCAGGAGGTGTAACTTGATTTTTTACCCCTGATATTAATTCTGTGCAGAAAAGACACTTCATATATTTTGTTTGCAAGCTATTGAGCTATTGTCTCAGTTTAAAGACATATGTGCAATTTAAATTTGAAAGCATGAGACCACGAAAAGATAAGAGAAAGATAACAGCTTTTTATTAAATTTATATCTATTAAATTTATATCTATTTATATCTATTTATATATATATATATGAGAAAACCACAGAACATAAAACCAATATTTTCCATAAACAACTGAAAAAAAACCCTTCAGTGAAAATGAAAAGGGGGGCCCTTTCCCACGTGGGTTAACTTTAAAGTCTCTGTTAAATTTCTCAATTACATGAAGATGGCAGCTGCTGAGGAAATGCTGACTGCCAAGCTGATGGAGCACAGCCGAAGCTAGGATTGCGGGGTAGAGGTGTTTTTCACCATATGTTCCAGTTGACAAAAGGGGGAAGGAAGCCTTTGTGATCAGCGGCGCTCTTTTTTGAGGGGTCTGAAACCGATCTGGAGGCGGCGGCTGAGCTGCTCCTGAGGGCGCTGTGGAGAGAAGCCACATGTTGCTGCTCCGTTAGCACCAAAAAACCAGCAGAGACGAGGCGGAGAGTTGAGGGAGCTCCACCACTCGCCACCTCTCTGTGTCTGGAGCTCAGTCACACCACCCACACGCCACAGGTGCTGAGCGAAAAGAGCGTGTGAGTCTGGGCGGGGGCCAGTTCCAGTGCCCGGCTCCCCGTGATTCCGTGTGTGGGAGAAATCCATCACCCGCTGCTGGCTGCTGTCTCCATAGCAACTGTTGCTGAGGCGAGGTCTCCGCCACGCCACCGCCTGGGCCCCGCAGCGTGGCCGCGCCCTGGGGTAGGGGCGTCCTGGGGAACGGACTGTCCGTGTGGGGATGGGGCAGCCCCACAATGCCAGACAGCTGGAAGCCCGCGGGGCCTGGCGGTGGCTTGGAGCCAGGCGGAGGTGAGAGGGAGGGAGTGGCCCGCAGCACCCACAGGCCACATGCGGAGGGAGCAGCCTGGCCCCACACCGCCCACCCCAGCCCTGCTGGCCCCCGGCAAGCGCCTGAGCCCAGAACCTGCCCCGGCCCCGCCGTCCATGGTAATGGGAAAATTTTCTAAAAAATTTGCCTAACCGTAACAACTATGTGACAAACAGAGCCCACTCCTCTGTTTCTTTAGAAGGAATTTATTCAGGGACAAAGTCAGCAAAGCAAAGGGGCGCCGGGTGTCTAACAGAGTTAGAGCACAACTTGCTTTGGGTTTTTTTCAGTTTTTTATACAGTCTAGGGTATACATATTCATACAATTTTAACATATTCATTAGCTCATTTCCATTTCCACGCCTTTTTAGAGCATGCTCAGTTTCTTTAGGCGGGCCCCCTTTAATTTCGTTTATCAGGTAAAACCAACCTAGGGCAGTCCTTTCATTTGTTATCTTTGCAACTTTTGCTAGGTTCACCCCTCCCGACGTCTCCTGTTATCTTCCCCCAGGGGCCTGTTACCTTTTTTCAACTTCTTCTTAGCTGGTCTTACCCTTCTTGGATCCTGGATCTGTTATCTCTTCACTTGCACCCTTAGGTTCCTTGTTTTTTGGGGGGGCCCTTTTATTTTTAAAATATGTTCTTATAACAAAAAGAGGTATATGTAAAGAAAATATTCAAGTATCTTACTAACAAGAGGTATATAAAAATATTCAAGTATCTTACTAACAAGAGGTATATGTAAAAAAAACATCAGGAGGTATACTTAAAAACTTCACCAGAAAGCTTACAGGAGTATTCTATGAAAGAGTCAGTTTTAAACAACATAAAAACATAAAACCTTAACACGAAGCATCTATCTATATAAGCTAACAGAAGTATTTCTATAACCTATATGCGAAAGCCAAAAAAGAAGAATTTATTCACTCAGTTTTTACAACTATTGACATTTTTCCACAGAAGTACTTGAGGGAACATTAGCGAAGAGGATGCCATATGGTTTCCTTAGGGGTATATTTCAGGTAAAGGATGCTTTAAGTTTAGTTTTCAGAATATGCTGTGTATACTCTTTCTATACAAATTATTTTCTACAGCTGAGGGCGGTGTGGTGGGAACCACCTGGTGCTTATTTGCAGGGTGTTCCCATAATGCGTGGGGTGCAAGAGGCCAAAGAGGGATGTGTGGACACGAACATTGCTGCTGCAGGCTGGAATGGAGCCCCTGGGTTGGAGCTGGGATGGCTTTGCTTCTGTTCCTGCAAGGATAACATGTTTTTGCTTGTAACTGTGATGCCACAAGCCCCCAGCATGAGCAGTTCTATGGTCAGCATCCTCTGAGCTCCTCTGTCGCTCGTCTCAGAGCTGCGTATTAGTTGATCAACTTCTCACAATGGAAAATATGATGGAGGAGAAGTACACGGACTTAGATGGACTTGTATCTGATGGGTATAGTACCATACCTTGCAGTTATTATCTATGAAGAAAACTACTTTTTCTTTATTTTTCAGGAAAATAATGTTTTGAGAAGTTTAATAATTATGGCTGAATATAATAATAATGTACACTTTTTTTAAAGTAAGTTGATGAGGAAAAAACACCAATGACTGTGAGATGACTTCTGTGACTAAGGAGTCTTACCTTATGGTCCTACTTATCCATATGAGAGATTGTTTACTAAAGACTGAGTGTTGTAAATTCTTTTTTTGTACAGGCTGTACACAAAAATATGAAGCCTTGCCTCCCATGTTCCTGTAAAATTTCCCTGGAGGAGAATCTAGTTCTGAAATCAGGTTTGTCTATGTTTTCCTCGTGAACTCTTTTGAATGGAGAGGACTGTAATATTTTCCTGTTTTCTTGGATATATTTGTTTGTTCGGGTTTTGTTGTTGTTGGGTTTGTGTTTTTGTTTATTTGTTCCTTTTCTTTAACAGAAGTTTGTTTTGGGTGGTTGATTGCCAGAATTGGGTTGTTGTGGCAGAAAGGTACTTTAATTTCCCAAGACTTTCATGTTTTACTAAGCACTATTCTTTTTCATGTGGGATAACAGAAGTGCTTTTTTTGAACTATCTCAATTTATTAAAAAATGGGCTTAGGCTCTACGGGATGACTCAGACAAGGGAAAAACACTCTGCAATGTCAGAAGTTGTTTCCTCCCCAGACTGTGTCAGAAAAGGACATACCTCGAGCCTTTTCTTGCATTGCAGCAGGTGGAGAAGCTCTCTGCTGAGGAGTGGGGCAGAGAGTTGGACATTGGCTGATACATCACTGATCTCTCCTCAGTAAACTGTTTTCAGACATGGACTGGTTTCAAGTTTGTATTTCAGAAAGCAAATTATGCTGCAATTTGCAGATGGCAGTAGGTGACAATTCACAGTAGAAATTCCAAAATAAGTGATTATTGCATTACTGTGTATTCACTTTCACATGTATAAGATATGCCAGGCTTGCCTAAAAAAAGTGGAGAGATGGTTTAAATGGTTTAGCATGGAGGTTTTCTGAAAAACTCTCCCAGATACTTAAGAACAAATAAATTCGAAACTTAGTAGAAGTAGTTTGACATGTTTCACCCCTAATAAAGTGGCAAAATGCATGTCCTTGTGCTCTATATGAGCCTGTTCATCTGCAGGATCTACTATATTCCAATTAAGAGCTCAGTGAGGAACCTGACCTGCAGTTTGGAGGTGCTTATTAAATTCCTTTGGTTTCAGCCACTTGCTGTGATAATACAGGATAAAAATTTTACTTAGAGGCTAATAAGAAACCATTCTCATTGAGGGCTTTGATGTGATATCTTAAGAGCAGAGATGAAATTTCTAATTTAATGCATAATGAATAATCTAGTTTCTCATTTGAAGCTTCAGACTTTCCCTCAGTTGGTTTCATGCAGTAACCTGCCTGTGATGCCTCTCTTGGGGCAAATACAAAAAGAAATCTGTTGGTAGTTGAAGAAAACTAAGAAATGCCAGGGGGATGGTCAGGGGAGTGCCAAAATGGGTAATGAATAAAATCAAGAAGACAAGATGATAGGCAGAATATGTCTTAGGGCTGATGAGGAAATTTTGTTGTTGAAATGAGCTGTGATAAGATCGAGCCCTTTGAAGATGGCTGATAGAGGTTGGTACCTCCATCGGGAATGTGGGAAAGGGTGGAAGTAGCTGTAAGGCAAAGAGGGGAAATCTCTACAGGCAGGGTTGCATGTGTTATGTGTTAGCAGGATGCTGTGAGTAAACTGTTGTATTGAATTTGACAAAACAGGAGGAAGCAAATCATAGACAAAGCTAAGAATTAAGTGAAAAGGAGTAAAAAATATTTCCAATTGCAAAGTGCTGGCATTTTCAATTTTGAGGTGAAATGCAATTCGAGATTAAAAGAAAATGTTTTGTTTAGGCAAACATAGCTATTGGATGTTTTTAGAAATGAAAGACCATTTTATTTTTAATGCTCAGATTTTAAAACCCACAATAGTATTTCTTCTCAAGTCAATGAAATACTCAAGAATACAATTGTTCTGTGAATAATTTCAGTTGGCCTGATTCCTTCAGTAAGGATTTGATCAAAATGTTCTGCTCATCTGTCTCAGTGAATTAGATCAAGTCAAATATCTTACTGTGCCTAAACATGAACTTAGGATGGTGTTTTGCTGCACTGTTTTGGATGGAATCCTTTAAAATGCTTGTCATTACGTTATTGTGTACAACCCAGTTTTCCCCACCTCCAGGGAAGAAGAAGAACTGGTTATTTTGAGTGGATTAATTAGTTCACCAGTAATAATTAGTTCTACCACCTCCGGACAGTACAAATTGTTTGTTATTTTTCACATAGATAGGAAAAAAGAGAAGAAATTAGTGGAAAGTAATTTCTGAAATGAGCATGATCATGAATAATTAACAGCTCAGATAGCATTGTCAGGGATACTTGTTCCAATTGGCTTGTAGTAAAATGAATTCTACTCTTAAAAGAAGAATTGATGGTGTAAACTGCTGTTATAATGATGTTTTAATGACTGGAACAAATTTATTAGAAAACAACTATTTTACCAAGTGTGGTCCAAACCCAACAGCAGACTGAATACAGCCTTTAAAACTAAATGTATTGTGCAAAGCTGTTGCATTTAGCTTTTATCTTTGAACTAACATTTTAATTTGATTATAATCAATAAATACTAGATTAAGCTCCCTTGCTAAAGATACATTATGACTTCAGGTGAGCTGCATTGTAAGTATAACCTCCATTGACACTGGACTTTTCGGTTTGCTCATAAAAATGTAAGGTTCTTGTTGTCTGGGGGTTTTTTTAGGATCAGTAAAACTTTGCACAGCAAGAGGCTCACTTTGGATTTTGTATGCTGCTGCTCAACTCTATAAGTTATAGAAGTGCAGTTTGCATGTTGAGAACCCACAAAGCAAAAAGCTGTTTAAATCAGATGAATGGAGCCAAAGATATGCCCAGTTTTTTAGGTGCTTGCTATGGTCTTCAGATTAAATAGTACAGATACACAGTTTAGAGAGAAACTGCTGAACAAGCACAGGAACTACTTACTGCTTCTAGCTGCTACTATTGTTAATCTATAATGTGTAACTTAATGCTGTAGATCCATAACAGCAAATTTGCTGGTGAGCATGATGTGGCATGCACAGTTCTTCATAAGGAAACAGACTTGATATTTATTTAATCCTTTCTGTAACCAAAGCCTTTTATTTAATTGGGGGAAAAAATATGAAATAAGTGCTTAAATTCTCATTAGTGAGCAAGTAAACTAAATCATCCCTAGACTTTTGGTTCAATAAGCTACTTAACCTCTTGTGCCTCATTCACAGTGGTATTGTGATTAGGAGGAGAAGGATCCTATTTGGAAGCAGTTCTGCCTCTTGATCTAGGCATATAGATATATTGTATAAGTATATGAAACTGCAAAATCATATCACAGAAGGGTATTCATCTGTGTAAGATAGGAGTATCTGATTTGTGACAATATTTCAGGTGCTGCTTTTTTGTCTTGCAAAATACATTGAAATAGAACAAAAATACTATCCTTATATTTTAAAAATAGTAACAGCGTCTTTAGGCAGCGCTATAAAGTGTGGTCTTATATAACCTTCATTGCACCTACCAAACTTGACCTGCTTTTTGAATACTAATGTGAAAATAAAAGGAACAAAAAGGATTAAAGTTGGAGCCTGACTCATGTTTTTCTTCAAACAATATGAGGTATTTGAGGATATGTACACGGTAACTTTGAGATCATTCTAAGCTATTCAGTGGCTTATGGCCAGGATTTTATTACCCTGTGTAAAGGGAGGGAAAGGGGGTTCAACCACCTCTAAATGCATTCCCATCACAAGTGGTTAAGTACCACAGTGTCTGACCTTATGCTGAAGTCGGTAACATGCCAAACACATCAGTCCTGTGCAGCTACTTGTGTGCACGGTGTTTGCTAATGCACAAGCTGACAAGAACATATAGCAAAGTGGCTTTGGCTTGAGATGGGGCAGAGGGCAGCACATGGTATAATGATGAACCATTATGTGTCTAATGAAAGCTGCGTGCTCTTTTGCATATGAGGAAATAAAATGCATGTCAGTAGAAGGGACATATTCTCTCCTAACTTCCTAGGTGTGGGGGAGTTTGGCTTCAAAACATAGCATGTTTATTTGAAATAAAGAGTCGAGATCTTAGGCTTTCAGCCCAAAGTGTGAAAGTATGGCACACAAATGTGCCTCAAGAAAAAGTTTGCAGAAAACAGGTCTGGAAAAATAATGTGGGAGAGCAAAGTGTTGGAATCTACCCTAAATTTGGCTTATTTCTCTTATTTAACAGGTGTATTTTCTGCAAAGAGTTATATAGTTTGCATGTTGTGAGTAAAGTCTTTTTGTTCATGTATAACTAACTAAAAAAAGACCCCGCTTGGATCATCTCATTAAGATGATTCATCATGATTCATTAAGGTGAATCATCTCATTGGCATTTTTCACCCCATGTGATGAATCTGGAAAGTGTCTGTATTCCTTTCAGCTCACATCCACAGTAGTAGGGTCAAGTCATGTCGTGAATTCCCTTCCTATACCAGAAGGGAGGGAGATGATCCAGGAATGAAGCATAGAACCATTTAGGTAGGAAAAGACCTTTAAGATCTAGTCCAACTGTTAAAGTAACATTCTGCCTTTATTTAATGGATTTAAGACCTCTAATAGCTCTTCTTGCATAGTTAATAGGGTTCTGAAACACTTAATAAAGGTTAACAAAATCTACAGATATCTGCAGCATCTTCTGCATTGCAGTCTGCTAATGACCTATGATATATAGCCATGAGAGCTGTCAGGGAGTGAGGCCAGTCATTTCTCATGTTAATTGCACATGACAAGTGGCTTTGGAGGGCTCTGACTTACTAAAGGAAGTAGTTGTCAGTGGCCCTCATCTCACAGTGTAAAGGAAGATAACACAGGTATCCCGAAAACGTCAGGAAGGACTTAGGAAAAAATTATTTTTCAAAGGTGAGAATGCTAAGCTTAATGGTGTGTGTGTGTTGGGCATGAAAGAATGCAAAACCTTTTCCTCTCCAAGCCTTCTTAATGGCTTGTCTTGCCCCCACCTCGTGGGGGCTCCAAGGTCATGTGTGAAACAGTTCATTTTTCAGGGCATTAACTGCTGTGCAAGGACGAAGAGGGGAAAGAAATCCATGCTTAAGTCTCCCAGCTACCAAAGGTCTCTTGGACAAAAAGATAAATTCTTAAATCAGCCTACCTCATCGCCATCTCCTGTGCAAGGTCCACTCAACCCATCTACACGCAGATTTCAGTTTATTACTGGTATCTGCTGTTGATAATTCCCTCTAAGAGCAATGGGTGTAGTGCCAGTGGCCAGTGGCCAGCGGCCAGCGCATGTGCTGTGTTGCTGTAGTTGGCTGTTAAGAGTGAATGTACCTTAATGATTTGCTGTGCCCCTTTGAGGATTCTGGTGCTCAAATCTATTAATCAGCAAAAGCGGAAAAGATGGATTGTGTTATAGGGAATGATACTATTGTACTTTCTTGTTGTAGCACAGTAAGTAAAAGACTTTGAGGAGTCTGGTTTTGGAACCTTTTAAGCTTGCCATAATATTAGATCAAAACTTCATTAGGTCCCAGAAATCCAGTGTTTAGAAGGCTGGTGCCAGAGCTGCTCTGAAGAAGTGTGTGTTGACATTATTTTGCTTTTAATTTTGTCAGAAAACTAAAGCTTTATTGTGCATATAGCACATCTCCTGAAGAGCAGATGGTGCCTTGCAAGCTGAGTGCTTGCAGGCTTTCTGTGTGTCTTGCTCTTCGCTTTGTTTCTTTTCCATGTACGTATTGAAAATAAAAGGAGAAAATAAGTATGTGCATGTTTAGGTTTCTTTTAATGGCACTAAGCCAATTTGCTGTCTCTGCCTTCCACTTTCAAGTGCAAGGTGCTGGAAGCATCTGCTCTGGTTGGGATTTTGTCCCTCACGGTGCTGTAGAGTTTGGTGTGTGTGTACTGTGACCTTCTCCAAGACTGATCTCCGTAAGGGCTTTTTTATTAGTGTGAAGACACTGCACAGAAGCATCCCTGCTCTGCACCCCTTGTCAGGAAGGCTGCCTAGACTGGAGAAGGCATTTCTGGATTAATAGGAAAGGACTAAGTTGAGTCTCAGGCTAGTCCCTGTGTTGCCCACTGAGGTAGTAACCTTCTTCAAGGGATGATGCAAAAATGTTACTCAGAGGGAATTATTTCATATGGGGAGGGAAGAAGACATTATTGGTGAAGATACTCTAGCAGTAGTAGAGTCCTCAAATAAAAGGGAAATTTGATAACGTAGGTGTACCACTGTTCTGTGAATAAGAAAAAAAGATAAATATTTTGCTGATTTTAATACAGTATAAATACTCAAGTTTTAATACACAATTGACATCTGGCAAAAATATATGCATCAGGAAAGAAAAAACCCAATGGAATTATGTTTGTGTGTGTACAAGTGCTAGTCAGTGAGTCACTAGCAATAAATTCTATTGATTTTGTGAGTAATGGGAAAGAAGAGGTGATTATTACTATTACAAGAGAGAAACCCTTGGCTTCGGTGAAAGGCTGTTGAAAAAGAAATAAATATGTAAATGGTGCCAGAGAATCATTGGCTGGTGGTGATAAATATGAGAGGATGCATTAGTGCAAAAATACCAACACTAGCAATTTTTATGCATTAAATTTTTTATGAGGCTTGTCATGGTTCAGTGAAAGGGAAAGTGATGGCATGGGATCAGAGGACAATGCTGTTTCTTGGTTTGTGCAGTATGACTCCAACATCCTGCATGTTGGTTAGGCCTATAGTTAAAGTTAAGTGTTAAAACATTAATTAATGTTTTAAGTATGACGGCAATACTGTTAACAATAAGCTTGGAAAATAAAATTGCTGAGAAGTGGTAAAAGTTAGGTCAGGTGGCTCTGCAGAAAAATAGAGTCAGTGAATCCTGGAAGAAAAATGTCACTGTAACAACAAGATATTACATTGTTGTATTTGAGTCCTGATTTCAGCTGCCTGTATCGTGAATGGATCTAGCAAAAATAAGCCTGTGTGCCAGACCACAATAAATAGGTATGCACATAAAGCAGGGAGTAGACTTGTGTGCAAATCATGTAAAATAAGTTTCTGCATACATAGCCAAAGATAATGCTGTTAGTAGATGAGCTTTTGTGTTCTAATTGTCTTTGCTTTGAAAGTGTCCTAGACAGAAAATTCCACTTTAGGAACCCATTCAGGGAAGGAGTTTTGCATACTCTTGGGGTTGGATATGTTAAATGAAATATCCCCTGTTTATATTCTTATTTGATGTAATATTGTACTTTGTTCACTCTTGTCTTAGTTTAATGACAATAGCTCAGGACGTGAGACCTCTAATGAGATAAACCCTCCTTTTCCTTCTTTTATTTCCCTCCCCCTCAATATTGACAAGGTAAAAAGTTATGAGGAGTCTGAATGAAGAAGGAAAAAATAACAATTTTACTAAAAATGGAAAGAAGCAAAAAGAAACAATAGCAGAAAAATGTTACCTAGCTATGCCCTTGTCCCTAGGCTAAAAGCAAAACCCGGAAGGATAATTTGTGTGAAGAAAAAAAATAAAGTTGAATGGCACCAAGGCAGTAGTGTGGAATCTGGCATAGCAAAATCATGTGGAGTGACAATGCTAAGGCCAGGGTGTCACAGTGTGGTGCTGGGGCTGGAGCAGCCCCAATCCTGTGTGAAATACAGCTGCAGCTGAGGCAGAAAACAGCTGAGGCAGATTGGTCCCCAGGGAAAAGGCTCCAACTACAAAAAAAACCCCAGGTACCAAGACAGCCAGTTCCAGAAGCACTAGTGGTTTTATCCTCTCTCTCCTGAATTCCCATGGTGCTTTACTTCAGGGATGCCCTCCACTTTCCAGCAGATCCCGAGATGCTGGCAGCCGTGTCTCTGCAGCTCAATTTGGCCAGGATGGGTGATGCAGTTCCCCACACTCTGAACTATGTGATGGTATGAAAAAATTCACCAAAAATATTTCCCATTTAACTAAATCTTCAACAGCTATATATATATATATATAATTGGGTTTTTTTTAAACTGAAATAATGATAATATACTTTGCAGCTCTGATGCATTACTGAAAAATGGTAGTAAAATCTCACCTGGAGTTTTCTTAGCTAGGACGCTGGACTTTGGGCTCTCATCTCATTATAGGTGTGTTTCTTTCTTCTAAATACAGAGAGGGCAAGATTTGCCTTTTGAAAGAGAATATGACTGTAAATGTGAGCGTAGGGAGGTTCTTAGGTTGCAGCCTCCCATGGAGGCTTGAAATCATGGTGCTTTTCGTAGGTATATTGAAATTGCTGCCAACTCTGGGCAAGTCAGGGCCTGCAGCTGCTTTTCAGTCAGTTTTTGTCCAGCTGAGTTTTCCAAGTGTCACCTTTGGGTTGTTCTTAGCTCTCCTGTATTAGCTGTAAGTTTTAGATGAAGTTTACTGTGCCTCTGAGTTTGGAGGCAACTCAGATTCCTTTGTTACATAACATAATGTTATTCAGGTTAAATTACATAGCCTCATTCAGTACTGCTAAATATGAATCTTGAAATTACAGAGGGAACATATATGTCAGATTTTTATCCTTAGAAGCATCATGACTGTCTTCAAGTTCAGTGTCAGACAATGTTTTTAATAATATTTGTTAATGGACAATGGTATTCTCTTCTGCCTTGCTTCCTATTTTGAAAAATGTCCTTTATTTCTTTGGAGTATGTCTTTCTCCTAGAAATCAAATATACATGAGAGAGTTTTCTGACAGAAAACCAACAAGGTTACAGGTAGAATCACTCTCTAACCTGCTCTAGGAAGGCGTCAGGTTATTATTTTTTTGCCATTATTTTACATTAACAAGGATGACAAATATAAGTTGTAGTATGAATTTACAGAGACAGAATGAAGAAGGAAGCCCATTTTAGACAGCCCATTTTACACTTTATTTATAGTGATTTTAACATTCATCTATTTTTTTGAGATATTTGAAAGGAGCGTGAGCCCTGCATTTAAGAATAACATTGCAAGGAAATTGCTGGGTATTTTTATTAGATTTGAATTTTCTTCACAGTACTTGGATCAAATTTTGTAAATCAAGAATATTTATGGTGTAAGATTATAAGTTGTGATCCAGTTGAAGTATTTTGCTTGCAGTGAGAAGAAAAGGTCCATCCATATAACACATGATTTAATGTTCTGGACTTGCTGAAGTCTGTGGAAACAGAGAAGACGAGTAAGTAGATATTTTGTTTCTCAGATCATAAAATTTAGATTTTAAAGATTAAAGACTTCAATTTATTTAAATTCCAGTCTGAAAATGAATCTGACTTTCAAAGTCTTTTCTACCATTGCAGTTCTAAAGCACCAACTGTAAAAAGTAGTCTTTTGGATCAGGTGAAACAGTTTCTTGCAGTTTTAACTCTGCAAACTACAAATAGTATGATACTACACTTTAAAACTTGAACAGTGCTATTTTGGTTCTTGTTAGCTGTGCCACATCCCTGCCTTTAGAGTCCAACATATAAATTGGCATTGTACCCCTACAAGGGGTTTATGATAGGTTCAGTAAAAAGAAAACAAACCTGGAGCAGCTTCCTCTGTGAAATGTTGAGTATCATAGACGTTATTTACATCCCAAATGGAAAACTGCACAGTGAATGGCAAGGAACATGCTCTGTGCTCTCCACAAGCAGGGCTGTCTCTTTATCTCCAGATCTCCCTTGTGTCTCTAGATGATACATCTGTATGATGCAACTGTTGGAGACCTTCCGCTCCCTCTGCAATTAGAAGTGCCAGTGGGGACAAAATACCATAGTTGCTGTATGTGAGCCGCAGTTGGTGGAGGGAGTCTGTAAGTATAGAAAAACCTTTTTTAAAGATTAAATTTGAGGAGATAAGGAATTTTTATCACTCCAGAAAGTTTTTGCTGCCTGGAAGGAGCAAAACAAAAGGTTGATATTTTTCCTTCTTGCACCTTGCAGAGAAATGAACTGCCTGAAAAGATAAAATTCTCACAGGCAACCTTGGAAGCCCCATGAGGTGGGGCCAGACAAGGCATTAAAAAGGCCCAGAGAGGGAAAAGTGGTGCATTTTTTCATGCCTGGTGTTCATGCTGTCATGTTTAGTATTCTCGACTTTTGGAAATAAATTTTCCTACAATCCTTCCACTGCCTGGCATTTTGGGGGTACCTGCATGTAATCTTTTTTCACAGAGTCCATCCCAAAGGGAGATCTGAATGTGCATAGACATGCTCACTGGTGCTTATTGCTATGAGAGATGATCCACTTATTGTGCTCTGCTGGGTGATGCTCTGGCCTCGTGGTGCCATGATGGGCACACTAGAGACAGAGGATGCTTTGCTGTGCCTGAACACACCTTTGCATTGTGTGGCCTATTTCACTGTTTGGGCCTCTCTCTTGTTTCAGACCATGCATTGTCGGGTAGGCTAACATACTGTATCATGCTTCAAGTGTTGATCTTAACTGATTCTGAGCTGTGCAAATCTTCCTGCCTCAGAGTTTTCTTCAAAAATCTTAATTTTTCAGCTGATTCTCTATTACTGTGCTGTTGAACAGCTTCCATTAGCAGCCTCTCTTCGGAGAGACTTCCACTGTTAGCTAATCTTGAAATCCCTTGTCAGCAGCAATTTAGATGCTCTTTGGTAACACCTTCTCCTTCAGTTATTTCCTTTCTCTCGGAGAAGAGAACATGTAAGGATGTATAGTGAAACACAAATTGCACAATTCTAATAGCTATTTTTCATGTAATGTTACATTTCAGAATGCTGGTCTGCTGTTAATGGTTTTTGTGTACTGTGGGAGCCAAAAAAATACAAAGGGTCTAGTCATCTATATTATATTTAGCTCCTCGAGGTTTTATCTGTAAAAGCTTTATTGGATGAAAAAAAAGAAAAAAGTTAGAGCACCATCACTCCTGTGAGTCTATCTAGACTTTTCATCCTTGTTAAAAGAGTTACTTTTGCTATAATAGTGAGAGGCAGCAGTGGTGGGCAGTGATTTAGTTTACAAAACTGAACACAAACATTTAACATTAATTGTTATTAGAATGATGTCAGGCCCATCTGGGGCATCTTGTGCTGTGGAGATATTGAGTCACCATGTTCCTCTACAGCACCAAGAAGTACTTGGAGATAGCTGGAAACTACTTGAAGTAGTGCACTAAAATGCATCTACAGCTAAAAATATCTTTAGTATATAGTTTAATGATTTTATTTTTAGTACTGAGTCAAAGGAGAAACAACTTGATTATGTTTGGAACAACTAGAAAAAAGATAAAATTGTGTTATGCTGGAAATTTTTTTTTACAGGAAAATTGGAAGACTGTGTTGTCACAGGTACAAAATAGGGAGGATTCACACCACTAGGCAGGGGTTTAGTTATAAACTGAGGGAATGAAAGGGCTGTGAACCAAGTACACTCTGCCCTACCATTTTTTTTCCCTCCTGAATATACTTTGAAATTTTGAAAAGCACATGGGAAAATTTTGTGATTTGAAATCATAAGTACCACTAAAAGAGCTCTGATGTATGCACTTAAGTAACTCTTTCTGTCTCCTTTTGGGTAAGGTATACCCTGCCTTGCCACCCACTGGGTTGCCACCTCCAGTGAGTACTGTCTGGGAATTTTCTGGCTGACTTCTGCCCTGGATGACTTCTGGATCCTCACACAGGCAAGTGCCAGGCATGTTACAGCTTTCCAAAGGGAGAATGCTGAACTCATGCTCACCTGTTTGGCCTGGCAAAGGTTTTTAGTGGGGGCTTTTGCTGTCAAGACAGAGAATACTTGGGTTTTCAGCCTTTGCATGTGCTGAAACTCATGTTTCTCTGCCTCAGACTCAAGCAAAACTCTGTAGATCTGCTGATGCTGTTAATCACACCTCTGATCTGCAGTGTCAAACCCCTCCTGCAGTATTCTTGTAAATTTGATAAGGTATAAAACCTGTCATGGGCCCCTTTATTACCTGCTACTTTTCAAGAGGTGTTTAAATGGCTGATTTCCTCCCAGCCATGGTTTTATTTGTATTGTGTGCTGGAATTTTCTTAGGGGGCTGATAGGAGATCCTAAGGGACTGTGGCCTGGTACTGCCAGTATGACTGGTTTTGGAGACAGCTGTTGAAATCCATAGTGGCAAAAATAGATGCCACCTTTTTTGTCTCCTTGCCAGGATCAGCTACACCCGAGTCCCTCTGCGATCATTGTTTGCCCTGCTCTGCTTCTTCAGCATCTCCAAGTCAGAGATTTCAAGGCTTGCTCAGGATGCCTAACCCAGTACTACACTGGCCTTAATTTTTAAAAGTTTCATTTCTTACCTGACTTATATTTATTTTGCCCCGGTTGAAGTGGGTTATCTCTGTCCCTATCCACAAGGACACTGATTATTCCTTGCCTTTTTGCAACAATGTTTTTTGTAGGCTGTCCTTTTGTTCCTCTTTCATCTCCTTTTTTGGGGGCTAAGGAATGCCGAATTATTCAATGTCCACTCCAATGTGATTTTTTAAACACCTCCGAGAGGAAAAAGTACATTTCAGTTGAACTATCTCAAATATTTTTCGTGTATAGCTTATTAAAAAAAAGTTCTCTATAACCTTATTTCTGCATAGTGGCATTTTGTCAATTATACTTGCAGTGAAGATTTGTCTGCAGTATTTTTGCATGTGTTTTTTATTTAGCATCAAATTGGAAAGTGATTTGAAGCTTCATGGGCAGGATATACTTTGAAAATCCATTATGGAAACTTATAACTCAGGTGGTATTATTAAATCCACTTATCCACTAGGTAGTCCAAAGAATCGTTGTCAGCCACTTCTGCAGTGCTTGCTTTATACTGCATTTCAAATTGCTTTTTTAAAAGCTGTCTTATTAAAACAACCCAAAAACCTCCTAAGTTTTATGTGGGTAGCGATCCTCCTAAAAATATTCTTGACTTGTAATGCTGCATGAGCAGGAACTTGCCATGAAGTTTAGAGCAGTTTGGATTAAGGGTGTGGAGGGGGAAAAAAGTTTGAATTACTCTTAGAGAAATAACTCAAATACATGCAGGCAAAATGTTGAAGAGATGCTCTTATAGCTCTTAGTCCCCACTGCCTTTGGTCTTCCATCTGTGTGTCATAGAGGGACTTCCACTCCTTTTTCTCTTGTGACTGGGGCCACATATCTGAGTCGTTCCCAGTGCTGCTTCTGTAAGTAATCCCTAATTAGGTACATGCTGGGTTTGATCTTTTTCAATAATGAAATATTTCATTCTATCTTCCTAAATAGAATTGTCTCTTGCAGTTCCATGATACAGCTTTATTCAAATAACTTGCATTAAATGGAAGCCCAGAAATTGTGGTTTTTTCTACCTCATTTTTCAAAATCTTTATTATCCATGTCTTCATTTTCCGTCTAATGTTGCTTATAAATTCATTTGAAAAGCCTAATATTCAAAAATAATGAGATTTTCTTCATTTGTAGTGGTGACTAGGAGATTGTGTAGTAATAATGGCTCCTGCTGCAATAAAGCTTTCTTTAGACTGTTTTGAGGGCCTTTGTAATTCAAGGTTAAAGATGCTAAGATAAGTCAAACTAGATTCAGTAGGTTTTAGTAGTATACAGAAAAGATGCTTGCAGTTTGGAAAAGCAGTTGGTTCAAAGAGATCGATCTTTTCTTTTTTTTGTCAGTTGGTCAGCTTATTAAATGACTAATGAGAAAAAAGCATTTCTAGAGATTTCTGTTGTAATTTTTGATTGGCAAAAGTAATATCTACTCATTAGGGTCAAATTACTAATGAGCAGTACTCCAGTCCAAATTCAACCTTGTAATATCCCATTTAGAGGAAATATTGTGATGTTATACTCCCATGCATCATAGAAGTAGCAGAAGTGGAGATAGACCCCATTGCTAGTGGTATTTCCCGGGACTCAGTTTTGAGGCCAGTCCTGTTTATTGATGATCTTGATGAGAGGATCAAGTGCACCTTCAGTAAATATGCGGATAACACCAAACTGGGTGGGAGTGTTGATCTACTCAAGGATAGGAAGGCTCTGCAGAGGGATCTGGACAGACTTGATTAGTGGGGTAAGAACAATTGTATAAGGTTCAATAAGGCTAAGAGCCAGGTCTTGCACTTGTGTCACAACTTCCTGCAGTGCTTCAGGCCAGGGGATGGAGTGGCTTGAGAACTGTTTGGCAGAAAGGGACTGGAGGTGCTGGTTGACAGCCATCTGGAGATGAGCCAGCATGTGCCCAGGGGGGCAAGAAGGCCAACGGCATCTTGGCTTGTTTCAGGAATAGTGCAGCCAGCAGGACCAGGGAAGTGATCATCCCCCTGTAGTGGGGCACTGGTGAGGCCACACCACGAGTGCTGTGTTCAGTTCTGGGCCCCTCAATTTAGAAAAGACATTGAGATCCTGGAGCATGTCCAGCAAAGGGTAACAAGGCTTGTGAAGAGTCTAGAGAACGTGAGGAACAGCTCAGGGAGCTGGGTTTGTTTAGTCTGGAGAAGAGGTGGCTCATGGGGTACTTCGTTGCTCTCTACAGCTACCTGACAGGAGGTTGTAGTGAGGTGGAGGCCAGTCTGTTCTGCCAAGCCTACATTGAGAGGACCAGAGGAAATGGCCTTAAGCTGAGACAGGGGAGATTCAGCTTAAATATTAGAAGAAGGAATTTTCACTATTAGGGTGGTCAGGCATTGGAATAGGTTGCCCAGGTACCTATAGGTGATGGAGTCACCATCCCTAGAGGTGTCTAGGAGGCATCTAGATCTGGCTTTGTGTGATGTGACAGTTAGGGGTTACAGTGACAGTGCTGGATGGACGGTTGGAATGGATGATCTTGAAGGTCTCTTCCAACCTTGGTGATTCTAAGATTTTTTTTTCTCCTTTGAGCCCTAAACCAGCTGTCTTGGTTTTAAGACAATTGTACAATTTAAATTTGAAAACAAGAGACCACAAAATATAGAAAAAGGAACAACAGCGTTTTTATTTTATATATATATTGTATCTATCTGTCTGTCAGTCTATCTATCTATATACAGGTGATAAAACATGGAATACAAAGCAATACAAACCCCATCCATTTGGGTCAATTTTAACTCTCTGTCCAGCAGAAGGAACACCACCCTGCCTTTGAGAGACAAAGGGGAGCTGAGAAGCTAGTGAGAATGTTCCATGCTCACGAACAATGCCAGCCACAACACTGATGAGGTTCAGGCTGGACAATGTCACGGGCAAATGCATTCTCACCGTCTACCCAGGTGAATGGAGGGAAGAAACCCTGTGGCCAGAGTCTCTCTCCAGGAGGTCCAAGCTGGGCTCTTGCGGGCAGCAGCAGGGGCAATGCACACACCAATGGGGAAACACGTGGCTCCCTGAGATACTGCAGCAAGCTGAGTGCCTCCTGGAAGAAGTCCTGTCCCCCTGCTGCGGCAGCTGGAAACCACCGCCATGCCTGCACAGGGCAAAGCGAGCCGTCTCCCTCATGCAGGCTTTTTACGTTTCATTTTCTTGTGCTGCCTTCCTCACTACCAAAATGCCAAAGCACCCCAGGGCCACCCGCAGCTGCGCCACCACCATTGCCTGCCACCCGCACTGGCCATGCCGCCATGGAGCCTATCGCTGTGGTGCTGGGCAGCCCCCACCCCGGCCACCGACATGCAGCGTTGGCCCCACTGAGCGCCCTGTGCCCACCCTGTGCCCATCAACGCTGGCCACGCCCAAACTCACCACAGTTGGGATGGGGGGAAAGATTAATTCCGAAGAGGATTAAAATTAAAACACCAGCTCAGCATTTACAAAGGATTTCACTGAGATTTCCAGAGAAAAAGGAGTGAGCAAGCCTGGTCCATTAGAGACTGTTAATCAGAAAGACAAAGGAATATTTTCTGGGCTGCACCGAACTTGCCCTTCTATCTTTATTAATTTGTCCGCAGGAAGGTGAAGGCATCAGCACAATGTTGCTGAAGCACATGTGTGTACTCCCTATATGATCATGACACTATGCCAAATTGAAATTGTTACTTAAGGACTGTCTGTTCAATATAAGATTCTAAGCAAAAATAAATTAACATGAGCAGGGATCCAAGCTGCCTCTCTTCAGCTGGCTCTGTAGGATGCTTGCAGAAATTTGGCTTGGGGTTAAATGTAGTCTGCACTGATCATGGAGATGAGTATGTGTGATTTTTAATTTCTTCAGATTTTTTATTAAGTATGGAGTACTTGGTTGCAGTGGGCCAACTCTGTGTTGAGTTATGCCTGGGAGCTATTAGAAATACAATCTGGCCAAACAACCAGACAAACACAAGCAGGTGTTAATATGTGATTTATTAAACTGCATTGAGATTCTGTGCTACTTTTTACTTTGAGATCTCTCTTGACACTAATTTTCCTTCTGTATTTGTGATAAAGTTTCTGCAATATCTCTAGTGGATTGGAAAGGAATTTCAGAATACTAGGACATTTTTGGTATCTTTAATTATCATATCAAGGGTAAATGAAGCAAAATCTTGTATAAGGCAGCAGCTATTGGGAGAGTGTTATCAAGAAGACTGGGTACCACTGGGTACCATTTTAAGGAATATACACCAGTTTTTATCTACTTGCTTATGAAATTTCCAGCATTAAAGTAGGTTTTAACATTCTCTGTAAAAGAAGTCTGCACTGCATTATGGAGACTCAATGTTAAGAGAAGTTACTTTGTACAATCGTTCTGACAATGTGTAGCTGTAGAAGAAGTAGGCAATGCAATTTCCTCTAGATCCACTGAAATACAGAAGACAGTTTTACAGGTTTAAGTCAAGTATTTGAGGTGGGTTCCAGTATTTCTTCCTAGACAAGTCTATCAGCAGACAAAAGCCAGTGAGTTTCTCAATATAGTTCAAAAATTGGTTCAAAATAGTCTTGTGTTTTCTTCAGCTACACTTAAAGGAAGTTGCACTGTATGTTTCTGTATTCTGTGAAAAGGGCTGTAACAAGATTACTGTGGTCTCCTCTATCCTATCCCAGCTCAGCCTATCGCTGTGGTTACCACTTGTGTGAAACACCACTTGTGTTTCTGCATGTCACCTATACGCCAGTGATATACCCTTAGCAAGAGTTTATGGTTTTAGAGGAGCTACAGCAGATGCTTTTAAATCTTCTGTTTCCCAGAGCTCAGAATGTGTAATGCTCGTGGCTGTACCTACTGAGATGGGTTGTATGTTATCTGACCACAGCCTTCAAGTGCTAAACAGTAACTGGATAACAAATTATTCTAAAAAAAAAATCAACCCCTAAACCAAACCCAATCCCAAACCCACAATACTCATGAGCAGCTCTCCAAAAGTACAAGAAATTACAAATGAAAAAAAAAAAATCTTCCAGCTATCTAAAGTCCCTTGAACAAAAAGAGAAATCCTTAAATCAGCCTATTTCCTCACCATCTCTTGTGCAAGGTCCATTCAATCCCCCTACAAAAACCAATCTTTTAAAGGCTCCAGCACAGTCTGTCCATCTCACTATGTTTGTTGGTCNAACGGGCCAATGGGAGACTGGGATGGGAAGGGCTAGAGGAAGATGAACAAGCATAGGAAACCAATAGGAGTAAGGGGAGGGATGGGGAAGGTCACATGTGCCTATGGCCTGCTGACTATTAGGAGATCTCTTAGAAAGGGTTTATTGATTGGCTGGAACAGGAGGTGTGTTTTAGGTGATTGATAGGGGGGAAGGCTGGAAGAGGGGTGGAATTGGGGGGGGTTTGGGGGATTTACATAATAAGGGGTGTATACATTTAACAGAATGTACTATTACAGAACAGGATAGAATAAACCATTATGAAAAGGTAGACAAACACAACACCATGTCGGTCAGCTCATTGGGCTTTTAAAGCTCTTAACGGAAGCTGGGCTTGTGATGAGGCTTGGTAGTTGGCTGTTATGGCACTGATTAAAAGCAGAGCTTCTTCCGTGCAGTCACCTAAAGAGCCTCTGCCTTTTTTCTAATGCTTGGACCCTGAAAAGGTCCCCCTGCTGACTTAAACACTGCAATCAAGTGAGTAATCAACTGGAAAAAAAAGTCAGAAATAGTATCTTACTCCTTCGACATCATGAGAACCCGCCTTTTGCATCCTCTTCTGCTGCTGACCTACTGGCTCCTCACTTTCTTTAGCCAAATGTTTAATTTATTTCCAAGAAAGAGGAAGAGAAGAACAGTGATTTAAAAGAAGTAAAATCTGGTCTTGTGCAATAAAGATGTAACAGCGTAAATGCTTTGAAGAGGTTTGCTGTGATGGACTTCCCCAAGTATTGATTGGGGTATACGGGTGGATCACTTGAGGCAGCAATATGCCAAATGAAGTGGAAAAGAGGAGCTTAGTGCAACTATTGGTTTTAGTTGCTGTAAAACTGTTAAAACTTTTCCATAACTTGAGTTTTCTATGTCTGATGCATTTGCTCTCCAAGCAAGGCAGATAGAGATGGGTTTCTCCTGTTCCTGAGAGGTTGTTCAGCTCATGTCAGCCTGTGCCCTTTTTCAGCACATGGACACAGTGAGACAAATACTGTGGTAGGGAGAGGAGTAGGAGCATCGCCTCCCAGCAGCTATGAAAGAAGCTGGTATCCAGCAGGGATGACTAGCCAGTAGCTGGTTTAAGAATGCAGATAAGACTACAAAAATAATTTATTTAGTACATTACTCTTTTTCTTTTATTCTGAGAAAAAAGCTCAGTGTATGAAATTACATACTTAAAGAATTGCAGGGAAGTTAGTGCTGTGTGTCATGGTAGCAAAATGGGTGTCTAAAGCAGACTGCAGAAATTTGAGTAGTGCATCCATTCATACATCAAGAAAGCCTAAGGAAATCAGCAGTCATCACTGGGAAGTAGGGAGTACCCACATCCTAATCTTGGGCTGACTTCAGTTAAGACCCTTGATTTTTAAGTCAGTACTTAACTTTATTTCAAAATATTGTTCTATTAATTTTACGTTTTACCCATGGCAATAAAGTTGAGTGCATCTGTAGTTTTGTGGCACTTTGGGGCCTTGTTTGAACCATTGCCTGTCTAAAAATCATGTAAATGGTAATGTGACTTCATTCTGCCTCTCTGAGTAGGGAACTGTCCTGAATGGCCTTGTCATAGGATTTTGGGATGTCTGTGTTATTTGGCTTTTGCCTGCCTGGCTTTCCCTGGGACCAGGAATGTTTTGAAAAGTTTTATGTTTTTTCTGTCTTGCAGGTTTATTTTTTTGAAAAAACCAAAATTTTCCTTTGAATAGAGGATGGAGAAGTATTTTAAGTTTCTATCTGTCATCTCTAGGGTAATGTGAATTTCTGAAAGTCGTGCTCAGCAAAAGTGAGGCCAGCTCAGTAAATCCTAGTTAAATGAAACGATAAAGGGATGCCTAGCTTAATGCAGTGATCTAAATTATTTTTCAGCTTGATGAGTCATGCACCATCAACAGCAGAGGGCAAAGCATGAAACTTGAGCAAAGTATTTTAATGCCCTTGTCAGAAACATTAGATGGCTCTTAGGCTTAAGAAATTTGCAAAATGTTGTTCTAGATAATAAAAATGGTGTAGGGGTTAACACTAACTTGAAATACTACCTCTAGATTATTATTTTTTTATTTATTCCCCCACCCCTCGAAGTCTTTTTGGCTGTAAGTGTTTGACTGTTACAGTGTCTTCAACTTGCAATTGGAATTTGGAGGCTGGTCAGTCCATGTGGAAGAAAGCTTTGCAAGGATTGGGCCCTAAGTTTGTACCACTGTAATAAGGATCTAACATAGCAGTGTAATGTACGAGTGATTTTATTTTTATTGTGCTTTCTAACTTGCATAGTGGGATGCCTCAGTGAGCAAGTCTAGCTTTGTCCTGCTGCTCTGCATACAGCACAGCAGCTTGCACGTGGCAGCTCTGCAGGCCCAGCATTTCCAGCTGCTCCTGTTTGGTAAACCAAGAAGTAATCTCTTGGTCTTGGTGGTAGCTACTAACAATTCAAGCTCACGCTTTTCATCAAATCTACCTTGAATTTCCAGAGATGAGGGAGGCTGCCAGTCTCTGGTGGCTCTGAGTGTATCAGAGAGTGGAAGGAGAGGAACTAAATTTCAGCACTTGGTTAATTTTTTCATTGGCATGTCCCTTTATGTTTTATTCAGTGGCATCTCTTATGAGTGCCTAAAGACAGCTTTTTTTAATAAAAAACACGCCCCAAAATCCAACACTCTGCACATGTTACTAATTTTATTTTTTTTTCTAGCTCTGCCATCATTGCTGAAACTGTTCATTTTTTAGTAGCCTCAATGACATCAGAAATGTGCTTTCATCCCTTCATATGTAGTTCATCTTCTTTCTTTGGTCCCCTGGTATACTGCAGTAAAGAAGTAACACTGTAGTTCTTCATATGCTGTAAATCCTTTTTTCTTTCTTCCCATCTCTGTTTTCCTTTATCAGCTGTAGACTGCCATTTTCACCAGAGTTCTTTAATGTATTTTTAGCCTATATATGTTCAGTCCTGAGAAAAAATGTTGTATTTCAGCATTGCTACCACTTATAGTTCATCTCTCTTTCTAGGCTTGATTAGCATTTTACTCTCTGAAATCTGTTTGTTGAAGAGAAACAAGGTCACCTGAACACACTGGTAAATGTTTAGTTTATTTATGAATTCAGAGTGTGAATTCAGGCAGGTTTAGACATTGAAGGGTCACTGTCAGAGTTTACATTATATACTTAGCCAAGGTGTTAGCTGTATTTTTTTACTTGTCACTGTAGTATTGGGGCTACCTTTTATTTCTATGTTAAGATGTGACTGCCTCAGACAGGTCTCTTTCTGCAAGTGAGGTAAATCAAACTTTAAGGAAGAAGCCAGCATTTTCCAGTTTTTCAGTCTGCACAAGGTCCTATTGGACAGTAAATCTCTTTGAACAGAGAGATGTCTGGGGTCCCTATTCTCTTTCTAGGGATGGTGAAACTTGCCATGTTACCCCATAGCACTTCGAGACATTTTTCTATCACTTATTTAGATCAGATTCTGCATTTTTCTCATCACATTTCACAGAATCAAAAATCTGGTGAGACACATGAAGTTGGAGCCTCCCAATACACTCATGAGGTCCATTGCTTTAGTCTCGGCACAGTTAGTGCTGGAATAAGAATGTGGGCCACCTTGTGTCCCTGGTTGGGGCAGATCCCATGGCAAAATGCTGGCCACTGCAGCAGATCCAATGGGAAAATATTGGCCACACTTACCTTATTTGTCTTCTAATTCAACATTAGTTAGAGTTAGATTTTTTTCTTTTATGAGCAATGCAGATCAAGAACACAACTCATTTACAGTAAGCCGCTTTGAAAGTGTGTTTTGCAGAGCCACTTCAGTGACTTTTCCCCAGCTATAGGGTGGTAGAGATCTGAAAGGATATGGTGATGAGGATTGTCTTGGTTTTAAGACAATTGTACAATTTAAATTTGAAATCAAGAGACCACAAAATATAGAAAAAGGAACAGCAGCCCTTTAATTAAATATGTATTACAAATATATACATATATA
>WEIV01014174.1:49882-72170 GCA_013390005.1 Calyptomena viridis | reverse complement strand
GTGGATAACTCAGCTATGCACGCTACAAAACATGCTTCACATTTCTATTCAGAATTCAGTTTAGCTCTCAGTCATTTAGCACATGGAAGTCTTAAAAAGCCCCACGGTGTAAGTAACAGCTCTGGGGTCACTGAAAAGCTAAGGAATACATTACAGCAAAGTTGGTTATAATATGAAACAGCAGGTCCTGATGTCCCTCAAGTACTTTCTATGACTTATGTCTTGAGATTTTTAGATACCAGGACTCCTTTTCTGCTTGAGGAATTATAAGTGACCCAAAGCATATACCATGTGTGTTTCCTCTGGCAGGGAACGAAACTTCCAACCATGAAGCATTCATAGGGAAATGTCAGTNGTGTCAAGCATCTTTCTGCAGTGCAGAAAGTGTCTCATTGTCACTCAAATCAGTGTCCAGTGTATCACATGGATTTTTAAAACCTTGGAAGAGTAACTTATCTCTAAGAAAATGATACCAAGGCTTGGGATCGGCTCAGGGAATTCACTCCTAGCTGGTGGATTTAAATGCATTTGCTGTCTAGATAAAAGGGATAAGGTAAAATGCACACTGTAAAGACAGGATGCTCCCAGAAGAACCAGCCTTTAAGTATCCTTCTGTAGAGATGGATGAAGGACCACTGATGCTGCCTAAATAATAGGAAGATAAAGCTTTTCCTGCTGTTGCATTTTTAGCATCAGAACTTTTCTGTGTAGAAGAGAAATAAAAAGAAATAAGGGCCTCTTTCCCCTGCTTTTGGTTTTAAGAGTGGGAAAGCCTCTCACTTTACTCAAAATGACAAGATGAATGGAAAAAAGCATAAAATCCATTTAATTTTGTACTTACATATACCCTCAATGATTTGTCTAATTCTCTAGGCAATGCAAATATTTGTTGCAAGTTGGTTATTTTACCAATATGAAATGGAGACAATACTTATGCTCGAGTTGTACACAGTAGTAATATTGAACATCTGACTCAGTCTACTGGGTCGGCAATTTGGGCAGGGTTAAAGGAAGAAAATCCAAATTCATAAAAGACAGAGAGAAAAGTGGGTAACTCAGCTATGCACTCTACAAAACATGCTTCACATTTCTATTCAGAATTCAGTTTAGCTCTCAGTCATTTAGCACATGGAAGTCTTAAAAAGCCCCACGGTGTAAGTAACAGCTCTGGGGTCACTGAAAAGCTAAGGAATACATTACAGCAAAGTTGGTTATAATATGAAACAGCAGGTCCTGATGTCCCTCAAGTACTTTCTATGACTTATGTCTTGAGATTTTTAGATACCAGGACTCCTTTTCTGCTTGAGGAATTATAAGTGACCCAAAGCATATACCGTGTGTGTTTCTTCTGGCAGGGAACGAAACTTCCAACCATGAAGCATTCATAGGGAAATGTCAGTCTGGTCATCCATAACTGAAGAAATACATGTGCCAACAGGAACATAATTTATTGTTGATTTTTTGAGGTTTTTTTCCCCCCCAATTTATTTCAAGAAATAAGTAACAAATAAGCAGCAAGTTAATTTTCTTAGATTATAGGATTAACCAAAACATATTGTATCAGCCTCAGCAAATACAACAGTTTACACTAAACTAAAATTTAATTTTAAAAGGACTTGCAGTTATAAGTGGGTTGAGGTTTACACCTAACACATACCAGCCACTGTTGAACTACTTTTCATTGTTTCTCACACACTATTTGCAGGTGAGATGTGGGAGTATGACAAGGAACTTTTCAGTGCTAAAAATACAACATCTTGGCAGAACTGACAGATTCCATGCTAGAATCCATGATTTAATAAAATAGCTTGCACTTCCTTGTAGTAACGTTCCAAGGGGAATATAGTGCCATAATACAAATCCATTTCTCATATTGCCAACATCGCTCCCTGCCAAGCACATTTCTTCTTTCAAGCTGACATCTTCTGTACTTGGGAACATCAAAAAGGAGAGTAGAAAGCATTTGCAAGACTGTGTCTCCTCAACAAGCTTTCTACAGACTTTATTCTGAAACATAACAAGTCTGCATAAAGCTCTTGTTTGATTTAAGTGAACATTTTTGTTTGCAGCTCTCCTGGTTTAAACTGTGTGACTCAGCCAGCAGCAACAGAACAGTTTGGATCCTAGAAAAATTAGATTCACCAAAGTCAAGATTTATATATTTTCTTCTTTTCTTTTTCTTTTTTTTTTTTTTTTTAACCACTGTAAAACTAAGAGACGCCCCTACTGTCAAATCTATCTTTACATTCTACATCTTCCTCCACTGCCAAAAGTAATATTCCCCTGAGGCTGAGATCAACTCCAGGTATGACAGTTAATCAAGAGAGTAATAAAGAAGATTAATGTAATTTCTATCAGAGGGGTGAAGTTATCTTGGAACATGGACATCTGAGTAAACTTCAACCTCTGCACAAACTTTCTATGCAAGTTAGACACTTTATTAAGGCTCCAGAGGTTTTGACCATATAAAGTTAAGCAGAGTCAGGAGTGTATTCACGCACTACAATTCAACACTTAATGCCATTTAAATGGTAGACAAGGCTCTTAGCCTGAAGCCCCAGAGCATGAAACAGGCAGTGATGGTTCACTGTAGCAGAAGAAATGTCCCATAAAAATGCAAGTTCCCCACCAGGAGCCAAACACTAAGGATGCCCAAGTGACATATAAGAATGTCCCAAGTGTCTGGACTGAGCCCCACGTGTGCTGGTGATTTGGCCTCTATAGCAGAGACATGGCTTAACTTTCACCCCTGTCTTGTGGCCAGACAAGAAACATTCAGACACCGAATTACTCAAAGCTTGAAGGATCAAAATACACCAGCTTTCTGCTCAGTAAAACCAGATCACACACACTTCCTCACCATGCTAATGCGCTGTGAAACCAAACTTGAACTGTTTACAAGAAATTCAGGTGCTGTGTTCACCAGCAGCACGTAGAGTCTTTACATAAATAAAATTAATTTAGCCAATATCATAGAATGAAGCTACTTGACATCCATGTCAAGAAAAGTTTTTATGAATGACTAGACTTTGCAAATTAGAAAGGAACAAATTCCATTAAAACATGGCTATCACAAATTTTGTTGTATTTATTTGACAAGTTATAGCTCAGTAATCTAGCAGATATGCTGTAGTAAATGCAATTAAGCCTTTGTGGCATGAGACCTCACTACAGCATCGACTATTAAATCCTTGCTGAAGGCTGTAAAAGAGAGACAAGAATTTTTTTTCTTTCCTCCCTCTCTTCTTTTTGGAAATTATAAAGTGAAGTGCTTAATGAAGTGCAGATTATCACTATTTTACTGAACAAAACTGTGACACAATATTTACATATAATTAATTTATCACTGACTTTCCCAGCCATAAAAAAGTTCAGAACACAGGGGAAAAGGATGAGGCAGAAAAAGGAAAAAAAAAACCAAACTAAGAGAATTTGGATTTTTTTGCTATCTTTAAGGGCAACAGGGAGGGAATCCTTTGGAAAAATACCCAGTTATTTGCTGGCTGCACAGCGATCACAGTGATGCTAAATATGGCTCCCAACAGCAGGCAGGGAAGTTAGAACTGTGCAACAGATCTGCACAATGCTGCACAGGGCAGACCCAGCTGACAAGGAAGCAATGTAGCCAGGCCCTGGATCAGCTCAGAATGTTCAGCTGGCCAATTTCTTTATCATTCCAGTCACCCATCTTTATCTATGAAATTGGTTGTAGAAGAATGTATCTGGGTTTTGTCATTTCAGTATCTCTTGTGCTGTCCAATCCTCCAGATAATCAGAATCAAAAAGCCACCACATGAGCATCCTCAACTCCAATTATCAATGGAGAAATGCAGAAGTTGAATTGAAACTTATTAATATCAAGAATGAATACTAAATCAAACTAATATTTCTCTTATTTTCTCTTACTCAGTTTCTTGACCTTGGTATCCAGATTTCCCTGATGCTTCTCACACCCTGCAAAATCTCTTTAGCATCCTCCAAAAATGCTGTTGTCCCAAACGTGTTTAATGACTATCATCCCAAACTCTCTATTGAGAGCTAGTAGTTACCTAAAATTCTTTTTCTCCCTTACTTTAAATACAGAGAGTAAATTTAAGTTTGTATGTTTAAAGAGCTTGGTAATAAGATATAAACCTCATCCCACTGAACGTCCTTAGAATTTTCTTTCACAGCAGGCCATATCAAATTATAATTAACTTAGTTAAAAGGTGTTGAATTTGTTTTTCATATAGAAGTTGCTCTTCATAATGAGGCTAAATCCTCATTAAAAACCAAGTTTACTTGGCAGAGAGTTAAAAACATATCTCACAATTAAGTGACACATTATGATTTATAGGACACATGGGAAGAGTGGATGTCTCATTGGATTGTCAAGGAGTAAACAGACAAAATAAAACGTATTTGCCATTGAATGAGCATGGCTTTTCAGGGTTGTAAGAACACCAATATGAGATTCATTGATCTCTGAGTACCAGCTGACACTATGTAAATATCTGGAGAGTTTTTCAATGGGATGAAACAGAAGAAGAATTACATGTAGTTGAACTAGACAACAGGTAGCTATCAACTGTGGGATGTGTTTAAGCATCCGTCTCTAAATAGAGCTGATACCCTATTAGCATTATATTTTCAATAAATATATTCTTTATGTTTGCCATAAGTAATCGTGATGTCAGTGTTGGAAAACTGTAGTCCATTCCTCACTCAATCATTTGTAACTAGGGGAACCGAGTGATTCTTTAGGCTCTTAATACCCCAAACAGGAGAATAAAGGTCTCCAAGATGCTGCAGTTTGTTCTTCCACTAATCTGCAAGGCATAGTTTAAAAGTCAGTAAAGTAGGATATCAGTTTTGAAGCCACACATCTGGATGGCAATTGTTAATCACAGTCGTCATTGCATTTAGCATGGTAGGAAGGCCATCTGTATAGATGAGGAAAACTGCCTTCACAGCAAATACTCCTGTGCTTCATCTTCCTGTCAAATCTCTCCTCCAAGATGCTCCATTGTTTTTCCCTGCCTTCTTTTTTTGCTTCTCTTGGCCAGTTATTTGTCCTTCCTGTAGCTTGTGAGCAGGATAACACCAAAAGCAACAACACTGCTCTCCAGCTGAACAGAGAAGGGCAGCTCCTGCGCTCCTTGGCCCATCCCAAACTGTGCATGACGGAGAAGAGAGAAGGAATCATAGGAAAGAAAACTCTCTTGAACACTCAAGGAGAAGTGAGTGGAGCTGCCAATGAGCTATTGGCCTGTGTGGTCCCCCTGGCTTAGCCCTGACAGAAAGGTGCAGGCTCACAGCTAGAATGGGAAACAACACTAACTCCTTCACCTCCCAAGCAGCTCTAATTCACTGCTGCAAGCAAAGGATCACCAAGAAAGACCACTTGCTCGAAAGGAAACTGTAAGGTCTATATTCCCCAAATTATTTTATAATTGCTTTTATCCTTACAAAGACAGAAATGTAAATCAGAGAAAAATCCTGCACAAAAAGGAATTTCTGACACAATGAGACAAACTAGCCCTCCATCCATTGATCTTTTTTGCCTTAAGTTTTTTTGTTGTGTTAGTTTATGGGTTTTTTGTTGGTTTGTTTTTTTTGTTTTTTTTGTGCACAGAGATTTATTTCTAGCCCTACACAGCTGAAGGTACAATATTCACTATGTGAATCCCCAAGATAGTTCCAGGAACAGAGAAGAGCAAGTCACCACACTGTTATGCCACAGAATACTTCATAGAGAACAAATTAAAAGTAGGGTTGGAAAAAAGAAACTATGGAAACTTTTTTTAGAAAGGTTCTCCTATCTAAAAGCACGAAGATTAACTAGAAGGTTATGAACTGGTTATTTCTAGTTTCCATCTGATTCTTAAATTTTGCAGACATAAGCAGTATAATAAAGGAGAGAATGAGAAAATAATGTGAGCTTTTAAAAACCACACTGTTTTTTCTTGTCTTGAGTTATCCAGAAATCAAAACATAATGATGTATGGATTCCCTTAATTGTAATTAACAGGGCAGAGGTCGTGATTCATACGGCTATAATTACTGCATTTTTCCAGAAGAACACAAATGAGAACAATTTTGAAAGCACAGAAAAAAATATCACAAGCAAAACTGAATAGAAAGAATACGAAGTACTACTGCAGCTCAACAAAAAATGAGAATGCTAATTATAAATCACTCAATTGCACAGGAAAGTCCAGTTCACACTCATGTTAATTAAAGGATGTCTTAGTGAAAAATTGGAAAAGTCAGCTGAAATTAAATTATCTTAAAAGATTAAAGTTGCAAAAGCAATGAAAGTACTTAGACCAGAACTGCAAACTGCCAAAGGCACACGATGTTCTGGAGCAATGCAGAAAAGAGAAACATGTCAGAAGCATTTATTTTTTAATTCCTTACAAACAAGCCAAATTGGAAGGCAAGATACCTTTATTTTACCCTAGTACACCATGTCCATAACCCTCTCTCATCATTCAAATATTATATAACACCAGTACTCAGTGAATTAGACTGTTTCAAATAAATTTGCACCAAAGTCAGGTGTTAAAATTAGACTCAATGAAATAATTATTTTTCAGCTGGAAGGCTGCAACTAGACACTATAATGTGTTCTGTAAGCACTATTCCACTTAATAATTAAATATTCATTTTTGTTCAGCTACAGACAGACTGACTTAGTAAGCCTAATGATTCAAAGATAGGAGATCAAAGCTCACACCTTTACTTAATATTTAATTAAACAGATATTTGAAGGCGTGACTCCCTCTGTCCTGAGGAATGCCTAACTACTGGCTATTTGGAACTATACAGTCAGGCAACACTGTTATTTCAGCTTCTGAGAGCAAATAAGCTCTTTCTCCCAAAGAACTGAATTTTTTAACAGTTGAACTTCCTGTATATATAATTTCAAGACATTATTTACACTGCTTCTAGTCTAGTAAAACAAACAGTGTCATGGAACAGACTCAATCACTGCTTGAGCAAGTTTAGCTGTAGGGACGCAATCTCTGCCATGCAAGGCCAGCAAATGTGCTTCAGTAGAGGCCACAGTATCAGGCAGATTTTCTGGAAGCATCAAAATCAGCAATGGCATTCTACTCCACAACAGACATATTCACAAGGAAAAAGTCAAAGAACTCTGGAAGGATTTTGCTGCTAAAACTTCCACCCAGCACTGAAACCTATGGAATTTGGACAACAGCAGCAACACAAATTTGCCCAGAACAGACTCTTTAGTCGCACTGATCACAGACAGCACACGTTCACAGGGGAAAATCCTGCTTGTCAAATCTGATTTCCTTTTATGACAAGGTAAACCACCTAGTTATCAAGGAAAGCCAGTTGCTGTAATCTTTTTGGATTTCAGTAAAGCTTTCAATACTGTGTCTCACAGTATCCTTCTGGACAAAGTGTCCAGCACACAATTGGATAAACATGTACAATGGGTAAGCAATTGGCTCACTGGTCAAGCACAGAGAGTAATAGTGAATTGGGTGACATCAGACTGGTGACCTGTCATTAGTGGGGTTCTGCAGGGCTCCATCTTGGGCCCTATTCTCTTCAATATCTTCATCAACAACTTAAATGCAGGACTGGAAGGAATATTAAGTTTGCAGATAACAGAAAATTGGGAGGAGCTGTTTACTCCCTCCAATGCAGAGAGGTCCTGCAGAGAGACCTTGACAAGTTAGAGGGCTGGACAATCAATCGCTGATGAAGTTGAAAAGTGCCAGATTCTGAACCTGGGATGGGACAATCCTGGATGCATAGACAACTGAGGAATGTAATGCTGGAAAGCAGTGCCATGGAATGGGACATGTGGGTTAAATAGGAGTCAGCAGTGCCCTGGCAGCCGGGAGGGTCAATCATGTCCTGGGGGGCATCAGGCAAAGCATCACCAGCCAGATGAGGGACAGGATTGTCCCGCTCTGCTCTGCACTGGGGCGGCCTCACCTTGAATATTGTGGCAGTTTTGGGCAGCACAATATAAGAAAGATATTAAGTTATTGAAGAGTGTGAATGGAGGAGGGCAATGAAGATGGTGAAGAGTCTTAAGGGGAAGCCGTATGAAGAGAGGCTGAGGGCACTTGGCTTGTTAAGCCTGGAGAAGAGGAGATTGAGGGGAGACCTCACTGTAGTCTGCAGCTTCCTTACAAGGAANATTAAGTTTGCAGATAACAGAAAATTGGGAGGAGCTGTTTACTCCCTCCAACGCAGAGAGGTCCTGCAGAGAGACCTTGACAAGTTAGAGGGCTGGACAATCCATCGCTGATGAAGTTGAAAAGTGCCAGATTCTGAACCTGGGATGGGACAATCCTGGATGCATAGACAACTGAGGAATGTAATGCTGGAAAGCAGTGCCATGGAATGGGACATGTGGGTTAAATAGGAGTCAGCAGTGCCCTGGCAGCCGGGAGGGTCAATCATGTCCTGGGGGGCATCAGGCAAAGCATCACCAGCCAGATGAGGGACAGGATTGTCCCGCTCTGCTCTGCACTGGGGCGGCCTCACCTTGAATATTGTGGCAGTTTTGGGCAGCACAATATAAGAAAGATATTAAGTTATTGGAGAGTGTGAGTGGAGGAGGGCAATGAAGATGGTGAAGAGTCTTGAGGGGAAGCTGTATGAAGAGCGGCTGAGGGCACTTGGCTTGTTGAGCCTGGAGAAGAGAAGATTGAGGGGAGACCTCACTCTGGTCTGCAGCTTCCTTACAAGGAGAAGCAGAGGGGCAGGTACCAATCTCTTCTCTGTGGTGACCAGTCACAGGACCTGAGGGAACAGCATGAAGTTGTGTCAGAGGAGCTTTAGGCTGGATATTAGAAGAAGGTTCTTCACCCAGAGGATGGTTGGGCACTGCAACAGGCTTCCCAGGGAAGTGGTCACAGCACCAAGCCTGACAGAGTTCAAGTAGTGTTTGGATGATACTCTTGGCATGCAGTGCGACTCTTAGGGAGGGTCCTGTGCAGGGCCAGGAGTCGGACTTTGATGATCCTACTGGGTCCCTTTCAATTCAGCATATTCTTTGATTTTGTGAAGCAGTCATTCTCAGCAGAAAGGAAGGAGATCAGGAGAGCCTGATGTCCCATAACTGCTGGTTCTGAGGTACAAAGAAGGCCAAAGAAGAATTTCCAAATTGCATATGATACCACACATAGAATCCTGTCTGAGCTAAAAAAAAACAGTCTCGCAATTTGCAGAGACCAGATAAATTCCTAATAAAAAGGAGTTTGTGATTTCGATCAGTAAGAATATAAACCAGAAATAAAAAGTAGTTAGAAATCTTAGAATCCATCCTTGATAAGGCAACCTAAAAGTCTCCAACCAAAGAAATCGTCTAGTTAAAATGAGGCTTATAACCAATGACAAAGGTATTGCATGAGACAATATCCAAAATACTAAAGGAATCCAAAACAAAAAACCTGAGGCAGTAAGGCAGACAGAGTTCAAAGCAGTAGCACAGCAAAAACAACATACACACTTGCATACAATGTCAAAATGAAAATAAGCCAAGAAAATGCCCAGGAGATACAAACTTCTGCAAATGCAGCCAGCATACATATAGCAGAGATGGGAAAAACCAATCTATTTTGATCAGTATTTTCGTAAGAGTATTACATGATACTGGAAAGAAAATGGGGAAAGAGAATGGAGAACAGACAAGAGGATCTCAGCTGATAGTTCAGGCATTTGTGTCTGCCATGGTTTCATAAATATTTGATAGTGTATGTGTGTACCTTGGGAAAATGCAGCAAACTCAAGTGTTGACAAATTGGAAAAAATAGCAACATTCCTCTCATAACCCCAGAGGAAGCAGCATGGAGGCCCACTCAGCATACAACTTGCATTTGGGAGATCTCATTAACCACAGCAAGATGAGAAAATGGAGGTGCCAGGATTTTCAAGTTCTTAATATTTAATTTTCTGGAAAAGCCAGTGCCCAAGGATGACTGCTTTAAAAATTAATCAAGCAACATTTGTGAGCTGAAGTCAGGGAGCTACTTAACGCTCTTGAACTTGGGTGTTGTATTTATTTTATCTTTTCATTTAGTTTTGTACTTCTACGGATTGACCTCACCAGACAGAACTTGCAAGAGGTGTTTTGTGGCTCCTGGGGGCATATGCAGACACTAAAATAGGAAACAAATATGTGTTTTTTTCTTAAAGACAAAGAAGGAAGCCTGAACAGCACTCAGTTAAAAGCAGTTTTACGAGTTGCAGTAGTTCATACTTTGACTACACAGGATGTGGGGCTTTTCTGGAGGCTGAGAAACAGTAATGGAAAGGGCCACCTACAAACTCATTCCCTGCACTAACAGTGTGATGGAATCTACTGCAAAAATGTTCTAAGAAGCTCCCTTTATTGAAAGCAATTCTGAAAAAAAAATAAAAAATATATATTAAAAAAAAATCCTTGCAAGTACTTTGCAGCCATTTTAATGTAATTTAGCAATTACAGAGCAGCAATTACAGCAAGGTTCCCTTGTGGAACAAAAAGGTTTTGCATTTCACCAAAAGTGTGTATTACTAACAGGTCTTCTTGGTTTTCAACCTCTTTCTAGACAGAAATCAAGATTAAATTTGAACTAGCAATGTCCTATGGACTAATGGATGTCTGGCCTGAAACATTCAAAACTCTAGTCATACTGATAATGGTTTCTGTTTATTTCATTACCATCTACAACATTTTTTGAAACTGCCATTAATAAAAGATAAGCAGAAGAAATGTCTGATGCATGAAATCCACGCACCTACATTCTAGAATGTTCCAGTAAGAGGAAGATTTCTGTTTTTTCTGACTTTGGAAACAAACAGCATTGGAATTAACAGTTATGGTTCCTCTTCACTTATTTGTATTTAATAACAAAGGTAAACCCAGAATTTTTTAAAGTATTTTTTAGTAATTCTTTAGTTTATTCACACAAGAAAGAAGTTTGTAATTGTAAAATCTCATTGCTATTTGTGGATGATGGAAGTAATTCCTGAATCAGGCTGCATTGTACTAATTTCACTGCCCTTTAATAACATATGAATGCTTTTTACAATGTTACACCATATGACAGACTGATTATTTGTTTCTTCATCATCTTCCCTGGAATCTAGTCATGTCTTGTATGGCTCACACAACATATGCAAGTGTGGCTGTATATTTATGCTAGAAAAGGTGGTACAATAGGCGACAAGAATTTAATTACTGTGGATAATACTTTCTGGGTCTCCACTCATGACTCTAAAAAACTGCAAGGTCATGCTCAGGCAATATATAACCAGTTCTAGAAATAACTATTACACCACAGGGGGAAAAAATGAGCAAAAATTGTTATCTATCATCTCTGTCCTTTACTGATCACCAAAATACCCCTATAAGAATGTTCTCATGAAAGCATTTGACCTTGCATGGTTTTATCGGTTCTTCAACCATACTTATAGCAGTGTCTGTGAACAATCATACAAGCCACTAAATTTTCACCTTTCCAAAATATTGGCAGAATTTTAACATAATACAGTCTGACTTCTACTAGAAATGATGTGAGGAAATGATTTCCCAAACCAGCCTTTAGTAGCACCATTACATCCCACTTGTATGCAAGTGAATTCCAAGGCAAATTTTCCATTGTCGCAAGAGAAATTTATACTAATATTACTATGGAATATAATATTAAACTATAATACACTTTAGCTCAGGAGATTATTTAAAAGAAAACTAGAGAGTCATATTCTGCACTTTGATTCCTCTTACCTTTTTCATTTTGGGTTAAAATTACTGTTGTTTCATTTAAGATAAGTTTCAATTCCTCATTAAGAACTCGAATAATGAATTGTCTGTTGCTCGTATGCTAATGTCAGCATAGACCAAATTATTGCTTCATTAACTTTCCTATATCCCCCAAATTTAATCCCACTATAGTGTATTGAATTCACTTATAAATTTGGAGTAGAAAATGCAGACATCAAATCTACTGTTATGCTGCCAAGAACACACCTCAGCCTTCCAGAAGATACAACTTTACTTTGTCACTGCCCTTATCCCCAAAAAATGAAATTTAAAACAAAAAAAAACAACTAACAAACCAACCAACCAAACAAATCCTGGAGTGGCTTTATCTGACCAAATGTGCAGCATAAAAGCTGGTTAACTTTGATGCTCTCAAAGCATCAAACACCACAAAACACCTATCCCTAGATAGGTGTGATTAAATCAACTGATTTTAGATGTCTACTTCTGGATGAGTGACTATTTACACTTCCTTAATAAAATAACAAGCCCAACTAGTAAAAGTTCTGAGTTATGTTGGCACACGAAGATTGATTAAAGATATCAAACCTAAAAATGATTTTACAACAGTCCATCTGTAAAACAGGGTAATTTAACACAAGAGTTCACAGTGGAAAGGAAAGGCACAAACAGTGACAATCTGTGTTACGGAAGATGTAAGTGCTGAACCTTTTTATGTTTACTGACACTGTTAAGACTAGAGAAACAAGTTTGACATAAGAGTCTAGTCTGGACAAGATTTTCACAGACCACAGCAACATTTAAAAACATTTTGTGAAAATTAAATCTTATGCCATCCCAAAGAATAGTTATTCTGTGCAGAAATGAAAGGATGGCTTTTCTATTATCCACAATTATTAACTGTTCTTTATCTTCTTATAAAATGATTTTCCACAATAAAAAAGAGAGGTTTTATTTCTGAAAGAAAGCACAGAGGCTTTAGAAAGTTTTGTATTTGATGGATACATTCTTACTGCAGTCAATGACAATTCCATACACAGGGCTATGACATAATTAAAGAAATGAAAAAAAAATAAGGCTTGTGTTCCTTCTGTTTTTCTATTTGCTAATACAGTTTTGTAAACCTTTCACTTTGACTGGAAAAACAAAAAACTACTTGCACTCATTTACATATTTTGCTTAGCACCATTAAAAGCAATCAGATTCTCAGAGTGAACAATTAAAGATGTGAACACCTCTGCAAAATAGAGCCCTATACTAATTCATACTGGAAGAATGGATAGTCTTTATCCCAATGAAAATAAACCTCAAAGATTTGGTTGAAGAATTTTTCCAGCTGTATCCCTTTAACGAGAAGTAAAAATAATGTGCTTGTAAGCATCTGTAAAAAACCCACAATGGATTCCACAAAACCAAAAACTCAACCAAACAAAAATCACAAAAACAAACAAAACCAAAAAACCACACACCCCTCAAAAGCAACCAAAAAACTCCAAAAAAAAAGACCACCCTAAAGAATCCTGTTCCATTCGCATCTTTTGTATTACTTCTGTACAAGTCATGAGCTTTAAACGAGTTCTGTTTCTTCACTTGACTTTGCTTCCATCAACATTGTTCTGTAGCTCTCTAGTTGTATTTTCATTATGTTTATTTACAGAAAAAGGTTTTCTGTCATTTTAATCTTGCTTGCTTCTGGATGAAAGAACTGTTCAAATCATGAAGGAGACAGTAAAAAATCAACTTTTCAGAAAGAGAAAGTGCTGGCAAACCTAGAAGTACATAAATGTTTGTAAAAATTGACCTCAAAAAGCCAACAGCTTCTTATATTAGAGTAGAAAGTTCTCACTACCTGGGAAGTTTGACTAAAATGGTTGCATCAACAGGAAAAAATAAAATAAAAAAAATATACTATATGCATCAAAATAATATGCATCCTTGTTTTGGAAGGACTAGGAATACAATTTTTTAAGAGGTTTATGGGTTTTTTTCTTTTTTTTTTTTTTTTCTAAAATAATGATGGGAATCAGATAACTGAAGTTTGGGAAATAGTTTATATTTCATTATCTATTCTGAGATCACACACTCTTGCTGCAGAACAATAAAAAATAACATCTTTGTGTATATATATAATGGCTTTTCAGACCAGCAGGGCTCACAGTTTTCACACAGCAACATATTCTTATGTGTTAAGTGTGAATTATGTGTTATTTTAGTGCTAATTTCCATAAATCCAAATAGTAATAGATTGAGATTTTCTTTAGTCTTCGAATGAAATCAATAAACCTTTCCAACTTACTGTGAAAAATTAGAGTGATTTCAAAGTAGAATTTAAGTAATGAAGTCTTAAGTAAGACTTCATTTTGAAGTCTCTTCATTAAGCTTGAACAATTAATGATTGCAACATACACCTGCAAATATTTATTACAGTGATAGACGATGAGTTAAAAAACATGAGTATTTTTTTACCCTCTAGATAGACATCTTTTAAGAGAGCCAATTTGTAGAATAGAGCATGAGAGTAAGGATAATTACCAAGAATCACAGAATATGCTGAGTTGGAAGGAATCCACAAGGATCACTGAATCCAACCCCTAACCTTGAACAAGACCATTCCCAAAAGTCACACCATGCGGCTGAGAGCACTATCCAAATGCTTCTTGAACTCTGTCAGGCTTGGTGCTGTGACCACTTCCCTGGGGAGCCTGTTCCAGTGCCCAACCATTCTCTGGGTGAAGAACCTTTTTCTAATACATAACCTAAACCTCCTCTGACACAACTTAATGCCACTCCCTCAGGTTCTGTCACTGGTCACCACAGAGAAGAGATTGGTACCTGCCCCTCTTCCTCCTCTTGTAAGTGACCTCAGCTGTTCCTCACACAGCTTCCCCTCAAGGCTCTTCACTATTTTCATTGCCCTCCTTTGGACACTCTCTTACAGCATTATGTCTTTCTTATATTGTGATGCCCCAAACTGCCACAATATTCAAGGTGAGGATNTATATATATATATATTCATGAAACACTATCTCATTTTCTTAATTTTTAGGCAATTTTCTCATCCTTATTTGCAATGGTGAGAGAAAAACATTGCTACATGAAGTATAAGCCAACAACTTTATAAAGCTTTGAAATATCTCTAAATTAGCAAAAATATTTTCATTGTCTTCAATGGACAGTCAATTAAAAATATAGTGTCCTGATCCAGTGTGGTAATGGAACTTCCTTTGATTCTTCTTTGGAAAAGAAGGAAATTACAGTATTTANCTCCTTTGGACACTCTCTTACAGCATTATGTCTTTCTTATATTGTGATGCCCCAAACTGCCACAATATTCAAGGTGAGGATGTCCCAGTGCAGAGCAGAGCAGGACAATCCCCTCCTGCGACCAGATGGTGATGCTTTGCCTGGTGTCCCTCAGGACACAGTTGGCCCTCCTGGTTGCCAGGGCACTGGTGACTCATATTCAACTTGCCATCAACCAGGACCCCGAGGTCTCTTTCTGTGGTATTGCTTTCCAGTAGAAGTAATTGAATGGTCTTTNAGAAGGAAATTACAATATTTATTTTGGAAGTTGTCATTATATATGCAACAAAATGCCTATGGAACCCTATATATGATATAAAAGAAGCAACAAACTCAATACATTGCCTTTGACTTTTCTCCCCCAAAGTGATAAGCACTTGCTGATCTACAATATCTTGAAAACTAAAATGAGAATTTACTTACAAAATGGCAATTCAGGATCTCACACACTATTCTGAATGGTTCATCACCTTGATTGCTTCAGGGGAATACAGTACCTAGGACCGTTTGGTAACAGTTNTGAGACATTAATATAGCAACAGGCAATTAAATTATTTCTCTGTCTGGGGTCATCACTGAAAGCATTTTGTATGTTAGCTGTGTGGGTAACCTTATTGGCTTTGGTGACATAGAGCTATCTGAAAAAATCCACACAAACAAAAAAATACTCCCCCCCCAACAGTTAAAATCAAAGCCTTGAAGGAACTCCTTTGTGGATACACATGTATCTACTTACCAATAAAAACTGCCAGTGATCACAGCCTCATGCTGTGCAATAACAGGACGCTACATTGCTGTGGCTAAGAGAATGGAAATGCAGAGTGCCTCAGCACAGGGAATAAGGAAGACAGGGTGGGAAAAGAAACAGTTTGGATAGATATTTTCTCACTTTTTTTTTTCACTTGCCTTTGATCTTCCCGCTTGATCTTTCTATCCGTCTTTCTTTGTGGTTTCCACATTCCCTATTGCTATACTTTTCCCTATATGCTATATAGCATGATCATGCTCGTATACAATAATTTCCTTAGCTCCTTTTTGGCCTTTTTTATATTCTTTTTTTTTTTTTTTTCTTCTGAACCTTTAGTCTTTGTGCCTTCTCCCTGCTTAAAAGAAAATTATGATACAATTATTCATTATTTTTGCCTTGTCTTAAGAGTCTTTAATTTCATTTCCCTGGAGCCTATTGTTTTCTCTATGCTCTCTAAATATCATCTGCTCAACTAATCTGATTGAACATTGTCTGGAGCCTGGGTTGCCTCTTGTACCTTTACCGCTCATTTACATCTCTCAGATTCAATGGCAATATTTTAATTTACAATGTTATTATTGAGAGCACAACCCTAAGTGATGAAACGCTGATTTATTAATCCATCCTGTTTGAAGCTGTTCTACTTATGTATTCATGGGACTAGAGAATGACTCTCTGGCCTAGAAAGGCATGAGTTTGCACATGCAATGAATATTCAAGTACTTATATATAAGCAGAACATTTCCAACAGGAGAGACAAAGGTTATGTCCAAGCAGTTAAATAATATAGGGAGGAGGAGCAAGCACGAGCTCCTTAATAACATTTAATAATCTGTATTCTCTTGGTGTATTTTTGGCAACAGACAGGTGTGCATCAGGGACTTACCACAGCATGTACTGTTCTTGATAGGAAACTGAATAAGGATTCACTGCCTCTGGCTATCTCCAACCTGCACCATCCTTCAACACTGTCCCAGTAAGCACTGCAGTCTTGAACACCTCCATATGTCCTCATAATATGTCAAACATATACCAAACATATTCTGCCAGAAAAACACCAAGACAGTCCTCACACTATGTAAGGTACTTTGAAAACAACAGGAAGATGGGGGTCTTGTTTTGAAATAAAATTTTGAATGAGGTAAAATTACAGAAAAATGTCTTGACTCAAAGTCTTTAGGGGTACAGCAAAACACAGCAGAGAAAAAGAGACTTTCTGAAAAAAAGTTTCTTTAGTCTTCCACCAAAGGGTGTCAAGACAGTAGTAAAAGACATTAAAGAGTAATGTATCATCATTCTACTTTCTGAAAGTAGAAAAGATACAGAATACCTTGTCTAAACAATCTTTTAGCATATTTGATTATTTTTTAAATAGTCTCCAAGTGCTCCTTTTAGAAATAGGTTTTCAGGGGTTTTTTATTTTTCAATTTTAAGGTCAACTAGCATTGGATAAAAAAAGAAAGAGGTTAAATTGCACCAAGTCTCCAGAAACAAAATAATTGAGCTTTGTAAAATAGTGTCAATATTTCTCATTTTTAAAATAGTTTTAATTTTACTTTAAAAGAGGACTACATGGAGTGCATTACTGTGTTATTTTACCCCGAAAAAGTTAAAGTATTTATTTCAGCAAACTGCATAAATCCAAGATGACAAAACGGAGAACTGTATGTATATTCAATAATTTACTTCCATTATGTCATAAAATGGGAATTTAGAGAGTAGACGAATATTTTCCTTAAGGCAATCAATTAGTGTTTTGACATTTCTAAAATGGGACACAACAGCGCGTAGTACCACATAAAATATTCTCACACAATAATAATCAAATAGGAGGGAAAATGAGGTGAAGTGTGAAGGTCTTAATTCCATGATTTGCTTAATTAAATTTTCATGAAGTCCTTTTTTCTGCTCTGCCAGGTTGTATGATGTCTTCCCTAAATTTTATGCATCGAACTATGTTTACATGTTAGATTGGTCACAAAAACTTTCCTCTGAGAAGTCTTGATTTTGGCCCTGTTTCTGTACTGAGCCAGGAATAACAGAAGAAAACTCAGAAGTGGAAAGAAACATGAACAAAAGACAGGAGAAGGAAAGAAATTGAGGCAATCCAGGAAGAAGATAAAAGCTTAAATAGATGAAGGTAAATAAGCATTTGAAGGGGGTACCAGATAACTTATATAATGGTTCTGCCTAATGAGCATTTATTGCTGCGTTTCACCTTTAATCTTAGAAGCTTAGAAATGTAGGGGAATAATATGAATTTGATGCCAGTAGATATTAATTATAGTTCATTCTACCTCAGAATACACTTGTGAGATCTTCCTGTCTGAGTGATCTGATGGATTCACACTCATGACCAGAGCTTCTGATGCAATCAGCTGTTTGTGCAGAAACACATGTAACACAATACTGCTTCCTAATGCTTCTTCATCTTCATAGTGAGGATTTAATTACAGTGGGAAAAGGGTATGGTTAGCCACAAAGTGACTAGGTAGGTTGAGAACTTACATTTCAATAATAGTATGTACTATTGAAAGTAGGACATGCAACATTGTGGCTAGAAAACTATATATAAAGCTACCAAGTGCAAAGAACATCAAATGAGAAAGAATAAAACAAATCTTGAAGCTGAGATAAAATACACTTCCAATTGTGTTGCACAATTCTTGAATTTCACTGATGAAAGCTTCTATCAGACATATATGATATGAACATGAGGCATCGTCTTCAAATTTGCACGATATTTCGTAACTATTTACCATTCTTTCGTCTGGGCACTTATGAATAATGTGCTGTTTAATTTCTAACTATACCCCTTATAAAATCCTCAAATAATTACATTCAAACAGAAAGACTCCGAGAACTTAGTTTGCCAAGATTTTAACTCCCTTCAACAACTGTATGCTTAAGAATTTTAATCAGAAATGCCACAGCCCAGACCCTAGAAAAAGCTAAGAAGGGCCATATGCAGTTTCAGCTTCAGAACCTTATTCAGGAATAACCGGGTAACTTCTCAAAGGCATGATTTTCTCCAACTTCATAGGCAGAGCTACAGTTTTAATACAACTTTCTTCATGGCTTATTTTTCAGGTTCATAGTTCTGTTTTATGCAATCTGAACTTCTTTTACATTTGTTTCATCTCTTATTTCTTGTTAGTTTGAAATGCTTGTTGTGGTTTTAAGTAACCAGAGTTTTTTATTAGCTGGGGGGGCTAGGAGAGAGGCTTCTTTAAGAAGCTGCTAGAGTTTTTCTCTGCTCTAAGCTAGCCAAGGTCAGGCAACAACGCCTCTGTGATAACACATTTAAGAAGGAGTAGAGGGAAAAAAAAGCTGCGCAGAACATCATGGCCGCTTAAGAGACAGGAGGGTGCGGAGCTTGATTAGCACCAAGGTCAGAGAGAGGAGAAAGAGAAGATGCCTTAAACACTGGAATAGGGCCCCAGCAATCTGTGAGGAACCATAGGGGCGAAGATTCTTCAGCCTGTGAACCCGTGGAAAGAGTGGGAGATTTTTCCACGCTGGANAATGCTGAACTGAATATTTGGTCCTTTGAAGCAGTTATCAAATTCAGCAAGTACCTGTAATATCTTTTATTTCTACTACATCATAAATATAGGTCTGGTTGGGTACAGATACCAGTCCTAATACCATCTTGTCTCTTCAAAATGCATCTTATACGCACAGACAGGTACATCATACATGTTTTCTCCTTAAAGTCAGAATTCTCTGTGGAAAACATCTGACTGCAGAGTGTCTGAACTATTTCATATCACTCCTTTTAAAATTTTCCAAACTCACAATTTGCTTTCAGGCATCCTCACCTCCAAAATAAATTTCTATTATGTTGTTCCCAGAAAACTGGCGTATTATGGGCAGGTATTTGTTCTAACAAGATTATTTCATAATGGGCAAAGCGCAATGGCAATGCCATGGATTTTGCTTCCTGGGAGATTCAGTTCTCACTAGCTTTTGTGTGATCTTGGGCACATTTCCTGTAATCCAAGCACGAGCTGAGTTGTTTTGACTTTCTTGCCTGTCTGAATTTTCAGTCAGACTGACATTTTAAGTTTGACAGAACTATGTTTTCCTATTGAAAACAGATCTTTTCCCCAAAACATTTCTAAGGGAAACACAGAGGAAAATACTGACTAGTCATGGGAGAGTATCTCCATGTGGATTGTTCTCCCAATATTATACTGAGAACAATGTGAAGCAAAAACACTACCATGAAATTCATGTCTGAAAAGTGCCAATAAAAGCCATAAGTTTTAAATATTGTAGTATTAATATCAACATGTAAATACTGTAATCTAGTTGACCCTATATCTATCATTGACTGTTCCTGAAATAATTTCCTTTCTATATATTTTGAAAACTAAATGAGCTATAATCTTCAAATATAGAAGAAGTTATTAAATAATAATGTAAATAAGTATGAATTAGAGGACCAGAAATCTTCAAGTAGAAAAATTCTTAGCAGGTTATCTTCTTTAATCTGAATTTTAGTTTTAATGTAGACACAATGATGAAAAAATAGTTGAATATACAAAATAATTCCTTTGCATAGAGAGTCTCACTAGATTTCAAATTTAGGAAATAACATTCTATAGTTTGAGAACAAAAATCTTAACTTATACGTAGAAATTTATACATAGAAATATCACTTGCATAAGCAATCCCATCCCACATTTTATACAAAGTCAATATTATCACACAGTAAATTATATAAAATGTGAATGTTTCTGTGCTTTCAAAATCAGTTAGCTAAAAAACAAACCCTGAATCTTTTAAGTTGCATTAAGAACAAAAAATCTGTAGTGGGTGAAATTAAATTACAGTTTAATTACTGTTTAATTAAATTACAGTTATACCTCACATGTTACCAAGACCTCAAATGATTAACTGTTGTTGGAAGCATGTAAAAGCTTGCGTGGTTTTCACATAAATGACATGCCACTACAACATAGCTCTGGGCATGAAATATTTTCATCTTGGAAAATAGCTGGGCAACAACTTTTTCTTGATCAGAATGTCTAAGTGATAAGCACAGGCTATAACAAACTTACTGAGAAACCACACTCACTATCACAATCCTGTATCATAATCCTGTATCACAATCAATGCTACAAGCCAAATTTTAAATCCCAGTCAAGGAATGATAACCTCCATAATGAAATTACAGCTGTGTAGTTAGTGCTGTGCAGATGTCCGACCTCTCCCAGACGGCACCTGAGGTTCTTCACTGTCAGATTCTCATCCTGGTCTTACACTAGAATCACTGTCTGAATATTCGCCAATGAAATTAGTGATATAAAATAATTTCTCCTGCCTGTAGTTTAGCCAAAGGAAAGTTTACAAATACTATATTAATATTCTGAGTGTTTCCAAGCAAATTCTTACACAGGAAATAACAAAACAAAACCATATGCAACTAATCTTCTGCCTATACGATAGTGCTCATATTTTTATTATTTTTGGGGATGAGCTAATCACAATAGCAATTATGCTGCATTTGTGTTCAATTATGTATTCATAACATGAATATGTAAATATCTAGACTGGCATCCTGACAGAAATTAATTACACATTCTTTGTAATGCTCCATAATTTTATATCTAAGGTAATTACAAACAAGATTTGCTTTCTATATTATTGGGATTCTGGGGAAGTGTAGTTGTATGAATTTTTTGTTGCTTAAGATAAGAAATATGAACAATCAGATGAGGTTTTTCACAGAAAGTCATGGAATATTTGAAAACCTCATTTACCAACAGAAATATTTAATTTTGTTCTAAAAATTGCAACTGTGTCCAACTCTGGATATCAATGAGTAGCATATGCAGTCATGGTAAGAAGGCTGCCTGCAACCCATAAAAGATAGATACAAAAATTAAAGAAATGGTATCAAACCATTTCAGCATAAGGGTGCAGATTTTAATTTTCATGGTTCATCTTTCCACTGTCTATTTTTCAAATCCAAAACGCCATAATTAAAAGAGGTGTGGAAGGCATCAAGCACATCAAATCCCCCTTACAACATAGAGATGGCTCTGTAGACAAATATTCTCATACAGCAAAACACAGCAGAGAATGTATTCTTAAAATTCTTAAAAATTGTGAAAGTGTATTCTAAAAATGCTTATCCTGTAAAATAGGGAAAAAACACATTAGGTTAGTTCTTAATTACTTGGTAACTATCCCTGTAGGAGCAAATAGTAAAGTCCACTCTCTTTATAATGTTGACATGAGAGTCCGAGGAATTAAAAAAAATTTTGTTAAGTACAATAAAACAACGTACATGATTAAAGGCAGCACAGATGTGCAATTCTTCCCAGTTTTCTCCTGTAATGGATCAAGGCCTGCTTCCATGGCCTCTGTGGTGGTTTTGGCCGGAATAGAGTTAATTTTCTTTGAAGTAGCTGTTATGGGGCTGTCTTGGATTTGTGCTCAAAATAGTGCTGATAACACAGGGATATTTTAGTTTTTACTTAGCAGTGCTTACA
>WEIV01014174.1:33022-49840 GCA_013390005.1 Calyptomena viridis | reverse complement strand
ACTCGTCTGTGTGTGGTCTGTGGTGCATGAGGAGTTGGCAGGGGACACAGCTGAGACAGCTGACTCCAACTGTCCCAAGGGATATTCCATACAGTATGACAACATGCTCAACATATCAAGACTGAGGAAGAAATAAGAAGGGGACAGTTGGAGTTATGTTGTCTGGGTTCCCAAGTCAGCACAGTGTGTGATGGAACTCTGCTTTCCTGGAGATGGCTGAACAGTTGTCTGCCCACGGGAAGTAGGAAAGTAATCCCTTGTTTCACTTAGCTTGTATTCACAGCTTTTGCTTTATCTATTGAACTGTCTTTATCTCAACCCATGAGTTTTCTCTTACTCTTCAGATTCTCTTCCCAATCCCGTTGGTGGGGGAGTGAGCAAGCAGTTGCATGAGGTTGAGATGCCAAATTGGGTTAAACCACAACAGCTGCTCTGATTTACAACCTTTTGTGTGAAAATACCATAAATTTTAATTCTTATCTGTTAAAGCTGTAGCATCTTTCAGTACAGTGGAGAACAAATTTCCACTCTTGAATCAGCCTGGTAAGTATTTTGCAAATGAGGCATTCAGGTCTGGCCCAAGAGGAAAACGTTTTCTTTCTTTCAAACAGGCCAATATTGAGATGCCTTAAAAGCTAAAGATAAAAAACATGCTGGAGCAGTGGGTCTTCTCTAAGTTCTAGCATTTCCAGACTTTGTTCCTTTCCAGCACTTAATATAAAAGCATTTAAAATTATTATGCTTTTCTTACAAAAAGAAACTACCTTATATGGAGTATAACACCAAAACCTAAAAGCAGCAGCATATTTAAAAAAGAGACATGAAAATTGCTTATTTAAGTAAACACTAACTTTGGGTCACCATCGTGTTTCAAGTTAAAATGGTAGTGTACTCCGAAATATACTATAAAACTGAGAGATTTGGGCTGTGGTTTCTGACAGAGTTCAAAGTTTATTTAGTGAACCTCATACTGATACTGTCAAAGGCTCACCCTATGAGATCTCTGTTTGCTGAGTTATAAGTGAAATCAATATGATACTACACTGCTTGTCTGGGAACAGGATGCTTGAGTGTTTCACTCAAGAGCTGGAGGGAAAATATCCTGCATGAAATATGTGAAAAAAAAAGCTGTAGAATTTTCTACCATTAAAAAAAAAAAAATTTACTTTCTCAGAAGACTAATTATAGCAAACAATCTCTTCCAGACAACTTTGCAAAGAAAGCCATAAAGATACTACAAGTTATTATTTTCTAGATTATCTTTCTCTCAGCAATTGTGTTTGTCTGGAATATATTTCACTAGATTAATCTTCTGGGTTATGCTCTTCAACGTGTTCACAGGATCATCAATCTCACTCTCAAGCTGCTACAGCTGAGTAATTCAGCACTTCAGCATCTGCCAATCCTATATTCCTCCCTACTCTTAAAGTAACGGTTTAAAGGTCAGTAGCACACCCTGAACAAAAGACTGGCTGGCCTAAAAGAAAAAGCATGGAAAGGTTCAGCTTCCATATTATACCACAAGCAGGAATCTTCCTTTGCTATTATTTCTAGAAGCTGGTTCGTTTTATACTGAGTTGAACTTTCAACTGTTTCTCTTAGAGGAAGATCAAATTTGCTATCTTTCATCAGGCCCTACCTCTGCTCTGTGTGTAAAAACAAAAAGAATGGGGCCCATCACTTTAAATAGAGCATTCCAGGCATAAGTTATCATGACAGCATATTTTACCCAGAAGTGTAATTACAGTATCTCAGAGATGCTAAGTAAGAGGAAAAAAGCTGCATAGCTAAACAGATGCTTATGCATCTTGCTAAAAAATTTCCTCATGTTTGCAGAATCAAACAGGAGAGAAAGAAAGACAAATGAAAGGAAAACAGGTCATGTGCAGGCAAATATGAGCATCCTCGGTACCCCAGGAATTTACAGTGCTGCTCAGGCAGAACCCTGAGCCAAACAAAAACCTGCTGAGTATCACAGAGCCTTTTGCCTCAAGTGAACAATGCCCTAAAATCTTCCTAGAGCTCTGTCTCGAAAGGCTCCAGTGTCTGCCAGTACACTAATCTCATTTGTCCATGCTTTAAAATGTCCACCCAGTTAATGCTACTGTGCTTGTCTCCTGTACCAAGAACTGCAGGATGGTGAGGACGGGATACAGTGTCATTCTTACTATTATCTCACCAAACTTGCTTCCTGATCAAGCCAAACCACAGGAGTAAACATAAAATCAAAACACAAATAGAGACAGAGGTAGCATTTCTAATTTACAACAATTGTGTATCGGTGTATATACAACCTACAACTCTGAAGGACCCAAGTGAAAATCCTGGGCAAAATTCCCCCCACAGAGAGTCAGTGATACAGCTTCTATGAAAATGTTCATTAAAACGCTTAGCTGGTGTTATTATGGCACCCACCTTTCCCACGGGTCTGATTTACTGTGTTAGTGATGTTGTTTGGTGCAGAAAGGAGTTTGAAAAATGTCTCTGGGAAGGACTGAGAGGCACTCTTAGATTTGCATAAAGCAATTTATCTTCTTGCTTTCCTTAATCTTTAACTGAAGGACTATCCACTTACCTCAAATCATAATTTTTTTCCAGAGGTGATACATATTATTAGCCTCATTTTGACAGCTAGGAAGTTAGTCTTCACACTTTCTTGCGAAGCAAAAGGAGAGATATTAGTGACTCTGCAGGGTGACACAGAGGAAGAGATCACTTTTTATACTCTGAATCTTCCTGTGTTAGATGCCTAGGGTCAAGTAGTCTTAGTATCCTAGTGCTTTAGATACTCAAACTCTAATTTAGTATGATGGTGCAGAGGTATGTGAGAAAGCACACACCTACAATACACCACCCTTATTCCTGTGATGTACAGGATGCAGGGCAAGTACAGAATGGACCAATGCTTTGCACTGTAAATGTAGATAACAAGTACTGAATATACTCCTCATCTTTGGAGATAAAGATATTTGGAAAAGATGTACCATGTTTTCCTCACAGTCTTCATTATATTTATTTTGCACAAGGTTCAACCACAAAACTTGGACAAAAAGTTTCTTCATTACTAAATTTAAAATAAAGACATACAGCAATAGATAGAGGATAAGGACTGAGAGTGTCTCTGACAGTAGTCCTTGAAACCTGTCTGTTAAAAACTTTTGGTAAGACTTAAGAAGGGAAGGAAAAGAGCTCCAGCATGTAAATCTCTCCATATGAGTAGGATCTGAGTGCATAAACACATCATAAAACTCTGTAATACACAACTGACAGTTCATGTAAACACTGTGGCCATCTAAGGTTTTTTTCTCAATAAAAGTCTGGCTGCATGCACAAATCAATGCAATCTTAATATACCAATGCTTCAGAAAGAATTGAGAAATGCCAGAAAAATCTAATGAGTCTAAAAAGTTCTGATATGGTTTACTTACTGTTTTCCCTCTTAGTAACAGGGAGGAAAAAAAAAAAGATGCCTGAAGCTGAACCATTAAATATTAAAAGTAACTGTTTTCATCTGCAATGCCAGCATCTCTCTGTATCTCTGTGGCTTCATTTTTCTCAGTGAATGTGAACTCACGTCATAGTTTGCATACTTAAGCTTGAACAACCATTCCGAATCAAGAGTTCTGCATTTCATACAGATTGTCCATTAGGCAGCAGTTCTGCTGTCAGCAAAATACTTAACATCAAGCAATAGCATCTATGAAGCAACAGAACAATTCCTGTATTACCTATATTCCTCTAAGGTCTTTGACATAGTATCCTTCTCCATAATATCCTTCTTTCTAAATTAGAGAGAGATTAATTTGATGGGTGGACTGTTCTGTGGATGAAGAATTTGTGGGATAGTTGCATCTAGAGTGCAGTGGTCAATGGTTCAATGTTCCAATGGACCTTGGTGATGAGTGGTGTCCCTCAGGGGTCATACTGGGACCAGTGCTATTCAATGTCTTCATCAATGATACAGACAGTGGGATCAAATGCACCCTCAGCAGGTTTCCCAACACCACCGAACTGAGTGATGCTGTTGAGACATCTGAAGGATGGGATCCAGAGGGACCCAGGAAAGCTCAAGGACTGGGTCTATATGAACCTCATGAGGTTCAACAACATCAAGTACAAGTTCCTGCACGTGGGTCAAGGCAAGCCCAAGTATAAACACAGGCTGGGAGATGCACGGATTGAGAGCAGCCCTGCTGAGTAGGATTTAGGGATATTGGTGGATGAAAGGCTGGATTTGAGCCAGCTATCCTGGGCTGCATCACAGCAGTAGGTACTTGGCCAGTAGGTCAAGGGAGGTGATTCTGTTCCTCTGTTCTGCTCTTGTGAGACCACACCTGGAGTACGGGTCTGGAGTCCTCAGCACAGGAAATGCATGGACCTGTAGGACTACAAAAATGATCAGAAGGTTGGCGTAGCTCCCCTGTGAAGGATGAGAATTGGTGTTGCTCAGCCAAGGGAAGAGAAGGCTCCAGGGAGACTTTATAGCCGCTTTTCAGTACTTAAAGTAGGCTTCTCCTTTTTAGCAGGGCCTGTGGCAAAAGGGGTAATGGTTTTAAACTAAAAGAAGGTAGATTCAGACCAGATATATGGAAGAAATTTTTTTATGGTGAGAATGGTGAACACTGGAACAGGTTGCCAAGAGATGTGCTAGATTACCCATCCCTGGATATGTTCAAGGTCAGATTGAATGGGGGTCTGAGTAACTTGATCTAGTTGAAGATGTCCCTGCTCATTGCAGGGGATGTTGGACTACATGACCTTTAAAGGTCCCTGTCAGCCCACACTCTTCTATGTTTCTATGACGATGAATATTTCCTCCACCTGACCTGTAGTCAAATGGCACAACTTTCCAGATGGCTAAAACAGCAGGGTTTGTGGTTAAGGTCATATCTATGTGATGAAAACAAACACAAGCTGACTCCTTATGAAGCAACCTGAAAACTAATATTTGAGTGAGGATCATGCAAATTATGCCTCAAACTAAGATCAGTCAGGTCAGGTATTTCACCATATTTTCAGATTTAATGTAATATTTTTGCATATCCCTGCAATTTGTGATGGTTGGTCATTCAGGGGTATCCAATGCATTGCCCCTTACTATGTTGTAGCCGTGCCCTAAAGTGTCCACTGATGCTGGGACACACTACGGGATTACATTGCTTGCCTCATTTTCAAGGTGACAATCTGGACTGGTAAATCAGCTTAGTCATAGGCTTGTGACAACTAGCAAATGTATTTTCATTCAGAGTCCTGCTTAAAGAGAGGCCTTTTCTGTTTTAAAAGATTTCACTTACCAAGGCAATTAGCTTAAGCTGCTCTGAAGATTTTACTATTCAAGAGATAGTGTTATTCTAATATTGTCATGAGAATTTTGTAAGCATTTTCCAATTTCTACAAGACTTATGTTAACTATTTTCCCATATTTCAGTGAATTGAATATTTATTGCTTCCTTTCAAAAGTATTTTTTGTTCCATTGTTCCACACTACAGATGCTGCAACAATACAAACAAAAACGTTTTCTTGTCTTTAATATTGTTACAGTTTTAAGATTTTTGCTGTCACTTCTGGTGTGCACCAACAGCTTCTGCCAACGATCAAGCAGTGTGGTGGTTTTTAGTGGCCAGGGGTTTTTTTGTTAGCGGGAGGGCTTATGGGGAGGCTTCTTTGAGAAGCTGCTGGAAGTTTCTCCATTTCCAGCAGAGCCAATGTCAGTCAGCTCCAGGCTGGACCCGCTGCTGGCCAAGGCCAGGCCAATGAGGAGTTATGGTAATGCTTCTATGATAACATATATAAGAAGGAGGAAAAAAAAGGTACGGGCAGATGAACATGGCTGCTTAGGGAAGAGCAGAGTGAGAAGTTGTGATTAACACCAAGGTCAGTGGAAGAGGAGGGGGAGGAGATGCCTTAAGCACTAGAATGGGGCCCCTGCAAGCCGTGGTGCAGACCATGGTGAAGCTGGTTGTCTCCCCTGCAGCCCATGGGGGACCATAGGGAGCAGAGATTCATCTGCAGCCCGTGGAGGACTGGAGGACCCCATGCTGGAGCAGAAAGATGCTGGAAGGAGGTTGTGACTTTGTGGAGACCCACACTGGAGCAGGATTTTGTGGTAGGACCTGTGGCCTGTGGAAACTCACGCTGGAGCAGCCAGTGCCTGAAGGACTGCAACCTATGGAGAGGTGACCTACGTGGCATCAGCACCCGAAGAGCTGTTGTCTGTGGGATGGACCCATGAAGCAGTTTTGTGAAAGACTTTTTCATGGAGGAGACCCTACGAGGAAGCAGGGGTGGGACTCTCTCTCTCTCTCTGGGCAGCAGAAGAACCAACATCTGATCGTACCCCCCCCCACCCCTGTCTTCCCAGGCCGCTGGGGGAAGGAGGGAGATCTTTGAAAGAGGGAGGGGTGGGGGGATAATGGTGGCTGTAAGATCTATCAAACTTCTCACGCTTAAGCTCTGATTTTGATAATAATAAATCCTTAATATTTCAAGTTGGAGCCTGTTTTGCCTGTGAAATAATTAATAAGGAGTTTCTTATGGTCTTTATCACAAAACTTGTAAAACCTTTTTGTTTTTCCTCTCCTCTGTCTGTTTGCAGGGAGGGGAGTGGGAAAATGTGGCTGTGTGTGTGAGTCCTTGGCATTTAGCCAGGGTCAAACCACTACAAGCAGTCAGCTTTTTTCATTCTAGAGAGGTGTGTGAACAGTAGGACTGATAGCTACATGATCACAAACCCCAACAATACAACCAAATGGACTGGTTTCAGTGACTTCCACAACACAATTCCTAGCCCACAGCACTAACTGTGGACAATCTATCCCACTAAAAAGACAGTGACAGAGCAGGGTGGAAAGCAATTCAGCCCACATCTCACTTGGTGTTTCCAACTCTGTACATCTCTGGCAGTGCTCTAGACTTTCTTTAGATTTTAACTGGTTGCCTGAAAGTTCCCTCTGTGAATATCCTCTGTCATGTGAAATGTTCAGAAGCTTGTCCTTGCTTCTGTTCCACCCTGAGCAACACAGTGACTGAAGGTTTAGGTGGATAACCATTTATCTCCCAGAGGAGGAAGCAGTAGTAGACATTGTGATATTTTGCACATCAAAGGGATTAAAGCACTTAGCAAAGGATTAGAAACCTGATTCTAGAGCCTCCTGATCCTACTATCTCCCAAATCCAGAAGAATGTACCAACCACAGCCATACAAGAAGAGGAGGCATTTCAGATTGTCTTTGTTAGTGGTTTACTGAGCTTCTCACAGATGACTGCCCTGTGACTGTTTACCACATTACTGTCCCCTGCCTTTTCTCAAAGTCATAAAAATGGAACACAGCTTTATACTCAAAATCTTATTAAGGACAAAAGGAAAGACACTACATATAAAGAGATAAGAATTCACTCCTAGTTTAAGCAGTCACATCATACAAACTATCTAATTAACACACAAAACCCCCATTAATAATAGCTATACCAAGCTCTTCTAGGATCTACTAATTTTATGTGATGTGTTTGTTTCTCCAATATTCCTCTTTTTCCTAGGGTTGAGACCTACAGTCTTCCTCAAACATAAAGAGGGGTAACTAGGACAAGTTGTGAGCAACCTGAGATGCTTGCTGGGAGTATGATGTTCACAGTTGTGGGAGTTTCTTCCTTTTCTGTCCTGTGGTATGCTTGGAGCTATATTTATATGTCTTCTTATCACACTCTGCCTCCTTCTCACTGGTTCCCTGCTGAAGTCTGATCGTTACCCTCCCTGGCCTCAACTGACATCAAGAGCTGTTACTTGCACAGCACTGCTGCCCCAGGTTAGACAGATCTTTGACTTATTCATGGTGTTCACAGAGCTTCTGCTCACATAAAGGTGAGGCAATAGTCACTTGGCCACTCAGCACTCATTAAAATAATCTGAAACCATGCCAAGAGAAACCCACACATGTGCTGACACCCTGCACTGTCAACTCAGTCCAACACTTTTAGCCTTTTACCAGTAATGGAAAATTCATATTTTCAGAGCTACAGCAGCAAACATTCTGCCCTTCTGCCCTTCTCTGTCCTCCTCTCTTTTCTACTAAAAATAAAACCTCCATTTATTAAGTGCAGTTGTCTTCATATATTGCATATCAGTTCTAGAAACAAGGTCCATTTATGCTAAGTTCCTCCTCAACAAAATTTTTAAATTACAAATTTGGAGGAGACAGCCAGGATTCTACCAGGGATGATTTGTCTATGTCAAGGAAATGAATCATGTATTTTTAAAATAAAAACACAGAGCTCTATCAGATCTTCCTTTACTCCATCAACTGGGCAGATGTGGCTGAAAAGTGAGCTCACAGTTTTAATTACAGTTGTACTTAAAATTTATTTTCCTAGTTGGTATTCTGAGCTCAAAAAAACAAAACAAAACAAAACAAAACAAAACCAAACTAACCAACCAACCAAACAAAAACACAACAAGAACCAAACCAAATCAAAAACAAAATAAAAAAAGTACACATGCACACAAAAAAACCCTGCTACACGAAATTGATCATCTATTCTTTGTGGAGGTTAATTCTGTATCTTTATAATAATATTTTCGGACATATTTAAATTTGAAAATTTATCTAATGCAGCATTGTCTTTCTTTTCTCCTATTCTCGTCACTGATGAAAGAGAGTGTACAAACAATCTCTTTGGTTTTGATAATGCATTACCAGATTTCTCTGTTTATGGAGAGTATATAAGAATGATACCTTCAAGCCAGTTACAAATGTCTTACTAAGACCTTTCCACCATGTGTTAAGTACTGAGTAGTACAAATAGAATTGTTCTTGGAAAAAAAATTAGACATAGATTTCTTAGACTTCTATTCCTTTGTCCTATCCATTCTTTTTAAAGACTGCCATTTGTGCAGCATTTTGATGCAAAATAGCCTCCAATTTTAATTTTATCCTAAATCTGTAAGTATAGGAACATATCTCTCTCTCAGATATCTACAACTATGATCTAGTCTCATAAAAAAATGCTTCTACTAAGAGAAAAAAGATTTTTAAATGGTTCACTGATTTCACAAAATCAGTTTTATTGTCCTTAAAATAATACAGGCTTAAGAAAACACAAATTTATAAGAAGAATAGAAAAATAATTCTTTTTAATCTAAATGATCAGTTTAGGGTTTTGTTCATTTTTTAGAAAACTAACTGTAATTTATAAAATGAGTGTTCTCTAGAAGTCCTTGATATTTTATCATAAGGTATCTCAGAAGATCTCAGGTAAATCTTAATATTGTATTAGATACACAAAGATCAATTTAAAGTGCTCTTAGAAGAATTAACTAGCTAGCTGACTTGGTATTACCATAAAAAAGTGTTCTGTAGATTTTTCTAGTAAATACAACTGAGAGAGATATAATTGACCACACTCATCTCTTAAAAATATTAACTGCAATTGGAAGAAAGGCTAACAAACTGAAAATCAGCACTGAAAGAACAACACAACTCCAGTCTTCCTAAAAGAGACATTTGTCAGCTGTTGCCACTTTCCTCTGCTTAATTTAGCACAAATTGTTATTTCAGGATGTCATGATTGCTGTAGAGTGGTTTATTATTTAAATCACTATGGTGTTGAATGGAATACTTAGAATCTGAAGACCATATATTCACTGGGTGCATACATACTGTCAGATGTTTGTGAATCACAAGTAAGCAACAGAGACTGACGCTGACTTGTGAACAGATTCTGAATCCCTAATTGGACAGCTGAATACCTTCGAAACTCAAATTAAACTCCTACTCATCAAATTTCTGTAATATTCCTTGTAATTGTGCAGTAAAATATCCCATCAAGGGTAAACTAAAACTGTGGCTCCAGGACAAGGGTGGGGAAAAGGACTCTGACATCCTCTTGAAATACACCCACAGGAGCTGGAACCTGCAGCCAACACTTCCTGCCCCCCTTGATTTATATACACAAAGTTTAACAGTAAAAAGCTTTACATTGAAATCAACAATTAATAATACTCAAGAAAAACTTGGAAGTTACCTTGGCTTTGGACAAAGAAAGATTAAACATAGGAACGTAAGACTAAACATAGGAATATATTATTATTTCAAAATAGCAATTTTTTTCCTTCTGTTGCATTGCAGACAAGTTTACATTCTATTTGCATTTCCTGTTTTGCATTATAAAAGTGTAACTGGCTCTTCATCCTTCCTCCAAGAGAAAAATTACTTTTAATCACAATTTAAAGAATACATCAAATAATTCACATCCTAGAATTTTATCTACATAGTATTGCTATTTATACTCCAGAACATTTCAGCTTGACTTTCAGGAGCATATAGTGTACTTAAAGATGCCTCTCAAGGGAATAATGCTTCCTTGGACCCCAGCAACAAGGGTAACTCTCCAGTATGTTGTCACAGCAGAGCTGTTTGCCTGTGTATCATCTTACTCAATACGTTTTTTAATGCTGAGATTGCACAAGCTCTCTAGATCCAACACGCTCCACTCTGCACTTTTCTTTATTTATGGCTCTCTCTGCTGAACAGTGGGGGCAAAGCAGGTCTGGATGTCCAGGCAGTGAGGTCCTTCTACCCATGGCTGAGCCAAGGGGTTTGGCCAGTCCCACTGCTCACAGCTGCTGAAAGCATTTGGATGTGAAATGATGTGGCTGCTCTGAGCTAGGCTTAGCACTTCAGACACTTCTTGTGGAGCAGAAATCTTCTCTTTTGCATAAGGCCAACACTTTTTTTTAATTCTAAGCTAATGTCTACTTTTGTCATACCTAAAACTGACCCTCTCCTCCGTACTATCTTCAAAAGCACAATAACAAGGTCTCATTAATGGTCAGGACTATTTCTATCTCATTCTAAATTCTGAACTGGGAGCACTGAAAGTCTATACTTCGTGATTAGACTTAAACATTTACACATCCATGAAACCACACCTTAAGCTTTTCAAAATTATGTATTTATCCAGATTTTGAAGCATACATGAGTAATAGCATTACAAGGTGTGAGAAATTACTAATATACTCGGACATTGGCTATTACTAGACATAAATACCATACCAATGATTTCATGTGTGAAGAAAAAAAATAAGGGATCTGATGTAATTTCTCACATAGACATATGTATATATTTTTCAAATAAAACTTACATGATATGGACTACTTATACCAAATCTAAAGTGAAAACAAATACATCTGAAATAAGCCTCAAACTCCAAACATTAGATTATTAACCTCCAATTTGACAGTATTGAAAAAATACTTTATCATAAACACTTGAGTCAGTTCCTCACGAATAGGAATGACTTAAGCATGGGAACTTTAAGTAATCTTGAGAACTCCTGGTCTTTAAGTCATCTCTTTCAGACAGGAAAGGTGTTACTGATTTCATATTTCTAAAAGACAAAATCAGTAAAATACCTAAATAAAATTGAGAATTAAATGTGAGATTTAAATATCAAAAAAATTATGTATTTTAGAGCCTCTGAGAGCTTTTATTAGACATTAACTAATCAATTATTATAAAATATTTTACAAGTTAGAAAATATACGTATTCCTTTATAAAATATGTTACTTTGTTTATATTCTGTCTAGGATTTACTAAGATCTGTCACCACACTTTGAAATCTCTAGAATTGTTAACTTAATTCTGGTTTTCTAACTTCTAAAATAGAATGAGGTACAAGAAAAAAAAGGATATCATTTCAATCAAACAACATATCATATCTATACATGTCAAATATTAATATGTAAATAATATTTATTTACAGTAAATAAATGTATTGATCTATCTGTCCAAGACTTTCATTTAGAAAAATGAATTAACGAAATATATCAAGAATAAAATAACACAGAATTAGTAACAGAATACTGAATTCATAATACTAAGACTATCACTAAAATGGAAATATTATCCTGTGGATGGAAAACTCTACTCATTATGCACGTAAACTAAAATTGTTGCATTTCTGTTATACAAATAATTTTTTAATTTTCAAAGGCACTTTGCGCAGCAGGTCCAGCATGGTGGACCATAAGAGAGCTTCAGGATCTGCAATCTGTCCACCACTGGGGTTTTCCATGTCACCAGCAGCAGAGAGGTCTTCTCTGTTAATTGCACCTTTCAGTGACCACCTCTTCTCAAACACTGGATATTGCAATCTGGTTCAGTTATCTATGTAGCAAGTATTTCCTGCCTTCAGCATTCCACACACAAATCCCAAATGATAAACTGAGGCATGATTGATGTTCTACACCTTTATTCTGCACTTTTATTGTAATATGGATGGTAATTCCTACATCACACATGAATTAAATGTCAGACCAAGGCTAATTGCATTCCCATTTATATACAAAAAGTATGTATCCCAATAGTTCGGGTGTTTTATTTAAACTTACATAAAACACATTTTATCTCCAGTGGGCTACGCTTTGTTCCTTTCTTTGCAGGACCTGAGCTAACCAAAATAAGCAAAGATGCTCAGTTTTGTGTGCATATTGCTTTGTTGTTGGACAACACCAGCTTGATACACGCAAAGAATCACAGAAACTGCCTGTGAAGTAATAGATAAAGTCAAAAGTTAAAATAGATTAAGACTTACAGGGGAAAGAGCAGCTGCCACTTCCTGGATAATAACAAAGAGATTCCAGCTGCTGGATGACATAAGGTCATGTTGTCTCACAAAGTTCTCTGAGCTCTGAAAAGCACCTGTTATAACAGATATAATGGAAGAACAGAGTGGTGTGAAGATATCGTGGTCATTCTTCGCAAACATTCTGCAGGAAGAAAACGTGGTGACCCTTTTGACCTGTGCTAATTATCCATCAAGAGAGAACAGATGCCTATCACATCACCCAAATACAGTATTTCTGACTAAAGTAATTTAAACTCTGCCTAAACCTAACAGGATAGTATAAAAAAGATCGTAAATGGGGAGAAATTGGAAGATTTCCATCAACAGCTGGAACAGTCGATGGGCTGAACATCTCCTCCCCTACAGGGATGCCTGTGTGGGTGAGCAGTAAACCTATGTGCACTAAACACTGGCTTTAGAGATTAGAGATTGCTTTTGCTTTATAATATTTTTAGTAGACTGTTTTTGCTTTAGAACATGTGTTTACGCTTTGCCTCATTTTGTTATTACATGGCTTTAAATGTGTTTTTGCAGACAGACCCTATTGCCGATTACCACAAATCTTCACTCGTAATAATTTGAATTAATAAAAAGTGTTATTTTGTACACTCTTAGAGTTATTCCTAATAAGGTGCTAACAGTTGCCAGCAATTAATAAAACATTGGGAAGACTTGCTGAGCAGTCTCCCTTCTCTGTTGGCACAGGACCCACCCCCAAAAGGGTAATCGAAGACACCCTTTGATCAGTGAATCAAAGGGTGAAGGTCTTTCCCCCGATGCGACTGTGACAGACTGATCAAGCACTAAAAGGTTTCGATTTCCCAGGAGCCCTGACAGAAAAATAAATTACTAAGGGTAGAGAAAATCTCACCTCTTGAAGGGTTGGGCAAAAATTACCTTCCCCTCCCCCCGCCTTTATGTGACACTGTCTTTATCTTATCTAACTGTACATGAAACAAAGCAGGTTTCTATACCTCAGTCAGTTATTTAGATTTCTACTACAGTGAATGAAGACGTAGGTCTCACGTTAGTTGTCTAAAACAGATGTCAGCAGAGGACCATCAGCGTTAAACCAGTGCCATCAGATATGCCCTGAGATATCTGCATGTTGGGTCATTCAGAAAGTAGCCAAAATGTCCACAGGCATCTAGTACTAGGTGTCACTGTTCAGGCAACTGTATCAAACCACTTGATGTATTCAATACAGTCAATGAAATTCAAAGTACTATCCATCTCACCAAGTACAGAGGTCTACTTGAGGAAACAATTGTTTGTTAAACGTCACACTGAGTGCACCAAACATCTCTCCCTTGACTGCAAAACCAAGTGCAGTTTTATGTTTAAGTTTTAAAATAACGGGCCGTACCATTTTCATAATTTATAACACGTAGATGGTCATAAATTAATATCTGAGTATTAGACTGGTTGTTTGGAGCTAACTATTACATCAAATTTTTTCTGAAGCTACTTCTCTAAACCCAAAAGGATAAGGTTATGCATGGACCTCAGTTAGGAGTTAAAATTTCGCCTCTTGCCATTGTCATCTGTTCTAAATTCCTGCTTATGAGTAAATCTGAAAGTGGTTTTCAGCAAGCGAGTGCAGCAATAACTTTATGCTTGCTGTATGTGTTAAGAATTGACATAGAAATACACTTGCTTGAACTATTTACAGGGTGGACCAAGTGTTTTTTCTCCATTCTTCATTGTGGAAAGTGCATTTATGTTATTTTGGACATCCATTGATAAATCATTTTACATAATTTCTAAAATGAAGGAGTCATATTGAAGAAATTCTGTGAACAAATGGGATGGCTGTGATTGACTGTACTCTGCCTCAAAAAAGATTATCTTTATTTCTGAGAGAAAAAAAAAAACAGCCTACAAACATATCTGGTTGTTACCTAATGCCTACTTAACCAACTTCTTACAGAAAAGTAAAGATCGTGTTCCAAGAAGTAAAGAAAACGAGGACCTGACAAGATGCATTAGAACTGTCCTCCATTCCACCAGAACAAAAGAGGAGTGCCATGAATGATGAGTGCTTTAGTTTGCAAAGGATAAATCCATTGATCACTCAGAACATGATTTAATAAGTTTTCAGAGCTTGATAATAATACAATGCAGAAATGTCACATCGTATTACTGTGATGCAGTAAAAAGAAGTTGAGCATTTTGCTTAGGGTATTATCTTTCAGTAAAAAACTACTTCTGGGCAGTAAAAGCTAGTAGCTTTTAAAGAAAGCTATAATTAGTTCCAAAGAGAATATTCTGGAAGAACTCTGAGCAGAGGATTTGCTATTTTTGTTAAAAAATTATTATGAAGGAATCTAGAGGGAAAAGTAAACAAACAAACAAACAAAGTCAGGTGAAGATTACAGAAAACTATGCAACAGCTATTCTGAAATATTTTCAGAACTAATACAGAAAATTAATAAGCTAGAGATGACAGTACTTAAAATGAACAGGCAAAAATACAACAATTTCTAAGTAAAATTTCATAAGAATATTTAACTCTCCTTACAAATACTCCAACCACATAAACTCATCTTCCATTATTAATACCAGGCTGGGTATTTGTGCTTTGCTTGGGTTATTTTATTGATGATTTTACAAATTTGTACTTAGGCTTACAGAGCAAACTTCCTCTATAGGTAACAAAACAACCAGAAAGGAGGTTGTAGCAATGTGGGGGACAATCTTGTCTCCGAGGTAACAAGTGCTAGTAAAAGAGTAAATGGCCCTAAGTTGCACCAGGGAAAGTTTAGATTGGATATTAGGACAAATTTTTTCAAAAGTGTTGTCAAGCATTGGAAAAGGCTATGCAGGAAAGTGGCTGAGTCACTGTCTCTGGAGGTTATTGAAAAGATGTGTAGATGTGGCACTTGGGGACATGGTTTAGTCGTGAACTTGGCTGTGGTCTTTTCTAATATAGATGGTTCTATGAGTCTATGATTCCACATAGGAAGCACAACCTGAACTTCTTGTACCTCAGTCTAGTAGTCCTTCTTTTTTTACTCTGAATCAAGATCCCAACTCATTTCTATCCATGTTTATCACCTATGCATCCATTAAGATATAGTTTAGACTAGAATCTTCAGCCTTCCTTTCAGCAGGGTCTACAAGCAAACAAGTACTGAGCAGTGAGAAGCAGCTGAGGGATTGGGCTTGTTCAGCACAGAGCACAGATAGGTTCTGGGGAAGGTAACAGCAATCCCCCAATACCTATAAGGAGATTGGGAAGGTGCTACCAGGCTTCTTACAGCAAAGCCTGATGAGAAAGTGAAGGGCAGTAAACATAAGCTGAAAGAGGAGAGGTTCAGACTGGATGTAGGGAGAAAACTTTTCCTCAAGACTGCCAGGGAGTGAGTGGCACAGATTACCCAGAAAGATTGTGCATGCCTTGGAGGTTTTCCAGACCAACTGGATAAAGCCTTTTGTACCCTGGTCTGATTTCACAGCTGATCCTGCTTAAGCAAGAGCTTGGACTAGATAAAACTCTCTGAAGTTCCATTCAATACAAATTATCCTATGATTTCAATTGCTGAGTTTTTATTGTGACAGGTTTAGCACATATATTTCTGAATCCATACAGCTGAAGAAAACAACCATATCATAAAAAAGTCAGTACAGTCTTCTCTAGGATGTTAGTTTCTGAACAAGATATTTCTGATGTACATTTTGACATGCAAGTCCTGAAATAGCTGAGCCATCATCATGTGTTTTCGCAACACATTAACATAGAGCCACATGACTTTTCTTCTTTTTGTATTTTAGAAAGGTCTGTGATAGCTGCAGATTGCAAGACCAACTGGCTCCTTATAGAAGATAAGCTATGTAAAAATTCCTCTATAGCCCCTGATCTATTTCATAATACAAGGTTTCTTAAAATTTAAAAAAAAAAAAAAAGGAAAACCAACAAAAAGCCCTAACACTTACATTATCACATATTGTAGATCACTCACAGCAATTCTAAGAGCCCAACAGTATCATTGGTCTGGACACTTGAGTTGCTCAGTGGATTACAAAGTATTCTGGACTTAGAGATTCTCTTGCAGCAAATCCTCTTTCTTGATGCAGGGATGTGAGATTAGCCCATTAATTACAACCTTAAAAATAATGCTATCCTGAATCTCTTCTTTTGCAAATATCTACAATTATATATTGCAAACTTCAATCAGGTAAAAATGCTGAAAT
>WEIV01014174.1:15615-32860 GCA_013390005.1 Calyptomena viridis | reverse complement strand
ATACACTAAAAAAAAAAAAAATATGCACAGCATGAAAATCTCCTAAACAATGACTTTTCTTCTTTTTGTATTTTAGAAAGGTCTGTGATAGCTGCAGATTGCAAGACCAACTGGCTCCTTATAGAAGATAAGCTATGTAAAAATTGCTCTATAGCCCCTGATCTATTTCATAATACAAGGTTTCTTAAAATTTAAAAAAAAAAAAAAAGGGAAAACAACAAAAAGCCCTAACACTTACATTATCACATATTGTAGATCACTCACAGCAATTCTAAGAGCCCAACAGTATCATTGGTCTGGACACTTGAGTTGCTCAGTGGATTACAACGTATTCTGGACTTAGAGATTCTCTTGCAGCAAATCCTCTTTCTTGATGCAGGGATGTGAGATTAGCCCATTAATTACAACCTTAAAAATAATGCTATCCTGAATCTCTTCTTTTGCAAATATCTACAATTATATATTGCAAACTTCAATCAGGTAAAAATGCTGAAATCTTTGAATAATGAAAGATAAATGAAAGCCCCATGCAATACTATAATATGCACTGGTTCCTCTGGGGAGGAACCAGTGTTTTCAGCAAGCAAACGCAAGAATTCATAAGTAAAAGATGTTAGGAAAAATAAAAGCATTGAGCAAAATTGAATAGACAAGTCTGTTCACTGCTTTATGACATGTACGAGATGGAATCATATTTGGGAAAATCCACTGATTTGGCAGCACTTTACATCTACTTTGCATTCATGTCATGAAGGTATAACTGATTAAATGGAGAGTGAGTGAACAGGCTATAGTAACAGTCAATTTTTCATTTCACAGTATTTGTGAACAAGGTGCAAGAGGAATAACTTTCCAGAAAGCAATGGTAACAGAACTCTAGCTTTAGAAGTTTGAAAGATTTTTAATTTTTTAATTTTAATACAAGTTTGAAAGACTGGTATTAAATTGACATATAAAGATTTAATGGCCAAAGTAGGATTCAACTGCTTAATATATAAAATAATTCTGAAATGTTTTAGTTTCTTAAACAGAATCTGTGTTGTTGTGAAACTGATACTTTCCAAAGTGGCTTCCAAAGTTGTTATAAGCACCTCCAAACTCAAAACTTCTACATCTAAAGTTTCTGTAAGAGCAAATGTTGTCAGAGGAAGTTACATGCAGTTTTGTTTCACTTTGGCCAAGACAATGCTCTGTATTTACAGTTCGTGAGAAGATATACTGGTGAATAATACCATTTATTTCAATGGAAGCCATCCATAACCAAAGAATTTGAAATCTATTATTTTGTGGAGGCCAAATCATTTTAAGGATCACTTATGTTTTCAGCCATGGCATCCATAAAGACTACAGTCTCTCTGTGCTACGCATTCTAAAAACAAATACATACACTGAAACTTATTCAGAAGAGGGACTGTCAAAGACGTCAGATATAACAAGAATAAAATAATAATAAAGAACAGAGAAGAGAATATAATATCACAACAAAATTACATGAAATGTAAGATTTTTCATAAACTAAGATTTGTACTTTTCCCAGAGATGGAATCCCAAACATATATTTGTTTTTCTTTTATGAATAAACCCTTAAAATAGAGACAGAAACATTGATGCTGACAGGAGAAAAGGAATCTCCAGCAGTAGAAATCTTGTTAAATATGCCTTCCTATCAGGCACAGGAAGCATGAAGAACACTCACTCTCATTGGATGCAACCCTGATAAAACAAAGCACAGTTCTCCACGTTGTAGCCCTGTATATGAGATTTTTAAAAGTGAGAACAATTTTGATATCATAGCTATTGAATTTTGGTACATATTTTAAAATCCTATCACTTTCAGAGGAGAAGAAGCACTCTACCACAAATTGTCTAATTGCAGTTTTTTTAGAACTTACGTATATGATGGATGAATACAGAATTTCTGTGAAGGAGTTACAGTTTCATTATTACATGTACACAAACAAATAAAACACTTGTCTCATTATTTACTTTCTTGTTCCCAAATATATTCTGAGTCGTTGCTTAGTTTGTGTTCTCACATAATTTGTGACTTTACATAACAGTTATAAACAATGACTTTTCCAAGACAATACATTCCAGTGGATTTAGTCAGTTCTTGCGCATAAATATTCCTACACTTTTGAGTTGCCAGGTCTTAGAATAAGCTTTCTTTGAAATTGGGAATAATTCTAGAAGAATTCAAGATATAAATTTAATATGAAATTGAAGAGAAGCATAACGCATTTTGCTTTTGTTCTTCACTCCTTTCCTAGGAAATTATATTTTATATTTTGACTCCTGAACGCAGAGTTTACTTTTTCAAAGATGCCTCTGTGATAAATCAAGGGGGGTTGTTTTCTGTGAAAAAAACTTAAGCAAAAGCTTATCATTTATTGGGGGTAGAAATATACAAGCAAACACACACAGGTAAGCAGTTGATATTTCACTCACAAAAAACCCTAATTTAATCTATGATTTACCTCCATTCACTCACAGCATTCTCATATCTTTCAAATATCTTTCTCCTTTATCTTCAAAGAGAAGTCTACTGCAATATTTTGTAGAGCCTGAAAAGTTTAGCAACTCATTCTTCACACCATATGCAAGTCATTTGTGCATGGACATAAGCTTGGAGGAACCAACTGGCAGTTTCTCTGAACTGAGAAAAAAGGACTATTAATTTCAACATTTTTATTTTTCCTTCATTCTTATGAAGGAAAAAGTTCCTTCATTACTTCATTCTTATCCAGCAGCATCAATATGACTTTTGAGGGACATATTGTGGATCACATTTAGACGAAACATTAAACCTGAATTCCATTTTTATATGGTCTGTTGTGGCACTGAATTACATGCAAATGTACATTTAGTGACTCATGCTCATAAGCAGAACACAATGGCTTTGAAACCTAAGTCAGTGAAAAGAGTATTTCCCTCACCTTACTCACCTGACTGTGATAAAATGGACTCTTAGCTAAAGACTCTTGCCTGTGATATTACTGACTTTTACATTATAAAAAACTAACCAAAATGTGAAGAGATGGCATAGGGAAGTATTACTTCTTCAGAACATGGGCCAATTAAACAAATAAAACAAATATTTATTGTGGTCTTTTAGCTATATCAACCCTTGCATACTCTTCCCTCACAAATCAAAAATTCCTACAACCTAGAGTATTGTAATTTGCCATTTGTACTTGTTCCTCTTGAATTGTTTAATCTTTGATAAATTTCTACTTTGCAAATTGTCAATTCCCATTTTTCATGCCATTTCATTGAAGTGTTTTGAAGAGTTAGGTGCAATTTGGAAAAAGAATTGTCTACACAAAGGTTGCATAATAACTTTATCTGCTTTTGTGCCCAGTTACAGAAGGTAATAAATGTGTTATACAAAAAAGCATATAAATCTAAAAGAGTTATATACAAAAGAATAAACAATGAAAAAAGTCACTCTCCTGTAGGCTTTCTTCTCTCCTAGAAGACACACATTTTCTAGACATACGCTTACATCTCTCATAGACAAGCATGCTTCTACCTCTCTTAAATACTGTGACCACAGCTTTATTAAGACTGATACTCATCACACACAATAAAGCAGACTTTGCTTCCCTCTCACTGCTGACAGTGAGAGGGAAAAATGAAAATGGTACTGCCTATAAAGAAAGGCTGACCAGTCACTATGGCAAATCACTTAAAGTAATCACATCCGTATGGCACCTGCTGCAGGAGTTAATTTTACTTTCTTTACTTCTCCTACAAAAAATAATTGTCCTAAATTCCCAGTTGATAGCATTTTCATCTAAAATGAATAAAATGGAGGTGCTTTAGGAACATCTTGTGCTTTAATGCATAAAAACACAGCAGAAGAGAAACTTGCACTTAATGGCTTGTCCTCCCCATGCAGTCATATCTCTCAGGACATTTTAACAGGTTGTTTGAAATGCTCTAAACAAGAAGCTTAACTAAAAGCTCAGTTTGAACTGAATAGTCACAGTGTTTAATCAATCTTATATTCTTCAGCATAGTACAAAGTCTCAACGTGAGCTTAAATCTGATGCCATTGGTAAATTGCAAAAAGGAATTACAAGATCAAGAACCACATCTGATATAAAATCTTCACCTTCAATACACCTTTAAAAGTATGTTATAACAGAAACATCACAGATGTAGAAAATCCGAATGCTAGCAGGAAAAGCTGTTCAACAAAAAAATTCATTAATTACTCAAACAAGCAACACTATACTGTCAAATCATTGTTTTGTCAGGCCAGTCTCAAAAACAGACAACCCTTGAAGATGGACAGTTTTCTGGGATTATATATGGAAGATATTAGCAGAGCATGATCCTGTTGTTGCCCTTAAAAACAAAAAAAAAGGGATAAAAAAAGATATCTAGACCATCTATTAGCTATCAAGTTTTATGAAGTTGGCGGGGCATCATTTTCATTATGACCTCTCTTTTTAAAAAAGAGTGCAGAGTAATATAGTCTTTCATACTAAGATAAGCAAATAAACTGCAGAGATTTTTGTCCTTGATCATGTCTCAAAGAACCGTCTCTGTTTCTCCAAAAGAAATTAAAACAAGCTTTCTGATATTTAGCTTTTAGGATAGGCAATTTATATTTGCAATTATGATCAAAGACTGCATTTACTTTTCTGTGAAGAGCAGACAATTGCTCTCCTACAACTCAAGCTCATTAACACTTCCCCAGAACTCAGAGCCAGACTGTGGAACTGGTGCATGGATAATAGTGCAGCTCAACAGCAAAGTGCTTGTCTGAAGGGTGTATATGGCTTATTGGTATGACTTCCAAGTATCTCACAGTCTTTATTCCAAATAAGAGAAGTGTCACATTTTCCTTGGACAGCACTGGAGCAGACTGAGGTTATATAAGTGTGCATTGATAAAGACTGGTGTAAAAGAAAAGCTAAGACCATATCTAACCAAACTGCATAAAATAACATTGGCAGGTGGTTACACTCCATTTCGCCCTCTCATCAGGCAAGCACAAGAGAGAACTTTTCACTGATTTTCAGCTTCTCAAGGCCAGGAAACAGGCAATTAATTTAACCCAATGCAGTTTTACCTTCAATGCTTGTTAATATTTCCTTAGAACATAAACTGTGCCAATTAGTGTACTCGAAACACTGGATGAGAAGATGTAAACACTGAAGTAGTCAAAAAACTTAAGTAGTCACAAAGAAATACATAAAAAGACATCTGATTTACAACATCTGCTTTATTAAGCCTCTCCTTTTTTAATTTATTCTCATTCCTTTTTCAGTCTCTGACATTTTTCTTTTTAAGATACAATCAACTTCAGGCAGATGTTGTTCAGGCTTTGGCAGTTTTCCAGTCAAGTCTGGATAAAACCATGAATAACATGGTCTGACCTGAGAGCTGATCCTGCTCTGAGCAGGAAGGTGGATAATAAAACTTCTTTGCAATCACATTAAAAAGAATACAGCACTTTGTAAGAGGTATTTTTTCTGCCTCTATGGAGAAAAAGTCATAAAACAAAGTATTCGTTACTGTTGTGTGGGTCAGACAGCTATTCATTGAAACAATTTTATCATATAAAATAGAATGTGATTATGAAGAAGTCAGTGCTTTAATCGCATTTTCAAAGAAATCAGTATTCAGCTATAGCACAAGGGAAAAGAAAAGTGATAGCAGTGTTCAAAACAAGTTATTTTATCAATTTACTGAATGGAAGATATAAGTAACAAGGAAGAGTTAATCACTGAAAGACTCTTTGTAAAAATGGAGTCTCTTGGTGCATATTGAAGGCTAGTGTCATGCAGAAGAGTTATGCTCTCATGCTAGCAAACGACAGTAGGATCTTCAGAGTAAGATCCACAACAGTCCATACGAAAAAATAAAGCTGCCTAAAGAAGGCACTGGATCAAGCTAGGTTTTCCTGAAATCCTACAGTCAAATACCTAATTCTAGGCTTTAGGGAAGCAGAAACACTTTTCCAGAAATGGCAGAAAAACAAGAGTAATAAATATTAGGTCTAAATAAACATAGCAGTGTTTCAGATAGCATGACATGAGGCTAACAGGTTACCCTTGCACTGCCTGTGCTATGAGCCATGAGGTAGCTTTAGTTCAGATGCTACACAGTCACGTCATTACCCCAGAGTGTCCCAGCAGGGAAATAGGTCAGTCTTTCTCAAGCATGGAGCAGCACTTAACATGAATACTTGGCTTCAAGTCTGGAGATGTGTTATCTCTGGACAGCTCAGGAAATGAGACAGCACAACTGTCAGCACAGCATATACAGGTATCTATTTGTATATGTTCCTGTAGCTATGTCCTTTGTGATCCAGTGACTAGGACATATACTGGTCCTACAACAAAGGTGAAAATTCCAGAGGGTTAGGTTGTCATGCAATAATTGCTGGCAAGCTATTGGTAAATGTTTGGTATCTTTTTAATAAGTGCCCAGCAATATATAGGACCAAGTTCTTCTATCTTTACGTACAAGAAAAGCATAGAGTAAAAACTCCTTTATGTGATTGCAAGCAAATGATTTTGTGAGACTGTCTTCTAAATGCTCAGGCAAAGGTCCCTTGCAATTTGTATGACTCTGTGGTACTATGAAGAGAGGTGAGGTATGCAGCCCTCCCTACACAAGGCAAGACAATTTCCCTGACAGTCTTGAGAGCTGTCATCCACAGATACTCAGACCGACATACGAAATGTTTTATCCTGACCAAAGTCACATTTTGCCATGTTGTATAAAGTCTCTTTGCTTTTGCACAACACAGATACTTTAGTGAGAAACTAATTTTTCATAGACATTTGCAAAGTTTAATACTAAACATTTCAGAAGTGATTCCTGAGATCTGGATGCCAAATAGAAAACATAGCAGATGAAAAGAAACTGACTCCAGAATATTGGGTGGGGTCATCCCCCAGGAACCCGCTTTGGTTAATGAAGACAACATAGTGAATTTCCATGCTCTTATTATCAAGGCAAAAATAAGCAGTGTGCTGATGTACTTCAGAACGTATGGACATGACAGCCAAAAGAACATCCTATAACCGACAACTGTTACGTCCCTCTGGAATACAGTTACCAGACATAATTTATAGCAAAACCCATAATCTGTGCCAGAACTTCGTTGTCAAAAGATGTAATGAGACAATTACAAGCCTCCAAATTCCTCTTAATACACAGACCTCAATTTAAATCAATCCAGTATTGAGATCACAGCTGTCCATTTCAACTAGAACAACCACCCCTCTCCTCTGTAGCCCTGTTCAACTCCTGAAGTGCTGTGCCTCCTCCTCATTAGCCCCATCCCTGTAAAATTCCCATTATGTTCTTCATTAGCTTTTCTTGACACCAGTGACACCTTCCTGCCCCATCTAACCACCATCTTATACCTGTATTCTGTAACTCATTCTGGGTAGTTAATCAAAGCATTTCATTCCTTTAACTTCTACAAATCCAATTTCTTTATGCATTCAGTTAGGAACCTGGGGTATGGCTCTGCTTTACCACTACTAAAACTACATTCAAGTGGCTTTATCCTCTTTCCCAGGAACACGTGCATCTTGCCCTATTCTAATTCCTTCTTAGTCAGCTACATGTGCATTGCTTTTAAAGCTTTCACAACACTGAGTAATTGTTCAGGAAAATAACCAGAGAGTGCAAAGAACACAAAGTCTAGAAGCAGCTAATTATAGCATTACATCTGACAAAATAGGATGTGTTCATTTGTGAGGTGACCTGCACAGATTTCCTCTGTAAGCTGCTCACAATGCTGCTTGCATACAACCACTTAACAGGTGGGCAGAGACAGAGTGAAATATTCTCTTGATAAATCAGTGAAGCTGAGTCAGTATCAGGTATTTGCTATTTAGCAGAGAGCAGACAGCTGGTTTACACCTTCCAAGCCAAACTATTCCAATTCTGTGAAAAAATACCTAGTCTATATCCGCTCTCTTTTAGTTTAAAAGAGGGCAGATTTAGTTTAAATTCATTATCCCTTAGTTTAAAACCATTTTTTAGTTTAAAACCATTAGCTCTTGTCCTATCACAACAGGCCCTACTAAAAAGTTTGTCCCCATCTTTCTTATGACCTGCTTCTATAAGGTCATCTTGAAGCCTTCTCTTCTCCTGGCTGAACCATCACAACTCTTCTAGGCTGTCCTCACTGGAGACAGGCTCCCATTTTTTGGCCCTCATCTGGACTTGCTCCAACAGGTCCATTTCCTTCCTGAGCTGAGGATCCAGAGCTGGACACAGTACCCAAGGTGGGGTCTCACAACAGCAGAGTAGAGGGGCAGAATCAACTCCCTCAACCTGCTGGCCACATGTCTTGTGATGCAGCTCAAGATATGTGTGGCTTTCTGGGCTGTAAGTGCACATGCCCATTCAGTCATTAAGCCATTGAGCGCAACTGTCTGCCTGCACCCATCCAGACAATTACATATTCACAATTACTCATCAACGAGCATGGTGATATGGTTCTAAACAAAATGGGTTCCTAACTCTATTTCCCTTATTTGCTGCTTATTTTTATTTATAGGCTGCTTTTTTTGTTTATTTTCTTTGCTTTGTTGTTTTTTTAAAAAGATCTGTCTTTGTTCCCCTGTTTGACATGCTTCACTGTAAGTAAGGAGCATCCACTTTTCACCTACAGCAGGGCTCCGGGGCTCTTCAGTTCAAACAATCTGTCACAGGTTATTGTGTTAAAGTCATGAGATGCCTGGCAAGAAAATAAAGGTCATACTTCACCATGAAATATTTATACGAAACATATCTGCAGCATAATCCTTGCACTGAATATGCATCCTAGAAATGGGACATGGCTTCCCCTCACAGGCTGCAGTGTAATCATTATAGGTCATCCTTCTCAGGATGTTTGATTACAACCAACACACAGTCACGAAAGGTGACCATTGCCTAAATTAAACCTGATCCAGAGCACAGTCCCTAGACTGCACTCGTCCACTGTATGAAGTTGCTTGAACAGTTTCTGGAGTAGCTTGTACCCAGGCCACTCTCAAACCATTCCTGGGCAAAGCAGGGGATCACTCTCAATGCACACTGCAAATTTCACCACTGCATTTTAGAGGGCAAAAGATTTTTAATGGCAAGGACAGAAGCTCCTCTGTGGATGACCTCTGCTGCACAGCACAGGTACAGGCACAGGTAATTACAGCACAGAATTGCAGAACAGGTCAACTGTTCTACACCAAGTTTTTTTGGACTCAGGAAACATTTTAGACTTAGCAGCTTCTCAGGAATCTCAGTTCACAGACCATGGAAAGCTACTGAAGGACAGGGTTTAGAACTCTAGGACTGTGACACAAGTGTGACTTATATCCCTTGAACTCTTTGGGAGCTCTGAAGTGCTATTTTATACTGAAGGTCTGATGCTTCTCTAATTAACATACTTGAGGTTTTTGCTTTAATCTTTCTGTCATACTGCAAGAAAAAAACCTGTTAACTTTGTTCACTTGATGATTTTTGCCATATACAGTAAATAATGAACTAGGTGAAATATTCAAAATTAAAAAGAAAAAATATTATAACTAGTCTTGTGGGGTAGGGGAAAAAAAACAAACAGACAAAAAAAAAAAAAAAAAACCAAACCAGAAAGTTGTTACATAATTAAACACCTTATACTTGGGAAGGAAGGAAAGTGTAAATGAAAGTCACACTTATCACCAAAAGTCCTACATATCCCATTTAAGCATTCGACTTTGCAGCTTGCAACATTCTTTCAATGCACTTTTTCCTTTTTCTAATTTCAAAAATAAACAAAAATCCTACTGATATGACCAATTCTGTTGGAAAAAAAGCCCTTCATAATAGCAATTTCTGACTGATAGTGCATCTTCAAATAAAAAAATCATCAGGTCTATAAGTTTATCTCAGTGAAGACTGGACATTATTCTAACAAAGAAATTCTGTGACAGACAATAGAAAAATTCTCTATTTTCACCATAATTAAGCTAAGAAATACTAAGAAATACTAAGTTTTTTTGTCATTTGGACAGGTTTTTCTGCTATTATTCAATTTTGAATTCCTTATTATTTATTTTTTAGTAGAGGATCATTCAGTGACTGAGAGACAATGTGCTCAAAATGCTCATCAAAGGGCTCTGCTCTGTTTTTGGCTGCGTTCTTGAGTGGAACAGCTGTTCTGAGTACGATACCTTCCTACCTTTAAACATATGAGCATTTTTTGATTTATAACACAACAGTTGTCGTGGTTATTACTGCAAGCAACAGGGAAATGACCTCCAGTGGACAAAAACTGACATTCGAAGCAGATGGACTGATTTCCTCCAAAAATGACATCTCTCCATTAAATACATGCAGAGAGTCTGAATGAATAATTTCAGCAACATGCTAACCTTTTTAATGACTAGGGACAGAAAAGATTAGTCTGAGCTTCAGACAGTAAGAGACCAGACTTTCATGTGGAATGAAACTGGTTACTAAATGGCTGCTATTCCTCTTTTAATGCCTCATATGATAAGCTTACATTACAGGCTGTTTCATTTCCAATACTTAATTTTTGGGCCTGTTTAATAAATTATCAAGCTTCATTAAAATAACTTACCTTTCCATGAATTAATTCTACCAGCTGGAGAGATGACCATGTACATTTTTTTATTATGCTTGAAGTTAAATAAGAGAAACACACAGGTTTCTTCCCTGGTCTGAAATGCACATACTTTAGTTCTAATAACACAGTACAGGTAGGACAACCAGATCAAAGTCTAATTCAAGGAACCTGTGGCTAATGGAGTGAACATTCTTGTCTCTAACATTATCTGTCTAATTTATAATATCTTATTTTACCTGTTGTTCATAGCCTTTATATTGAATGGCATTTTCTCAGTATTGTTACAGAACAGGAAAGGGTCTGTTTCCTTCCAGAACAGTCATTGTACACAATTTTAACACCAGATTTGCTTGAGCTAAACAACCAAGAGGAAGGACACCTGCAGGTGGAAGTGACTGCCAGAATGTCATGCAGAGAAATGACATTCAAAAGGCAACTTCTGAACAGTTCTAGATGGCAGACAAGCACAGTACTTTAGGGTATCAACAACACTGCCCATCTCCTATGAAGGCATCATTGCCAGAACATTACCTAATTTTGAAACGAAAAATCACCTCAGATGAGTGACAAACTGGTAAGTCTTTGAATCCAATCCATGGTTTTCATGGTTACAAAGTGCTAAACCAATATAAAAGTCACAATTCTCAAGGGATATGAAGATAGCATGTGTGAATATTCTCACAATTCAAAAATTACTTGTCTCACCTAATTTTTCAGTATTTAGAAACAACAAAAATATTAGTTTATGAAAGTAGAATAAAAGCTGTGCCTAGTACTCAAGTGCACTCAAGTACCCATACTCACTTGTATGTCTAAAACATTAAACTCTTAGACTAGTAATTTGCTTTTGCACTAAGAATGTACTAACAGTTACAATACCACACTGATGCCAAGATTAATGAGCAGAAATAACACACTGGGGAAGGTACTGCAGCAGACCTGTGTGTTGTATGTATCATACTAATAGTGAAATTACAGAAAGAGGCTTAAGCAACAAGACCACATGATGCAAGGGCAAAATGTAAAATACATCCATTCACTTGGAGAAAAAATTAAGATAAAGTACACACTTGGGTTTTTTAAAGGATATTGCTTATGATAAAAAACATACTTTCCCTTTGAAGACATAAAAATTTCCAATTGATCTATCCCTAATAATGTGCACATTCAAAATCATCAAACCTTGCATGTCTGGGAAATGTCAGCTTTCACATTACAAACATAAAATTTACAGCTACGTACTTACTCTGCTTTGTGCCTGATGTCACTTTGTGTTTTGGGAGAGCTACAAGAGACAACTAGGATAAATCAACAACTGCTTCACTCCTGCTTGGCAGTTCCTATGCTCTTATGAAACTATCATCTGTGATTATCAGGCTGTTTATAATCTACTGAGGGTAGGATGTGATTTGCAATATTAAATGGGATCAGTGCAATCATATAGCTCAATTCCCATGTGCCCCTTTGAAAATCTGCTCACTTTTGTACTTAAACTCCTCTTTCCCTACAGAACAGAGCATTGATTCCTCTTCAGCGAGATGAATCCCTTCCCACATGATTTCACATGTCAGTCTGTTCTAATCACTTCCAGCTGCCTCTGCTCATCCAAGCAAAGCAAAGGGATGTCAAAGGGCTATGAGGTGCCTTCCTTAGGACTTCTACCAGATAGGAAACAGATTATTTTGATGACTCTAAGATGTGAATAAGGATATTTCCAATATACTAACCTCCTATTGACAGAAATAATAGTAAAAACACAAACACTGGTTATATTGTATGATCTTCTATGAGCTGGGTGGTTTCCAAACTCTTTTTTCTTTGACTGATTTACTGCTGCACTAAGTAGCTTGTCAGGGGAAAGCCAATGCTGTCTCACACTGGTGTAACAATGTTGAACAAGGTCAGGATTCAAATAAAAATAAGGGAAAAAAATCCCTTGGACTACACGGGTGCATGAAGAACCTGGTTTTGTGTCCATGTGTGTGTGTGCAACTTCCTCATATGCAATAACTAATTTGATTTTTGTGAAGGTTTTTGCTAGACATACAGATGTAGCATACATTCATTGTTTGCAGGTATACATATATGCATGTTGCATATATATACATGCAGAGAACACCTCTCACCTTTGTGGTGTGACAATAGCTTTCAATTTACAAGCATTTGTGAATGTGACTTATTTTGCTATTTAGTACTTGTAAGTTATGTTCATACATTTTATCATAAAAAGAAAGAACATCATTTAGTGTCTAAAATTAGTGCCTATACCTATATCCTCCCTCTTTCATATATAGACCTAAATATGTATTCTTTAAGACAAATATACAAATTTCTGTGTTTTTTTTTTTCTTTATTTTCAGAACTAACAAAAAAAAAGATTAATCAGAGTAATAATACAGATTTTTACAGATGGTCAGTTTTTCTCTTTCATTGAAGTATAGTGAAATATGGATTTTTTTCAGGAAGTTAGAAAAATGTACTCTAAAATGTAGTCACACTGGTTTTAGAAGTGTTTGTCATGGTTTGACTACACATTTCAAAACTTTTTTTTTTTTCCTGAAGAAAATAAGTGAATAAATGCTGAGAGAGGGGAAGGGAGAAACAAGGAGCTCGCACGAGTGGAGCCTGTGGCTACCGCAGCCCCTCGGCTGCTGCATCCACCACGCCCTGCAGCCGCTGCAGCCGCCACCACTCCAGCATGCGGCCACCACCGGGACACAGGTCGCTGGCTCACTGCCTCCCCTTTCCCTGCAGCTCCTGCCCTGCTGCAAGTGCTGCTGCTGCAGCCAGGATCACCCACCGCCGGCTTCTGCCCGAGTGCCATCGGCAGAGCACCCGCTGCTCGGTACCTGCAGTTTCTCGCAGTGGTCAGTTGGGGTTTTTTGTGAGTCTGGAGCAGGTGGAGGGGGCAGCACAGCCCCACTGGAGCCCTGGGACTGATTGGGGATGGTGTGGCCAGGCACCCTAAACACCATCCCTACCCACCTTTGGTCCCTAGTCTTGCTCACCACTGCTCTAGATTCCCTGAGGTGGCATGGGCTCCCTGCCAGGTAGCCCAAAAGGGAGTAGCCGCCATCTTGGCTGCCACATGGTATGAAGACAAGGAAGTTCCTGCGGGCGGGAGAAGGGAGGAGGCGGAGCAGAAACTCAGAGCGGCCAATGGACATGTAACCTACAACTCAGGAGTCGGGAAAAAAAATGGAACAAACCAATCATGCCAGTGCAGGCTCCCAGGACCCTGGGATTGGGCCAAACTGTATAAAAGGTGTCAACCATCTTTCCCTTGCTCTCTCGGGACCGCACGGAGTTGAGGCCAGGACCTTGTGCTCTCATGCTCGTTGCCACTGCCATTTTTCTGCCAGGACCTCCAACAACCCTCAATAACTGCCTGCAGCCCCCGGCCAGTTCCAACAGCTGCCAGGGCCACTCCCAGCAGCGGGCAACACCACTGCAGCAGCAACTTCACCACTTCTCCCCGATTTTCCTAGTTTGCTGTACCCTCACTCCCTTATCCCTCCATTTCACCCCTGGGGTTCCTGTCCACACCTAGGACATCCCCCGCAGCCGTTAACCTTCCCCAGGACCCTCCATCACACCCTGGGAGACCCATTTCCACCCCTGGGGCCCCCAAGCCCTGGCACTCCTTGACACCCCTTCCATTCACCCCAGAACCCCCCATCTGCTACTGGTAACCCTTCCTGGGGATTCCACCGCTCCTCGGGAGCCCAGTACCCACTCCTGGGACCCATCAATCCCTTGGGACCCCCTCACAAAACCCTTCTCCTTTTTCCCTGGGATTCCCTCCCCTTCTAGACCTCCCAGGAATTCACTGCTGTTTGCAGCGCCCCCTCTGGCTATCATAGTGTGTCAGTAGTCTGCTGCTGCCCCGGTGCCCCCTGCTGGCAGCTGTTGCTGCACACAGAGCTGAAATCACCTCCACTGATGAGAAGTTATTGGTTTTTTGTTGTTGTTGTTGGCTGCTTGGTTGTTGCTCATATAAAAGTATAAGGTTTTAATTAATATTAATTTACAATAAAACTTTCTATCTCTATGTTTAGTCTCATAGCCTCATGTTAAACCATATCCTGTCCCCTAAACAGTGTTAATATTAATTTTTAACACATCCTTTTTCTAGATTTTTACATTTTAATTTTTTTCAATCCCCATTTCTGAGAATTAACCATAAAGCGGCTGTTGTCTCAATTACTTCCTACCAGTTTATTAAGAATGTTGCTGAGTCTGCTCTCTTTCACGGTTTAACCATGACATCTGAGCTTTTCTTTTCCTTCAGTCTTCCAAAGGGGCAAATAACAATATATTATGGAAAATGGGTTTGCTGCCTCCATCGGATTGTATGCTTATTTATTCTTTATTTCTTTTTCACATGAAACATCCTATGGAATGTATATATGCTATGCACATATTACCATTTGTTATGTAAAGGTATACACCACATAATATGATGTATGCATTGCATGTATGTGTATGTACGTGGGTTTGTACATAAATATGCATGTACATACACACACATATAGTAGGAGTACCAAGACAATTTTTTGTCTTCATGGTTTTTCTTCAGACAAGAATAGAACCTCACTACAGTGTTTTCCTGTTTTTTAAATGCACAGACAGTTTGGGCACAGGCAGACAAGGAATGAGAACGCAGCAGGGAAACTTCATCTTGGACGATCACAGGTTTTGAACACCAAGGGGAAAAGAGATCCTCATTTGATGTAATGGTTTCAGCTCCAAGAAAAATATAGAGTGACGCCAACTGAGGATCTAAGACATTAACATTGATAGAAGGGAAACTGCTTAATTCTGATATTCTTTACATAAAATCATCAATGAAATTGACAAAAAATTAGGTCAAAAGAGCTAATTCAGTTTAATATAGTTTTTCTACATATACCTGTTTATGTAGTAGCTTTTACTCTATTTTTTTTTTTTTTGTCCTAACTTCTTATTTCTCAAAAACAAAATAACAGTAAAACCTTCAGAGGTAGCATATGAGAATTATATAAACTAAGACATTCATCTTAGAAAATCGCAGCCTGTAAAGCACGTAGCTGGCTTTTTTACCAATCTAAATATGTCAAAGTCTAAAACAGATGTTGCAAACGTTGTTATTGAAGGACATACCATAATCTCTCATTTTAGGGAGCAATACCCAGACACCATGAGTCTTGGTTATAACAGTATTGGCATACAAATCTGCACAGCTAATTTGTATTGAAGCCAAGCAAGGAACCAGAAAGTAGTCAATCCTCCTTTGAATTCATGAAGGGCTTGAGCCAGTATGCCTGTTAGAGCACTCGCAAAACTCAATGCAAATTGCAGTGGCATCTTGTGCTTTCTTATATAAGACCACAGAGAAAAGTAAAACAACAAAACCAAAAAATGTAGTCTCTTGTTTTATGTAATAACTCACTAGTTAAAACACTTGCACACTTCATATAGGTGACCCACACTCAATTCTGTTGCTGCACTAGCAGATTCAAACCCACACTTAGAGAAATTCTCTAACCACAAAGTTGAGTGACTGTGCAGAATTACTTCACCTAGAGTTTATCTATTGCAGAGGAAAATAATTTCAGAAGTCAAAGACTCCAAGCATGACATGGCTCCACTTGCATACAGGAAACTCAACGGAGGAGTGCATGAGCTTATCTCATTTTCTTACTATACAAGTCAAATTCATATTTAAATCTTAAATGGCCAGCCCAAGATCACACCTCCAGGCTATGGAAAGTGTTTCCTTTCCTTAAGTGCTGCTGCAGCAAGCTGTGATACAGTAAAGATGTAATGACCTTTCTACATCCTCTCACACTGATAGTAATGTCAGAGTAATGTTAATGACATAAGGGAAATAGTTACAACTTACATGTGTAAAGACATGTAACAACATAAATAATACACATCTAACACTTAATAACTTGTTCATCCTTAATATCAGCTGTTGTGCACATTATACTACCACTCATATACTAATCTATATATAGTATTATTATATAGTAAGTGTTAGTATATTAATACTTACAGTAATGTGATGAGTATACTGGAAATTAACTCAAAACTGACAACAAATAATAAGGGGATCAAAGAACTTTGCTCTGTTAAACACATAGGAATTTCTTTGAGGAAATATCCATTTTCAAATTTAAAAAAACTAGCAGCCCAGTTATGTAGTTTCTTTACTAGGCATCTGAACTAAATATAGAAGTTCACCAAAATGTTTAAATCCTACCCAACTCAGTTTATAGTGCCCCAAATCCAAATTCACACTCATGAAAACTCGGCAACCATCGAACTCCAGAAAAATCTGATTGTTCATGTAGGCTCTGGAGAGAGAAGCTTTTAAATCCCTCAAGGTAGACAAAGGTGTAAACTGGACTTCAGTGATCCCCAAACCTAAACATATGTTGCAAAGGATAGGCCAGCATGATTTACACTACCAGGAAGAGAGAGGATTGGAGGGAAAAAGCCAACAAGAGAGATTAAGATTCCTCTACTCTGTGTCTTTAGACAATAGACATACACAAAAAAAACCCAAAACCAAACAAAAAACCCAAACCCAATAACCAGTCTACTGCAAGGGATGAAAGCCAAAGTACACATTTTCTTGAAGTATCTCTTCATTTGGCAAGACACTTC
>WEIV01014174.1:1411-14094 GCA_013390005.1 Calyptomena viridis | reverse complement strand
TTTGCAGTAACGTTTGGTAAATTATTATTAAGCACATTCACCAATAGATTGGAATTGCACAAATGCAAAAGCAGAAGTGATTTCTAAGTGGGTGTAATTATGGTTAAGCAACTCTAAATTAGTTTCATCTTTATTGCATCCATAGGTAATGGAAAAGAGCTACAACTTGTGCAAGTTAACATAAAATCTCAGAATGAGTTGGTACACCCTGGAGCTATTTGGTTTTCTCATGTTTACAACTGACATGCAGGTTTTGCCATTTTGATGTCTCTTGTGGTGACAGAGAATTAGGACAAGTAACTTTCTGTTAGCAACAGCTAAACTCAAGCATGGATTTACTGAAAAGGCAGCAGAGCAGAGTGTACCTATCTATTAACAGTGACAGGCATTATATTATGGTATGGTCTCTATGCTATGCCTTCTTCTGGAATGGGATTAAGTCACAAATATCCTCCTTTGAAAAGAGACTGGCTTTCAGACAACACATCATCCTAAAAAATTAATTGTGGCTTCCAATTTTTGAAAGCCAAAAGTATCACTAAATCAAAAGCTTGGTTTTATCCAATGCCTCTTCTCGTTCACCAAAAGATAGGAGAGAAAGTGACAACTTGAGGTAATCTTTCACTTACAATAAATCTAATTCAAGAAAAAACAACCTTAAATTGAACTCTGAAGCATCATTTTTGTTAAAATACAGCTTCTTCTGCATGTCACATTAGATATACTGTCACATTCACCCTAAGAGATTTTAACACTCTTTATGTAACTACCTACCAGTTCACTAGATATTTCATCAACCACACTGACAACCAAAAAAAAAAAATTCTCAAGAATGTACAAAACCTTCAAATTCCCAGTTTTGTTACAATCTGATGTGTATTTACTTGTCACTATAAAGGCTACAACATGCTATTATAAATGTTATGGGGAAGTAAAAAAACAAAATGTGCAAAGTCACATTGAATTTACTGTGATAACAGTCTTCCAAAAATGGCAAAATTCTCTGGGTAAGAACTTAACTTCCTCAAAACACTTTTATGTCCCAAACTCGCAAATGACGTGAAACAGTCACTTTTTTCCCCTTTATATGAGTTACTCCAATCAATATTTCAGTGGTCAGGCTGAACAGAGTCTAGGAATCCAGGGATTATACTTGCAGAGAAATTCTTTTTAAGAAAAATCTATCTGGTTAAAAACAGCTTTTGAAATACAAAGAAAAAACAATGGCTTGTTCTTGGGAGAAAAAACAACACAAAGCCAACAACAAAACACACATCAAAAAAACCCCCCAGCAAAATCGAACAACACAACAAAAACATTTAATTGAGGAAAAAAGACAAAAAATGATCTATTTTTTAGCATTTTCAACATAATCGTTCTTATAAACATCTCTCATCAAGAACAAGTTAGACTATTCAGAGGATCTAAAGTCACCATGGAAGAACTGTGAAGCAAGACAGGAGGACACCTGCCATGACATGTTGATATATCAGCACTTTTGAGGAGAGAAATACTCATCTTGATACATAGATTAAAAGAAATCTTCACTAAAACACTCTCAGTAACAATCATGGGGAATTTTTTACAATAACTTTTTGCATAACTGAATTATGGTAAAACCTGTAATAATTCTACACTAAGTAATTTGACCATTTATCATTATACCTGACCCTTAAGATAAATATTTTGCTATGGAATGTCTGCTTCTGTGTTAATTTGCTGTTAAAAAGAGGTTTGATTATGCTAATTTGAACTAAAGAAGTGCTTATCAGTCATTTGTATCACATTTGTATTGAAGTTTCATTACGTGACAAAAGATGACAACTCTAATCTAGTTATCTTGTTTAACATGGTACCTACATTTTAACTAAAATTATTAAACAATTATTTTATTCTTCATTCACAGACTCACAGATTTTTCCATCTTTCCTCTGCTCCTATATACATAACACCCATTTTCCTCAATAAGCACAAACATCTATTAAAGTATGTTTACACCAACATAATGTATCACTACTGACTCCTTGCTATTGTAACTAATTTTACTTCATAATTGTATTTTTTTACATTTTTTCATATTTTATACAAAGAGATTATTGGTTGAAGAGAGATCTACGCTGCTGAAGTGAAATGTTTGCCTTCCTCAACTCAGGGCATTGAAGAAAAACTAGTATTAAATAAATAAGAGCTAAAACATCTGTTTCACCACATTAAAGCGTTAGTCTATATTCAGTATCCCACATATTGTTATGAGGAACACATATTTCTTTCTAAACCAATTTCAACTTCAAACATTCCTATTTCAGAATATTTTCTTTCTGAACTTTAAAATAAGTTTCCCTGATTTATGAGGTCAAAATTAATAACTAGGCCTGCTGTCCACTAAAATTAAAAGTAACTAATCTTTTCAGAAATCTATCTAAAGACACCTACTTGATGCCATGCAATGTAGTAGTTCTGCTGGTTGGTAAGTATTATTATAGCTCTTTCAGGGTGGAGTGGTACTTTTCTTAAATTGTGTTCGTACATAATTGTGATGAAGATATTGATTTAATCTTCCTCTTTAAAATGGCTAAGGAATCTTCTCTTAGATTAGGGTCCTAATCTGTTTTCAGTGTTATCATACTCATTGTCAGATACAGAAATAAATAACCTCATTAGTACTTCCTACACTGAACAGCGGGAAAAGATACTGATCAGCTTTTGTCTACTTATTTTCCCCTTCCTAGAAACTCATTCTTAAAGAGCCCAACCCACAGGCACAGCAATTACTGTCCTGAAAGAGCAAGTTTTTTTGATCCAGGACCAGTATTCCTGGAGCTAGGACTGGTAAGGAAAGAGAGAAAGAAGGGACTACAGAAGTGCAACTCCAACAGCTTCAGACATCATGCTGAAGTTCAGCTAATTCTTTACTTCATACAAGCAAAACATGCAACAGACTCTACTACAACCTTCTTAAGTCTTTTTAAACAGCTGTTCATTTCATTTAATTTCACCTATTTATAATAATTTTATGCTAAAGATAAGCATGTGGGGTTTTGATATTTATCTGATGCAAGTTTCAAGGTTCTTTTTCTCATTCAAACTAATCATCAAGCTATTTGATTACTTAAAACCAATCAATTAACAACTGTAATCTAAAAAGTCATTCTCTAACTAAGGCAGCTCTTATCACACCTCAGGAAATTATTCATGGAGCCAGTTTCCATGACTGGAACTGTCACTTCTCTGCAAGAAGTAGGTGTCTACAGAAATATTCAGTCAGTTTTGTTTTCTTTGTTTTTGCATTGTATTTCTTCAAATTACAGAAACAAACAGTTGCAACACTATTCCAAATTTCCACATTACTCTTGCATGTAATATTCTGTGTTGCGATGGATTTCTTGGGTTTGTGGGTTTTTTCTGAAGGCTATGAAAAGCAATTGCAAAAAACTATGGAGCCTCAACAAAAAGGATACATTGATGAATGGATGTTAGTGGTGACACAAAATTTCATTAAACGTTCACTAATTTTAAAAATATTATCAAATAGTAAGAAGACTCTCTATTCCCAGCTGTTTTAATGAATTGTTGCACTCTTGCCCAAGTGAAACTTGTGACACCATATTTCATCATTTTTCCTTTTTCGATCTTCTGTTCAGCCGGATAATTAGTAAAGCCTAGCTCTAACCAGCTAAAACCCACCAGATTTGAGTTCTGCATGTTCTTCGTGCTTCATTTATGCAAAAGCTTGTACAGTCTATAGGAAAGATCTATCTCGCTCCACCTTGCACTGTCTAGCAGTGTCTATCTCCTGGTTAGAGGCATTAGCTATCAGACAACTAACATCAAGCCCCTGCATTTATACAGAACTGTTCCTGCTAATACTTTAGAGGCAGGTTTGGGGGGTTTTTGTGTGTTTTGAGGAGGTTTTTTTAGTTTGTTTTTTGATTTTGCTTTTATTTGGTTGGTTTATTTTGTTTTTCTTGTTTAATGACAAAACTTGCTGGTTAAAACACTCATTTTTTTTCAAATTCTCAAATACTGAGAGAAATTTATTCAACAAGAGATGTATTATTTTGAGGAAGCCTATTAACTACACCAGTAGTTCACTAGGCACAGTGTAAAAACTGAACAGAAAGCACATAACTATTTCTACAAATTAGCTGTATTACCATTACTGCTATTTCAGTTAAGGAAGAAACACAGTATGTATTTTGACATTAACTTTTACAACAATGTATAGATATTTAGCAGGAAAGGACAATTTATTTTAATTCCAATAGCAACATTGCTGGAATTGCTCACAACTGACTCATCCCAAAGAACTCTGCAACAACTACAAAATATATGACACAGATCCCCTCTGGGACAGGAGTGACCCATCTCATACATTACCTTTAGATAAGTTATTAGACTAGATCTGCTGATTAGCACCAGAAGATGACAATATCTAATAGATTCACAATTTCATGTGCCACAAGTTTATGGAGAAAAGTCATGTCTAACATTCTGAGATGTTTTACTTCTCTTTGAAGGAATATCACTTATTGCCTAATCCCAATCTAAAGTATCTCAGCAAATACAAACTCTGTCAAATATATAACTTATTTCTGGGAAGACACTATTAAAAGATTCAAGAGTAAGGAAAAAATTACAAAAATATGTTTATGGATAAAAGAAAAGGGGATGGCATAAAATAGTTTGGATATAAATAATATTTAAATAAAACTTGAATATATTACTGGGATTTCAAATAATTAAATATTCACTTTTCAGTACCTTTAGAATGTTGATTCCCAAGCATATAAAATTTCAGTCTGTCGTCTACAATCCTAGCCTGGTGTAGAGCATCTCAATTTCCTGGTATATTATCTAAGTGCTAATAATGACTTACTTGATAAATGTTTCAAATAAAACACCACAACATCTATTTTATTAATTAAACAAAAAAACTTCTATGACTAGTTGTACAGTTCAGATTGACAGAAATCAAGAAAAGGAAAACACAGCAGCATGACACCTTGGCTATTTCGTTGTCAATAAAAATCTCTGTGCATTATAAATCACTGTACTCAGCTGTTAAAGCCAATAGCAGATGCTACTCAGTAATCAATCACTCTATGGCCAATCATTTAATATCCACCTGATTTATAAATGTCCATGTCTTGTTATTAAGTGTCAAGTCATAAATGTTACTCTTATAAAGTCAACATTTAACTACCAAAGATCACCATAATCCACTAAGAAATGTTTTCTGAGGGTTTTTTGTTATCCACCATTTAAATACTTCCTTGTAAAAAAAAAGGAATATCTAGCAGCTTATAAGGAATATAAAACTGTACACCTTTGTGCTCAGTTATACTGCTTTATTCACATTTGTAAATACAAAATATATATTCAAATGAGATTTGAAATAAAAAAAAAAAAAAGAAATCACAAACTCACACCACTTTACTTCCCTTCTAGTCACATCTTGGAAAGGCTGCCAGGCATTGCAGGACTTAGAAGTAAAATGAATGGAGAATGCAAAGTAAAATGAAGCTCACAACACATGAAGAGACACATCAGTTCTTTTTATGAAAATGAAAACTCAAATGAAAACTGCATCACCCAAAATTGGGAGCTTAAATATCAAAACTCATCAAAAGTGCAAAGGCAGTGCTAGCAAGGTGTGCAAGCGAAGATAACAAAACCACAGACTTCTAAATCTTTTCCAGAATATCTCTGAAAGTGATGCAGAACAAAATTAATAAGTATTATCAGGCTTCAAATTAAGTTTAAACCATCCAGAAAATAAAGCTGAAAATTAATAAGGACATCTTATTAATTACAATCCCTTGCTATCAATGCCTAGCTAAAGTGAGCAAAACCAAAGGATTGATGCCAAAGCTGCTATAAAGCTGCAGATAACACAGTTTATCATACTAAAGGCAAGGAAGCCCAGCACCTGTAATCCCCTGTCAGGTCTCTGGGTTCAAACACAGGGAACTAACAGACAACAAGAAACCAGAAACAAGTGATTAAAAAAGTTTCAGTGGTTGCAAAGACTCCAACAGACAGAGCCTTTGATACGACAGAGATTGCTGAAAAAGGAGCTGAGTAACCTCAAGTTCACAACTGACACAAAATGATCAGCAGACTGAGTCCACAGTTGCCTGACTCTACAGGCAAAATAAACAATTGTTCTTGCAGCAACAAGGTGCCCGTCTGCGGCTTTGGGACACAACCCAGGCAATTTGTGCAGCTACTGCTGGTGTCCCCCTCCTCCTGCCCCAATGCAAGGAGCAGCTCCTCAGGGGTGCAACACCAGGCTGCTCTCACTCTTCCCTCTCTCTCTTCCTTTGGCCTCCCTTTCATAGCATGGGAAAAATCATTTGTGCCCATACTACAAAGCTATCTGCAGCTTATTCTGACGGGGAAAAAAAAAGTGCTATTACTCTAATTTACACTCTATTAAAACAGGAGAAATAAAGAGTCATCTCATAAAATGCAGAACACAGCCTACTACAAACACATCCCAGTGAATTTCAAAGAGATATTCTAGCTAATTCCCTAGCAGAGGATATTATCAAGCTTTAAAAATTTTTACATGCACAAAAAATTACTGTTTCATTTGTGTTCATTAGAAAAGCAATGTGCACAGTGAGATGCAAACTCTGCCAGCTCAGCCACAAACTCTTCACTAGCACATGCAATCAAGAAAAGTCATCTGTCCCTGAAGCACAGAATTCCGCAATCATCATCAGTTTTGTAGACCTCACTCTGAAATTCCTGGTAGTAGCCAAAGTGAGAAGTTAGTCACGAGCAGGGCTGGATCTGCCCAAAGATGACAGCTTCTCACACACGTCACACACACACATTCAAGTTCAAAACAAAATTCCTCTGTCATCAAAATAGACTAGCAATAGGATTTTTTAACTTATCAAAGCTTTGAGTACTACTGCCCATTTGGCCTCAAATGTCTTCCCATTTTTTTAAGCAAAACATTCTACATTGTAGTTTGCACGCAACAGAATACTACGTACATCAGTGTTTATTCCACAGGGGTTTTGAGTCACTATAATTGTATATAAATTAAAAATATTTTAGGAGGAACATTTTTTTCCTCCATTACACACGTGTACATAACATAAGCAAACATTAGCCAATTTGCGTCTATACAGCTTTTTCCATGTCAATCCCAAAAAACAATCCCGGGTGGCATTATTTACTTAAATGCCATTGACAACTTCATGAGAAATTTCTAACTGTGCTCAGAGTGAAAGGAGGCTCACTGAGACAGATAATGCCTGAGTTTTGGACAGTTGCTGTTAGACATACCTTTTTAATCAGCAATTACTACATCAGATAGGGAGCTTCTCCTGCAATGCTTTGCTTCCAGGAGAATAAGGCAGATTATTTGCTACTATAAAAACACAAATCTCATGCAAAACTTTATAACCTGACCTTAGGGAAACACAAAAAATGGAGTAAAAAAAAACACTGAAACTTTCTTCAACCACACAAGGTTGCTATCTATAATTTATTAATGCAAAGAACTTTTACAATTATGTCCTTCAAGCCTATAGTAAAGCATGCATTATTTACCACACAATTATATTAAAGATTATGTATAACAATTCAGGAAAACAGTCTAGAATAACTGAATATACATCTGGATTATTTTTTTTTTTTTTATCAGCAACTACAATTCCAGCTGAAACAATAAATTGAAGCTCCAATTGCAAGTTTATATTCTTCATGCATCTTCCAAAGCAACATACAATGTTTCAGATACTTGGTCTTTCTGTCCTGAATGATTTCTAGAAGAATGTATTTAATCCAGCAATGGTGAGATACTGTTGTTAGTGCCAAGTAAGAAAAATGACATACAGCACTTACTGTGTTCTGGGTTGGAGACAAAGGATAACAGGCAGGAGAACAGGCATTTTCCCAGAGCCTAGGGAAAACTTTTGCTCCCACACATACGATCCATATATTTGGATAAAACAAAGGAAAATTCAGCCTATAGCCATCTCTTTGCAATTCCAATATCCAAACTCAAGATCAATATGAATTGTAAAAGAAGAAAATAAAGGTGGGTCTGGAGAAGTACAGGTATCACATCATCATAATCACAGTCACAATGATACAGGAACTGCAGAATATAAGGAAGAAGCACTGACTTTGTTCATACAGCTCTCAGTAATGCTGGCTTGGCTCATCTGCTTGCTGTCACAGATTTGGCTTCTATTCCCAGTGGTTTCTACTCTGTCTTGATTTCAATATCACAGAGGATACAAAGAGATACTGCAGGTGGAAAAGGCACTGATGTGGAACTTCAGGGCATCTTGGATTTGCTTTACTTTTCCCTCAATACAGACCAAAACGGCTTTTATACTTTTGAGTTTGCCTGTGACTTATTCCCATGTTGTTAAATTATGGTTATCACTGAAACATCTGGATACAGCAGTAAGAACAGGTGGAGAATTTTTGCTACAGATTAATAACTATAAATAGGACCGTGTAAAAGCAATTACATTTAAGTCCATATTACTTTTTAGCTATAAGTGTCCAAAATGCTGTATAAAGTCTGGCAGCAGAAATAATATTCATCCCTCTTTATATGCACCCCAAAGAGGAATGCAATTTGGTACTGATTCATGGGAAGAGGCAGCACAGAAAAATTCAGGAAAAATAAGAATTGAGATGTTACTGGATTTAAAAACGAGACCAGTCAAAGGGTTAAAAAAGTGAAGATGTTCATGAGGAGATAAAAATAGGGTTAAAGAAACTAAGAGGTATTATAGAAAACTATTTTTAAGGTGTTATTAACACTTGCCATATTTGAAGTCAGAATGAAGAAAAAATGAAAGATCCCAAAATAAGCTTATATTAAAAAATTCATGGGAAAGTCACTTTTCTGAGAGACATGTTATCTTCGTGTTTTCCTAGATGTTTCATTTACACAGAAGATAGATTTTGGTCAATGTATTTCAAATTATTAAAGCAGTGGGAATGAAGAGAGGTTACCAAACACAGACAGGACCCTCAGGATCTGTGAAATTGCCATGAAGCACACTGCTGCCGTGGGTACCATGACAGCTACACTAACAGTCCACTTTCTAGAACTTCAGCTGCATGGAAAATGTACAAAATGCATTTAGATGGATTCAGTTCACTCTAAATGTAAGTTCTGCTTAACATTCACAATTATATAATCAGTAATGGAGCTGCATTGCCATAAGGCTAAGTTAAAATGAAGATCAGTCTGACTATGCTGAAGCATCTGTCAAGGATATAATTTCATAGTGTTTTTCTTGGACCTAGGCCACACTTGCCACATTGGCCAACAAGATGGTTAAAATTAAAGATCATAGTTTCATTGCAATTCAGTTGCACTGAAAGAGATAATTTTTATAATTGCACTGGTAAAACTAAATATAAATCGTTACTGTCCCATCCTACCACACATCAGGAGTATCACATAAGGAAAGTCTCTTGCAAAGGCTGTTTGGTAATCTGAAGTCAAACTCCAGTCCTAGAGCCAGGCACTAGGTCCAAGGCACTTGCAGTTTTCTGAGTCTCCTCAGAAAACAAAATAAGTGACAGGGTGAAAATAAGTATCCACTCTCACATTGAACTTTCCCAGACTTAAGACACATTGGCAGAGCTGCAAGTAAGGAATACACTACACATACACCTGACCGGTTCCCAATATACTTAGTTTAGCCCTATTCATGTACACAGGTGAAAACTAGTGCCTGTATGAAAGAATACTCCTGTAAAGTGTCAATGGTTCTAATTAACAGAAGCAAAAAATTAATGCATCCATAAAAAAATTGGAAAATTGCTAGCAAGAAACTGAAATCTTACAGTATGTAACAGTAGCTACAAGAAATGTGATAGAACAGACTGAATATATTCCATGCTGGAATATAGTGCAGTGACAGACACAGCACAGACAGAGCAGAGGAAGAGTTATTCTGAGAATTTTCTTCCCAGACTTGGGTTTGTTGCTGATCTAGAAGTTAAAGCACCTTAGCTGGATATATAATTTGGCAACAAAACCAATAGTATAGCACATAAAAAAAAGTTTTAAAGTAGGTAAGTCATTATCAAAAGCTCAGTTTATACATTAACATAAATGAAACTAGACAAATGAGAACAGATGTTGTCTTGGGGCGATTATTTACCCTTGCTAAAGCATAAAAGTGCAATAAATGTAGCTATTAGCACAGGAATGCTTTCATCCAGCTGTAATCTCAACATTCACTAAATTATAGAAGAAAGTAATAAACCTGAAGGTACCTTTTCCTCCTCCACATTAGGAAAACATAACATACACTATGAAAATGGAAGACTAGAGAAAGACTTCTGCAATGTCTCCACAACTGCATAAAAAAAGAACAGAAGTTGTGCCAAGCACAAAGTTTACATTTCTCTCTACATGTGAACTTTAGAAAAGGCAGAAGGGTTTAGATCTAGTGATCCAGCTAAAGACCAGCTCCACAAGTGATCCATTTTATTTGACCTTAACACATGGAGCTCCAAATTCCCTTCTTCTACAGCATAGTCTTGTCATATTTTGTGGGGGAAAAAAAAGGCAAATACAAGACTCTGCAACCTATGGAAGAGCCAATATTGAGAAATGAATTTCTTCCAAGTCATTCTTTATTTGCTGACTCAATAGAAACCAGTTCTATTTTCCAAAACATAACAGTTATTATGATACTAGGATAAGTGCTATACATTACATTGAAAATGGTCAATGGCCAGCTGCAGAAACCTTGAGTTCTATTTTTCAGAGTTACCACTGTTTTCTCCATTTCCCTTTGAAGCTCAACTAAATTGGATCTATAACAGATTTTAAGCAAGAAATTTTTTCTTTGACTATGTGATGACTAGTGGGTAAGAGAATGGAAATAAATTAAGACTTTGCATGAAAAAAACCCAAGTAAAACCAAAACAATAACAAAAAGAAAATCCACAAAACCAAAACCAAAACAAACAAAAAAACCCCACAGTGTTATCAATCACAATTTGGTGGCACATAAATCTTTGGAAATACAAAATACAAATACAAAATACAATGGTTTGCTCATTAATCTGACAGTCCTTGCTCTATAGGTGACGGATGTTTTCTGCTCATTGTTCAACATGTGTCAGAGGAGATCTAAACTACCTTATCATTTACCTTGTTCACGGGCAGAAGAAATCATGTAGTCCAACCTTAGTGTTTTATACAAACCATACGGTCTTACCCAAACTGAGACAACCTATATTACATAAGCTGCATCTATTTTTTAATTCATTTCCATAGTATTTCTGATAGTAGTTCTCATGTCATAAATGGAAAAATAGCATACTATCACCAATTCTCAGTAATTTGTTGAAATAATGAGCTGTGCTCAGTCCCACACCTCTTCTGATTCTCTAAAATTAGCATAGTTCAGTTTGCAATGAGAACTGTTACCCTAAGAGCTCTATGCTATATTCAATAGATACAGCATCTTAAAGCTGATCTTAAATGTTTCCCTATCAAAACAGACTGAAAATATATTTTTGTCTCTTTCTAGAGGTCATCTCCTTGTTTACATATAAAGTAATCTATCCAGTTTCTTGGGTGCCCTTCCAATATATGAGCCTATTTTTGAACAACATACATTTTTTGTAAAACAAAAAAAAAAATTGTCAGAGACTTTCTGGCCCTTCAGTCCAGAACTATGGCGTTACGGCATAGCAATATTCTGGCTAATCTAGGATTCATATGCCCACTACTTCCTATCCCAGAGTGTATGCTAGAAATTACCTTCAGAGCACAGTAATGATTAACTCATCTAAACTCTTCTTTTTACTTCGACCATAAGACCACACTTTTCCTTTGCCAATACTCCATTATACAGCATCTCTTTCTAATGCAAAAACATTACAGTATCCAACAATAGGAATAAACAAACAAAACTGATCTGCATATTCATTTTAGATAAACAAACATAATGGAATTCTAAAATGAACCTTTCTGAAAATCTACAGATATCTTGGCTCTGAAAAATAAAGGTAGCAACCTCACAAAGACAGATTCCTAATCAATTCTGATGATTTGCATTCCTAGTGAGGTCAGAGCAGGATGTATGGAGACAATCAAAAATCTCTCTATTGATCATCATGTAAATTGGCCAGGAAATATTCTATATGCTATATACAAGCTGATGGAGAGTTTCTACAGTTTCATAATTTCCATTTTAAAAGCTGCTGTCATCATTTATATTTCAGCAGCATTTAAAAACCACAGCTAGGATTGTGCTGAGCAAAATGGAAAGCAAACAGAGCTGGAAGACCAAATAGCCAAGTCAATGACTGGAAAGGGAAAATGCAAAACATCGCCCACAGATGGGCCACAGTTTTAAAATCAAGAATTCAAATATCCGGTTTGAGTCCACATATAGCTAGTGTTACGAGTTACTACGGCTGCAGACAGCCACTTGCATGAAAAAGATGGCTTGACTTCAGAAATGACTGTAAAGTTGAATTCCACTCTCAGATATGCTAATGCATATGAGGGAAGTTCTACTGTGTCAGTGCAGCTACTTCAGATTTGTATTGATTTAAATGAGAGCAAATGATAGGCTGTAATCTGCTGTCTGACTTATAACAACTCAGAGGTTCATATGGAAATTTTATATTTCTTTACTATAATAACTTCAGTAATCATCTTCTTG
>WEIV01014172.1:11198-35827 GCA_013390005.1 Calyptomena viridis | reverse complement strand
TGGATGAATGTAATCCAGTCAATGGTTTATGGACACACTCCTCCAGGGAGTGTTATAAGTTCACCACTGAGTGCTAGATTTTGCATTTGGATCTCTGATTTAACTGCAAGAGGTGTAAAAACTGATACATCGAGCCAACTCCCTACTGGTTACACATCTGAGACTCAAGTGCTTCATTTGTTACTTTTAAAGCTACAGTAGATAATTTTAAACACAAAGCGAGAGTTTTAAAGTGGTGGTTTTTTTGTTGTTGTGTTTTGTTTTGGTTTGTTTTTTTTTGTTGTTGTTGTTTTGAAGTCTTATTTTTTCCAATAAAGGATGACAAATCTAAAGCAAATAAAATGTTTCAGGATATTGGTAGAAATTATTATATTGGCTCTAAACCTGTTTTTTTTAAACAGTAGCTGTAAGAGACTTGTATATTTTGGTAACTTTACTGACTTTTGTGCTCCTTCTATCTCTTTTTGGGGGTCAGCCATCACAAATGCAGAAGCTATGCAGATCTGGAGATATGGTACTTTTTCTTGGATGGGAAGGATGGGTTGAATTAATAATCTAACATTTAGGCTGCTGGCAGCACCATTAGTGCCTCAGAAGAAAAAGCACAGCTGCAAAAGCAGAAGAGATTCATAGAGTTTTAAACCAGTGATAATGATTAGTGTTAGTTATTATTCTTGTCACAATTATTTTAATTTTACTGTGCCCAGAGCAGGGCTGGTGCCTCATGAGAAGACTCTGAGTTTTACATTCAGAAAGTTTGGAATCTAAATAAAAAGCTTGATGCAAAGTTGAGAGGAGAACATCGTGCTTTGGTGGACAGAACACAGTAAGGATTACAGACACAGTAAATTAGTTACTTTCTTTCAGTATACATTATACTTTAAATGTTAAAAACGTATGGGCAAACTTTTAAGAGAATGTGGCATAGTCAGAGGCAGTAAGGTGTGAGTAGGACTTCTCATATAAATTTTTGTAATCTGGGGGTGTAAAATAATCTGGATTGAGGTGTAGTAAAGTCCATGGAAGGAGAAGGTTTCTGAAGGTTAGTGTCACTGCTTGGGTGGAAGAAAAGGAAGAAATACACTAATAGAAGAGAGATACCATTCTACAACAATTTCTTGCTGTGTATTTACAGCTTTAGCAGCCCCTTCTGCTTTTCATGCAAGAGTTAAATGTCTCTATCTGTAAAACCAATGCAATGAAAACAGCTCGCTGTCTAATAGGAGCTAGGAATAAAGATGCATGAATGTAGGCTGATACAGGAGTGGAAGGCAGCTTGTGTATCAACAAGTTTTATCCCCTGCTGTTGCAGAATACTGAAGTCATATAAATTTCTCAGCCTCCCATGTGGAAGAGTTTTATTCCATCTCATTCCCCTAAGACAGTGGTTGGAGCATCTCACCCTCCTCATGGTCAGACACGTGCTTGTGAATTCCATTCTTACTGTATTCGTGGCCAAGTCTTAATCATTTGTTCTTATGCCAAAATTGTCTTTTAACTTGAATAGCTTCTCTGCCTCTCTGTTGCTTATCTCTTCTCCAACCCCCTGCAATTACACAGAAATTACATTCCTTCAAAATAGGTTATAAAACTTGCTTAATGTTTGGGCCAGACTGACAGCTCAGTAGTTCACTAGATAGGTTCCTCCCCCATTCTTAAATACAGGTGTTACATTTGCTGCTTCTGTAGTCATTCATATAATCTCTGACTGAAGAGATTTATTAAGAACTGAAATTTTCCAGTAAGTTGAACTGAGAGCCCAAATCTTGTTTTCTTTTTTTTCTTTGTATATATACAGTTTGGATCTTTAAATACTGTGTCTTGTACAATTTGCTTCACTTCTCTGAAAGTTTTAGACCAGAATTTAATTACTTCAATGTGAATTTTCTGCCTTTTTTTCCTCAACCTGTGTGGTTGCAAATGACAGTCCGTACCATGGCTTGGCCCAAGAGAGAGGAATGTTCTTCATCTCTATTGTAGGGATGGTCTTCTGGACTTGGTAAAAGGTACGGAGATGAGGGAAGGCAGAAGAAGTCTTTGGAGTAGAAGGCAAACATCATGGGAAATAAAAGAGCAGGTAACTGAAGAGTCAAGTGATTGTATGTTGTGATTTTTCTGAAATGTTTTTAATTCCCTAAACTGCAAATGATAAGAAAATTGCCTATTGTCTTTCACTTACAAAAAGCCAAAATTAAAACTGAACATTTGTACATAAATTGAACTGCAGGTGCACTTTTGCAGGGGAGGGGGAAAGGATCTTAATTAAGTCTATAAAGATTGAGAAAATTCTGTGGAGACTACACAAAACCAATATATTTTCCTGAAACAGTGTGGGATAACTCCACAGGTCGTCTTTTCATCTAAATGCTGGTTATTGAGTTTCTCCAAGTGAAGACTACTTTGATTCCAATGGTTGTGTGTGTTACATGCAAAACAACCAAAGAGGATACGGTTTCCAAACTTTTTTTTTTCCCTACAGCAAGAATTTATTTTTTTTCCCTGCCATACCCTAGGAGATTCTTGAATAGAAGTATTATTGCAGTCGGTGTGTCATTTTACTGTACTCAGTTCATTTAGTCCCAGGTGTACTACGTGTGTGTTCGTTCTAGGGGAGGGCATGGGAGCCTTGCCAAGGCCTTCAGTTATTCTTGGCTCAGAGCCTAAGCACTACATTTTTCTAACTTATGAAATGAATTTCAACTTGTAACCTGTGGCACTTTCAAGGTCATGATTGGAAGGTGTCAGGTGTGCTTTAAGAATAGCTCAGCAGGAAAAGGACGTATTTTAAAAGTTTCTTTTTTTTTCTTCTTTTTTCTTTTTTTCCTTCCCCCCCCAGTAATTGCTGGCTAACAAATAGCCCAGAAAGCAAACTAGCGTGAACTCTTCGACACCTCTCCAGATTCAACAAGAGTGACATTTATAGCTTTATTGTAGCAGAGACATGGCATTTGGATTCAGATTGTTTGGACTGCAGAGTGTCAGTATAAATAGCTATGATTGACTTTTGTGTGGAGCACATCTGGAAGCAATTTATGGCATTCCAGCTAGATTAAAGCATGTTTTAAAGGCATTTCACCAGTCTTTTTTCTTTTTTTTTTTTCTGAGTATGGTGAATAAAGTTTCAAAGACAGTTTAGCTGCTGTTTCTGTTAATGTGGACCATAGTGAAGTCAAATTAAGGGCAACTGGGGAAAATAGTGCATTTGTTTGTTTTTGTTTGTTTTGTTTCCCAGAATAGAAAAACTCTGAAGTGAGTGTAACTGGAGCTATATTCTCCTTTGGAAGATAAGATATGGCATTTGACACCAGGACTCTTACACTCTGAAAGCCAGTGAACTAAACAAACTTGAGGTGCTGGAAATACGGTCTCAAAGCACAAATTTGAAAGACTTTCATATTTGCTAATGGGGGCTGAAAGGATTCAGCACAAGAACTGCCTCACTGGTTTTGAAGTATATAAAAATGTACAGAACCAAAAATAAAAAAAAAGAACACCCGAAGAGAAATCATTTAGCACAACTCATCATGATGTACTTGGGATAATATGAGGAAATTAAACACAGGAAAATTGAAGCTGGATGGAAGAGAGGTTTACCTAAAAGGGCCATTGCACTTTGGCATGGAGAGGAATTGGGTATAGTAAACACACTTGTGCTGCAGAGTGTACGGGTTTGTTAGCACTTTTCTTAACTCTGTCTCTTTAGTAGACCTGCTAGCTTGCTGAAGCTCTCCTGCTTGTGGTTGTGATGAACTGGGTTAAAGGTGTGAGTGGCACAGTTTCTCAAAATGCTTCTGGGGCTGCCGGGCTGGCTGTTGTTAAAACATGTTGGGAAAAGCCTACTGCAAAGTATAAAAAGGCTGAAAATGCTACTGGCTCTGCCACCATGGCACATCAGGATTGACTGCTGAGGTTGTTTCCTCCAGTCTTTATGCTTTGGAGGAATTTTCCTCAGTGCTGTAGGCATGTGTGGGTGCTGCTGGTCCATTTTAGTTTCTGTTAACTAATTAATAGTTAGGACAATAGGACTAATTTCCATTTTTGTCATGGTGTTTTTGTGACAGTGCAATACACGTGTCAAATGTGCTGTCTACAGAGACATCTGTACTGTGATCAGAGATGTGGCTTCGACAAAGGGGGGCAAAGGATGAACTTTAACCTGTCTGGTTTGCCTGAGCTGTGGAGAAAGAGCAGCATAGGCATAGACTTGAACACAGGAGAACCTATCTCCAAGCCAGCCAGTGCCTGTGTTTCTCTATTTTTTGTTGCTGTCAACACCTGAACAAGCTCAAATAAGCCTGTTTTGTGAGCTTGTCTCACCTCTGGTTGTTTTATAGGTATTCCATGGGCAATAGCTCTTTAGACCTTATTTCTGTGCTCCTAGACGTAGAAGTGAAAAGTATGCTATCTGGTTCAGTTCCTGATGTCCTTGACCAGTGCTATGAAAGTATGAGCTTCTTTGGTTCTCTCTTCAAAGAAGTATTTAGGATGATAACATAATATGGGGAAGCAAAAAAAAAAAAAAGTTTGAATCCATTTAAGGAGATAAATGCAGTTTTAAATTAATAAAGGAGGAGTATGAGAGCACATGACTTCTTGTAGGCGCTGTCTTGTGTGAGGATAAATAAAGGAAAGATAAGAATTGTGAAAGTCGTGAAGGGGGAATATTACTTTGGCAGCTGGCTTAGTGGCAAAAGTGCTTGGTAGATAATTTTTTTTTAAATGCTGTAACTTAATTTTTTACTGCACGTCTGGCCTACTTCTTGCCAAATGTGAGGTTACATATATTATGACATTTTATTTTATTTCAATTCATTTTATTCCAGTCTTAATAAATCCCACTTTTAATTAGGCCATATGAGTCTCAAACTGCCCTCTAGGAATTTTATGCAGACTGCAGGGGAAAGGTTAAACAATATTCAACCTTCAAGAAGTGGAAATGACAATGAGCTCCCAGAGCTTAACCCACTTGGATCTTTTTCCAGCCAAGATAGAACACAGACAAAATTCATGAAAAGGACATCAGTGCTGTACAAGGGTCTAGAGTCTGGCAGATGCATGATACTTGTATGATTACTCTTGAAGTACTAAGTTTAAGAGTTCACTGAAATATGGAAATAGTGTGTTTGCGTGCATAAAATCTTCGTTATATATAAAAAAAAAGCAGCTGGTAGAAAAGTTTTCATTCGGAAGTACATCTTTTTAGAGTAAATGCTAAGGGCTGAATGCTTTTGAAAGCATTGAACAAGTGGACTCACTTCCCTTGTTAAGCAAGAAGTTTCTGTACCATTTTCTGTGTTACTTTGGCTCACTTTTATAGGACCAGAAGCCAATATTGCTTCAGATTTTGCATCTGATTAATTTGCTGTGAAGTTCTGTACCATGACAGAGTGTGCCTTGTGCTTCGGTGTCTGAACTTTATTTGTTGAAAAAAGTCTTTCTATTTCTCCCCCTGGTGAAGATGGACATAATGCCTTAAACTAGGGGCATTAAACCAGTGCACTGTTCTCAAATTTTCACAGCCTGGAGCAAGTCATCCACTTTGATTCATTCAGTCCCTGTTAACATGGGAGCTCTTGGCTGTTGCTTCACATGGTACTGTTGCCCATGTTTAGAAGCAAAATCATCAATATTAAAGATTCTTCTAGCAGTTGGAGGGAAGCAGGGAGGTGCTGCCTAAACAGTGTTGGGAAGCCACTGAAAGCCTTCCCAGTTCTGCCAGTCTAGCCATAGCCATTGGCCTAAATTGCCTTGGGTACTCCCAAATATGGTGCTTAGATACTCCTAACAACAACTTAAGTCTTGTAGGCACCTTCTTTTGTCACTGCTGACAACTGGAAAGAGACTGAGCTACACTTGCAAAAACCTATTGAGGTGCTTGAAGTTTTCAAAGTGGGTATGTTGAGATACTTTTCAGAGTGCCCAAATGGATTCAGTTTTGTATGTAGATTTGGATATACTTTAGAAAAAAAAAAGAAATTAAAAAATAGCAGTGTTTTGGTGCTGGATCTCCTGTAGCATGAACAGTATTTCCGATAGCTTCAGCGGAGCAGAGATGTTTCTCCCCCTCTTTCCAGCAGTGTTCCTGCTCATCGCCCGCAGCCTTTCTGAGCAGTTGGCAGGAATAACCAGTGCAGCCAGTACTGCATTCGTGCGTGGGTCCTGAAAGAAAACACACAGAAAATGAGTGTAATTGGTTTATGCTGCCTGATTAATTTATTACTTATTTCCTGACAAGTTCATTGAAATGTAATTTTCTGAGTGGTGATAATATCCACAGAGTAAAAGATGGAGGATGGACAAGTTGAGAATACTAAATCACAAGCAGAATATTGTAGCCAGGGAGACTTCGTTCAGCTTTTCATTAGAGATTGCATTCTGTTATTATACAGCCTCATTAGTTATGTTGATCGAGGCAGGGGAAACTCTAATGACTGCTGCATTACGTATTGGAAACATATTTTAACTTACTGATACAGAGTACAGAAAATAATTGGTGAAGCTGTATTAGCAGGATTGGTAGCTGTACCTTAAACTCTCCATTACCTTCAGGTATGGAGAGCTCAGATATTGTTCTTGTTATGGATGGTAGTAGACTTTCTCTGTGTTTTTGTTGTTACAGATTTATAGCGCACACTTTTTATTGTTTTTGATAGCTTTATTCTTTTTAATGCTGAATTCACAAGCTACCTTGTAGGTTGTTATTAGCTGTCCTGTAAAATTCACAAGCTGGCTTTGTGTGATGCAATTATTTAGAGGTCTCATAAAAGGTATATCTGGTCATCTCTTATCAGGGTCATTTAAACGAAGATATTTAAAATTGACATTCTTACACAAGCATCTAATTTACAAATAGCAATAAATAGTCCAGGCAGTGTGCCAGAGACACCATGGAGACTTGTAACATGATGCTGGCTGCAGCAGATGAGAACTGTGACAATTCCGTGCTTTTTTAATAATTAAAACATTGAACTGTTCTTGTTCCTGATCCAAACCAGTGTTGGTAAGGTTGATCTTTAAATTAGATACTATATGGCTGCTGAGCTGCCTGAATCCTAGTGTAAACTCACCAGCAGTTCTCAAGTAATTTTCTGTATGGATTTTCTTAGTATAATATTCTTTGGGATTGAGATTAGTCTGCTGAATACATATTTTTATATACATACCTGAATCAATGGAAAGTGTTATTGTTTCATTAAAACACATAAAATAACATTTATGAACATAAGTGTTGTCAGTTCACCAAAATAGTGTAATGCAAGTTAGATTCAACATTTTATAAGGTAAGAGTTGACAAGAGGCCTGTGAGTTTGCTTAATAAGAGCCAGATTATTTTTTTTTAATATTTCAAAGAGGTTATTTATATTGCCAGCCAAAAAAGCTTTATAAATAAATGAGGCATTAGACTTGCAACAGAAAGCAGTATAAATTACAACAATGATCATGATTACCCATTTCACTGACAGGCATGTGTAATGTTTTATTTGTGTTTGAACTGAAGGAGTCTGATAGTATATTTTAGAAATAGGTAATGAAGAATTAATTGTTTCTTTATTAATATTAGTGATGTTTAATGGTAATATATCCTCTCACTCTTAGAATGGATGTGTGAGTGACATTGTTCAGAAGTGCTTTCCAATTATTTTAACAGAAACCATATGTACAAAGGGTAGGTGAAGTGCAGGATATCAAGTCTAGGTAATTGATGCTATGCAGACTTTATAGACTTTCTCATTTCGTTTTTAATTAAAGTTTCAGTGCAATAGAATCCTTTAAAGTAAATTAAAATTAATCATCAGTAGGTAAAGCTGCTCTGCGGAGAACCTAAAGCTGCCAAAACTGTTTTTCATACTGTGCATGTATTGATCAATCAGTCAATATTAATTGATTTATATGTAAATGTACCATGTGAACTATTTGGGAAACCTAAAAAATGTTGGATGTGAATCCTATTAGAGCAACAGTTATTTTGTCATGGGTGTCAATCAATAAATACTTAAGTAGATTACAGATCCAATATTATTGTACTAGTTCAACTATGTGATTGCATTTCAAAAACTCTACACGGTTATCTATCAAAAGATATTTTTATACCATTTCCTTTTTTTTCTTCATGTTTCAATATTCCTTCCTACAGTGATGATCTTTGAGATCATCATTATTAAATCGTTCATAAAAATTATTTTTAAAAATTGCCTTTCGTATGGATGTATGTATTTTGATGAAACTTTTTGTATGCTATGTGCTTTCTTTTTTTGTTAGGAATCTGTATTTTCCACTGAGTGGGATTCCCTTTAAATGAAGTAGTGAATCAAGTTAACTTTAATTCAGTGGTGTGTGATAGAATATTGTGAATTGCTAGAAAGGAAAAATCTCAGATTTTATTTAGATAAAAATCCTACTGACATTAGAAGATGAAATCCTGACACTTGAAATCAGTGTAAAATATTCTGTTGAGTTCAGTGGCATTAACAGTTTCACCTTCAGAGTTTGTTGAAAGTAAGGGTAACATGTTAGGAATTAAGATAAGATGATCCTGGCATTAAACTTTCTCAGAACCTTCTGCAAATCCAAACCATGTTGCTTTGTACTTTAGCTGCCTGGGTGGAAAAGGGTGATAATAATTTCTTACATCATAGAAATGCTAAGGAGAGAAACTAAAAGCTGACAGTTTGGGTTTTTTTTCAGGTTCTGGTGAGTTTGGAATCATGCAAGCATGTAGGTGGGTTCAACAAGTACCCACAATGCCTGGATGTTGCATAAATAGCAACCTAGGAATTCTGTATGTTGTCCAGATAACTAGATAATTCATGGAAAACACAAAAATAACTTGGTTCCTAGGAAGTTATCGTGATGTTCACTGAATTGCATAATTTAACTATATTGTGAGATACAACAAATACTTGATAGGTGAGAGAACCTTTCCTATGTCTTTCACATTTGCTCTCTGTTGACAAGGACAAAGATGAGCAGATGATGAGCTAATTTAAGCACATGCTGAACTTTAGGCATATAACTAAGCCATGTGTTTAAATGCATGTTTTCCTGGTCTGAGGACCTGCAGCTCTTGCTCAACAAGCAGGATCTGAAGAGATCCAAACCATGGTAAGACACAAGGACTTAGCAGGCAGCCGTTTTCACTGAAGATGTAAATTTTAAGGTAAAACAAAATTCCATTTTGCAAGGCCCGTGGTTTTTCTTTGTTATATTAATAAAGTTCTACTTGGGAATGGTAAAGTAACTCCCTTTTGTTCATGCACCTGTGAGAGGTTTAATTCAGGTTAGAGTGCTTGTGCACCGTGGGGGTTTTGGGTTTGGTGGTAATGAAAAACAGATAATCCTCTTGGTTTTGTGCAAACATGAAGGGCATGGAGAGGGCGTGTGAATAAGTGAGTTGGGCCGACAGTATTTTTGATGATACAAATAGAATAAAATAATCCTTTACTTTCCTCAGCTAACCATTTATTGGGCACTAAGAACAATTAAATATGGGAAATAAAATTGAATGGCCTTTTAAGCAATCAATGTAAACTTCTGTACTAAATTACTGAAGAAAAAATATACTGTGTCATCAGTCTTTAAATACCTTGCTCATTAAAAGGTTGTGCACTGCCCTCTGAGCCCTAATCCTCTGGATTATTAGTATTAATTTCTTTTTCTTTTTTGTCTCTCTCATTTTTCACAGGACAGTGGGAGTCAGTTTCCACATCTATCAAATTATAGCATGGCTTTAAGAAAACAAGTTATATGGCTTTTTGTTTGAAAGGAGAAAGAATATGGTTCTGTGTCTCTGCATTGTTTTTTTAGTGTGCTTGTATGTTTAACATTTTTTAAGTTTGAGGTTTTTTTAAAGAAGGAGGAGGACTTGAGTTTTTCAGTGTGTCAGGTATCCATCCAAATGAGGCTGTAAGCCCAGGTTTCAGCCTCTCCCTGCTACCCGGGCTGCAGAAGCTCGGGGCGGGGGGGCTGATGTGCTTCACTGGTCACAGAGGGGACTCTGGGAGCCTGAGCAGCTCCGGCAGCCGGAGGGTTTCTCTCCCACGTGCATCTGCCCATTGCATGACCCAGCTACTTGGTTCCTCGGTGAACTATGGGATGATGGGTCATAGCACCGCGAGGAACAAATCTTCAGCCTTAGTGAGATCTTGGTGACTTGCGAGTACGCTGCTGCTGCTGGCGGGTGGAAAGCTGGTTTGTTTTTCAAGCCAGTAGCTTGTAGTCTTGATTTTCATCTGTTTTTCCACAGCCCTTGTTAGCAGCCACATATTACCTAGGTATTTTTGTTGCTCTCTGTTTCTGCCTGGTCGTCATTACAGCAGTAATTTCACCAGAGTGAGCTTATCGGCGCATGCCTCACATGTTGTGGCATGGCACTGAACTGCTCCACAGTGGAGTTTTAGGGAGATCATAATCACCTAAAAAACTTTTCTTTGCAGCGTTAAGGTGGTCAGCAATTTAAATGGCAAGGGAGGTGTTTGGGGGTAAAGGCAACCCATTTCAGCCATACCAAAAAGGCAAAGAGTAGAGCAGGGTACCCTTTAGGGATGAGAGCAGCACAGGTGACTCCCTCCATGGCTGAATTGCAAGATGGTGGTGGTAGTTTATGTTCTTTTTAATGACCTGTATGCTCTGCAGGGGTCAGTCCCTCTGTCTGAGCTGTGCATAGGCTCAAGCCACAGCCCTAAGTTCTGTAGTAAATTGTCCTCAAGTTGACTTTTTGGAGGGATCAAAATTCATGCCCTTTCTGCTGCCTGGATGGCTGTCCGCTGTGACACAGTTGTGGCTGTGCCTTCATTATCCTAATCGTTTTTGTGACCACAACTGGTTTCCCTTTCCAAGTCTAAGTGATTGTTAAAGCATTCTTCTCTACAGTCAATATCGGCATTGCCTGTTTGCCGCTGTAGCAGGTGTGGGTATCCTTCTTGCGTTTGCAGTGGGATGGCTTTGAAGGGCTCAGCGATAATTGCCTGGTGTTCATTGATTCATCTTCTATTTATTGTCATGACTTTAACTAAGCTGATCTCATTTCATATTCATCCCAGTGTTCATACACAATGTTTCACTATAATTCATCATCATTTAATGGGAATGTTGCCCTGAAACCATTTTGCTTAGAGGGAAACCTGGAATTGTCTCATCACTGTTTTACCCATAGCAGGTTTGTCAGTCAAGAAAATTTTTGCACAGAAATGCTAACATTGATGTGAGAAGCAGATTTCATCATTGAAAATTAGAATGGAAAGGAAAAGAAGTTTGTTTCTGCATCTAGGAAGAGGAACACTAGGAGACAGACTATTGAAGAGTATTTTCTGAAATCGCTAAATATATCAGTATAATTCACTTTTAAAGTAGTATTACCTGTTTCTAATTTCATCATCCAAATTCTGAGTTGTAGTTGAACATTTGCCTTTACTTTCTTCTGATGTTTTCATATGTCAGTGACTTGATGGTAAGTAATATTTCAGAAATTTCACAGGATAAGAAGGTAAGCAGTTGTAACACAATGAAATATTTACATTTTGTTTTCTAGATGTTTTCCTAAACACATATGAAGAACTCCTGCAAATTCGAAACTGAAGCTTCTCCCGTTCTTCATACATTTGTATGGAAATTTGTTATTCATGTGTTGAATTACCCAAGTATTTGTCCTGTAAGTCTTTTGGCCTATATATTTGCATGTTTTAATTTTTCAATTAACTTTATTTAGTGAACATGTGGTGTGTAGTCTGAATTTAGCTTGGCGTTGCTGTGACTAGGGAGAAAACTTCATCTGACTTCAGCTGAAGTGGAAAAGCAGCCTCTTTCCTTGTTCCTTCTATGGTAGAGTCTTAAATAGGGCCTGACACAGTCTTTGCTAGTCTGTTTGGAGGCTGACATCAATGTGAGCATGCTTTTCATCAGACCAGTAAAGGACTGTTTGTTTTAGGTACTTAGTGCTTTTTTGTTCTAGCATCTCTATAAATGGAAGTTTTAATGGAGTTTTTTATTTATAAATAAATAGTGCTACTACCTGCCTGATGCACTTTTAACTTCAAGTTTGACAGCATTTCTTTTCATTGCCTTACAGTCCAGGACAACATAGAGCCCAGCAGTTTATTTTCTGTGATGTCTATTTTTCTTCATTTCCCACTGTCTTAACGTGTTCCAATGTTTCGTTACTTGAGCTTTAATTGCCTTTGAAGTAATTATTATAGAAAAAGTTTGGGCCTAAAGGTGTGCTTCAAAGGGAGAATTCCTTCAGCTTTGGGAATTGCTTTCCTAAAATGTTAGTGAAAATCTTGCTGTAAAATTATTTCTGCATCTTGAGAGGAAGGACAGCTGTCCCTGTGTCAAGTGTTGTGGGTGCGTGGGACACTGGTCCTGTCAGCCAGGAGAGGGAAGGTGACAGCGGCTCTCCAGGGGTCCTGCTTGTTTCTTTTGGGACAAGGCTGGGCTTAAACACCTACTTATCTTCAGCATGATTTTACTGTGTGCTTTATTTCTTGGCAACTTCAGCACGATATTTTCCTGTCATGAGAGTAATAGACACAATTGAATTTCTCTCTTTGGAAGTGATACAAAGTCTTCTGCATTAGAATAATATTAAAGATGCTTGGATTCTTCGGGGTCCATCATACAAAGGTGGTTATACAGCAACAAGTTTTGAGAATATCTTGAGGCACCTGTTCATGTGAAGGGTCAAGAGAACAAGTGACCTTGAGGAATTATTTACCTGGTGAAGGGTCTAAAGCACAAGCAGCCTAAGCATTCTAGGGATAGTGAGGTGGTTTAGCCTGGAGAAAGGGAGGCTCAGAGGAGATCTTACTGCTCTCTACTACTATCTGAAAAGAGATTGTAGCCAGGTGGGAGTTAGTCTTTTCTCCCAAATAATAAGCAATGGGACAAGAAGAAATGGCCTCAAGTTGTGCCAGGGGAGGTTTAAATAGAATATTCGGAAAAATTTCTTCACCAAAAAGGTCACCATCCATGGAGGTACTTAAAACATAGGTAGATATGATACTTAGGGACATGGTTTAGTGGTGGACTTGGTAGTCCTGATTTAACGAACTGAATGATCTTAGAAGTCTTTTCCAACCTAAAGGATTCTATGATTCTATGTATCAAGGACCCTGAACACTCTTCAAAGCATGACCCTGGGTCTGCTAAGGGGAGTAAACAGCAAATTTCCAGACCTTCTTGCTGAGCTTTTTCCTTGGAAACATGATCCAAAGCATGGGACATCTGGATGTGGCCTGATGATGACTCCTGATTGTCTTTAGGCAGTATTTTAAAAGCAGGCATAGGAAACAAGTCAGGCTGCTGGGAACAGAAAACCCTGCAATAATCCCATCTATCCCCTTTCTCAGCAGCTGAGGAAATAAGGCTGACCTGTGCCACTAGTGATGATGCTGGTGTTCGTTAGGTCTAGATCTGCAAAGAAATGAGTGCTGCTTTGGGGAAGATGTAGCTCTCAAAATGTCAGGAACCACAGCCTGCGCTGCTAACAGGCACTGAAGCAGCAAGCCCAAAGCACGAGGGCTTCATCCTGGCTCTCCCATTCTTCCTTTCTCTCCCCCAACCTTTCAGCTGTTTGTAGGATGGGAGCAGCCCTTTAGGGTGCAGAAGAGCCAAGGTGAATGTCACTGCTGTTTCAGAGAAGGAGGGAGGAGAAAATAAAGAGCATTTTCCCATTAGTCCTCCCTTGGATGTACCAAAGAGATAAGGAGTGACTGAAAGTTGTATTGTAACTTACTACCTAGGTTGGGAAGAGATCTCTTCCAAGACACTGTCATTGGCTTGGGCCACTTTCTTTCTCAGCCAGCCCTAAAGAAACCCAAATCACAGTAGTAAGTGGCAAAGAGTTTTTGAGTTTTATCTTTGTTGTTGGTTTGTTGCATATCTCGCTTCTGCCTGTTGTCCCCTTGCTCAGGGCTGCTTTTTTTCCCAGGACTGCCCTCCTCAAGGAGTCTTTCTCATCAGTCAGTAGTCCACAGAAATTCTCCAATCAGTCATTGGTCTCTAGACCAGATCTAGACTCCTCCTGTCAGCATGATGTACCCCTACCAAATGAACCTTTTCTTTCTTTCTTGTTTTGCTTTGCCAGCAAGGAAAGATGGTAGAACTGCAGTTGTGTTTTAATTTGTAAGCTGTGCAGTCTCCTGGCCAAAGAGAATTCTTGCCTTGATAATGTGCTTGAAGATTTTGGTGTGCAGTGTTATCAGCTGCATAAGTCATGTGGATCTTCGTTGTTAAACTTCATCTTTGAGTAGATTATAGACACAGGTATGCTTTGGACATACTTAAACCCCAGCTGGTGTAGTTAAGCTGTCGTGCCAACTATGAATGCGTTACCCACATCTTGTGTGCTAAGACCAGGTTTCTGATCCTGCTGATGGAGCTGAGATGCCCTGTGTGTGTGTGAGCAGGATCGTGGGAGACCCTCTGGAGTTTGCACCCCAAAGGAGGTATAAAATAATGCCTTTGGTGTATACTTTTGTAAAACACAGTTTGGTATTGCTTCTGTTGCAGAGTCTCCTGGGAGGTTTGTGGGTGGTAGTAAAATGATGTGAGAAATGGGAGAGCAGGGTATTCCAAGAAGTATTTCCGGAGTGCATGGAGGAGTGGGAGAAAACATGGCAATGATGAGTATACTGCAAGCACAGCACAGGGTCATCTATACTACGTGTATCTATGCCCTGATATGACACAGAATATTGTACAAATGATATTTAGAGTACACATACTGCCTGGTTTAGGTAAAGTAGGACATGATTCAGATAGCAGCCAAGTATCAGAGTATTTGGCAAAGTAATGGATAATGCTGGTATTGCTATTGATGTCCACTATAAACACCTCATTTTCCTCTATTGGTACTGTTGAGAAGGGCTGTTACTGAAAAATGTGTTTTCTCCTAAGCAGGCTGTGTTATTCACTTTGAATGTACTGCTAAAATCCAGTTATATTTATATTATAGTGCTCTTGTGTGGCTGGTGAGTATTAGTCATGTTAAAGAAGATTATCCAAAAAAGCATTTTTAGAGCTGTTTAAGTAATGTAAGAATTTGTGTTTGTTGTAAGATACATAGCCTTATGCTGATTAAAATGATGGACATACACTGAAGCAAGACCTGAGACATCCCAACTTGAACCTCAGAATGACATGATCCATTATGTAATATTATCCTGTGCACGTGGTGGGATTGTGAAAGTGAGTTTTCCTGAAAGCTTGGTGAAGATTTATAGCCACTAGTGGTGTTAGTAGAGTGACATGAAATAAAAACTTCTCAAATTAAATATTTTAGGTGCTTTTAATTTCTCCTAATTCCTTAGAAAAGTTGGATGGAGCTGACAAGCAATGCTGGTGTGTTAAGACCATGGTCAAAGTCCAGTAAAAACGTGATATGAGCTGTAAACTGGCTTTTGCATGTTCAGTTGCAGGGAGGGCTGTTCCCTGCATTAACAGCACTGAGCTCAACTCCCTTGGCTCCAACAGGAGTAGTAAGTCATTGCTGTGATGATATGCCTCAGTGATTTTACTGTCTATGAAATAGAGACCATCTTCATATGAACCTCTGGGGGTTCTTTGTAATAATATTGTATTTTTAAAAAATGGCTGTACCACTCTTCATAATCTCCGCTAATCGGTACATAAACCCTGTTTGGCAGTTTAAACTGTATGCACAAAATACGAGATTTGGCATTGCCTATTCCAATAGTTAAAAGCTTTAGTCTAGTGTGAAGCACTTCTTTAATTGTTTTTAAGTGCAGTACACAGGTTTTTGTCTTTCTATATGCCAGATTTTTTTTTCCTGTTCCATTGTATCTCTGAGCAAACAAAATCTTGGCTAAATTGAAGGATTACTTTCTGAAATAAAGCCTTGTTCTGTGGAGTTTGCATAAACTAATCTCCCCTGTTGTTCAGAGTTGATGGAATAAAAATTCTGTGTCCATTATTCTGGTATTTTCACCAAGTAATCTGGTGTCTGGAGCCAGTTTTTGTGTATTTTTAATATATCCTTGATGGGTATATTTTCTGCCTGCATATGGCAAAAATACATTGTTTTAAGCAAGTTATCCTGCTCCGTCTTTCCCTGTAAACAAAGGCACTTTCATTAATCTACTTTCAGAAGCCTGAAATGAGAAGTTTCTCTTCCTGGGCACAAGTAATTATAGGTGGGCCATGGATTAAATAACTTACTGGAAAATCTTTTTTCGTCTGTAGCATGGCTGAGAAGGACTTTGAGAATGAGTCTTGTCTGTTCCAGTTCTGTACTATGGGAAAAGGCACAAAAACCATTGGTGGGCTGGAAAAATAAGTTGTTTTTTTCTCTGCTTGGCTATTTTTGCCTTCCAGGTTGTAGTTGGCATTAGTAGTGGAAGAAGGAGTCATATGATGCTACTGCTATATAAAATGGGTTTTTTTAATAAGTTCAAGTAAAATATAACATTAAAAACACCTGCTTCTTTGTCAAGTAGAGTCGTAGAATGGTTTGGGTTGGAGGGAACCTTAAAGACAATTTTATTACAAACCCCTGCTATGGACAGGGATGTCTTCCACTAGCAGAACAGTAGACAAGAGAGAAAATAATCTTACAAGGTTTCCACTTTTCCACATTCACTAATCATGGAAAAACACACCTGAAATGTCTAGAAACTGATTTTACTTCCCTTTCACCATCTCCTTTTCACCTGACATTTTATGACTGAAAGGTGTATGGAAGGCATTGAGTTTTGTTTTCAATTTATTTTTTTTTCTCCTTTTCCTAGATACAGTTAAGGAAATGAAGCTCCATCACACTTCATTCAAAGTCAGTACTGCCCCCTCATTTTCTGGTGGTGTTGTTTTATATACCCATGTATTTCTGTCAGTAGGCTTCCATCTAGCTACCACTGCTTGCAGATCCAACTTCTCTGAAGGGTAGCTCAAATCTCACATGTGACACCCATGGTATCCAACCTGAAGTGGCTGAAGGTAGAGCCATGTTCCTCCTTGCTCAAAGAGCAAAACTGCTCCAGTCATTGTAGATTGTCCATGGCCCCCACCTCTTGCCACCCACTAGTAAAGAGATCATGTTCCTGACTTTGGCAATGAAGTGATAGGGAAGACTGGAGAATGAAACTCCAGTGTGTGTCCAGAGTGAGGCACCTTGTGTTCGGTTTTAGAGTTGGATCAGGATGTGGTAAATATTGCTTTGATATTACTGAAAAAGTGTGTTTTTCATGCTTTGGGCATCTCACACCGAGAGGTTGTTTCCTGGCATAGTGAGTGTTTTGCTTGCAATTTCTAGTTTGTTATTTATTGTTAGTGTCCACAACTGCAACTTTTGTAACTGATGTTTTCCATATCAAATCTTGTAATTTTCCAAAGATTGTGTTTTTATTAACAAAATGCTGCTTTAACATGTGGTCTGGCTGGCACATAGCAAATCTTCAGAAAGGAAACCGAAGTATTTTGGTGGTCTTCCCTGTCCCACCCCCCAGCCCCCAAGCCAAATGTCTTTGTATTATTTCTCCATAAATGTGTTGCACATCTGTGAATTACCAGACTTGTACAGTTACCGGTCTGGTACTAGATCATGCCAATCCTTCAGATGAGAGAGTGTGAGTAAAGTAATTAGTTGCTCTGTTGATGCTTTTTCTAAGGGATGACACTACAGCATAGGACTAAGTAAAATTTGCTTTTTGTCCTACCTCCTCAGATGATTTACACTACAAGGCAACTCTCATTAAGGAAGTCAATCAAATAGCCCAGTTTATATAAAGCTCAGTGACAGCTGGTAAGGATTATGTACAGAACAAAACCTGATGTTTGTTTTCATGTGTTTGAATTTCTAAAAGCCATTAAGGATACCTAAGCTATGTTCTGGATGCCCTTCCTGTAATTAATACATAATACAGAGAGCAGTGGAATAGAAAGGACTGCTCATCTCACCATGGCAAATATTTAGTGGCAATATGATGAGCTTGAAACATTCCCAGTCTTCAGGGTAGAAAGTGAGACTGGCCTTGCAGCATGCTTTGAGTACTCACAAATGGAGAGTTTGGTAGCCAAAGCATCCAAGGAATCACAAAGTTGAGACTCTGGATGGGAGCACACTGTGCCAGCAACTCTGTCCAATTCACAGCAAGGGGTTTCCAGGTTGGCACTTCTGATTGATTGCAGAGGAGGACGGGGGGCCTGGTAAGAGGGTGAAGGAGAAGAGAAGGGTAGGAAGTAGGGAAAAATAGTGCTGCAGATGTTCAGCACCACGCAAGGTAGACCAGTAGCGTGACTTTATGTTTGGAAATTTGCTGGCAGCCAGCAGAGCTTGATCATCAATGCCGCTGGCATTTCATACAAGCCACCTATTCTCTAAGCAGCAGCCATCTGCTCTGGGGGCCGCTGTCTCTGTGCAGGTGTGCGGCAGCAATCTGGCACCTTGCTGGTGTGAAACAGCCACAGTGGGGGTTGTGTCGGAAAGAGAGCATTGCAGAGATCATCACATGGAAAAAAGTTGGTTGCGGTGCTTCTTGGACACTCTGGAGAAGGGACATCCCACTCGAATGCTGTAGTTGTGTATGAAATAGCTGCAGAGTGGTGGTGCTGGGGAGATTCTTCTCCCCAGCCAACATTTGGCTATGTCTTGGTCCAAATCTGTCATCAGCCAGTCCTCAAGCATATGTAGTGCATGTCTGTTAGAAGCATTACCATGATTTTTTTGCTAACTAGCTAGTTATAGTACATATATTTCATAAAGATGTGACAATGCAACTTCTAAAGCCTTTTATGCCAAGGGTTAGCTGTACCAGAGAGTTATTTTTCATGTGTTTGAATGATAAGCCTGAGAGGATGGGGAAATACCTGCCTTGTGAGTGTCTAGTTCTCCTTACGTTCTATTAAGCAAAGGGCTATATGTGACAAATAATTAATTGAGATAAAACTATTTTAAATGCAAATATTTTTAACTGCTAGTTAAAGTTGGAGGGGCTCAATTTATGGCAGTTGGCAAGTAAGACATATTAATATACTTGTTTTTCTTCTCTGAAGTATAAACTGCTTTCCTTGCTTGAGAAGCATCCTGTTTTCTTTAGGTTCAAGTATGTTTCGAACTTTTTTTCACCCTGAGGATTCATTTTGCCTTAATAAATTTTGTTCCTCACCAACTGCAGATGTTGAGGCTGGTGTCATAGTGGCCAGGATGTTTTCTTTCCTTCATCTGTCTGTCTCCCTTTGCCTTTCAAGCTTTTATTTCTTTTTTTTTTTTTTAAACATTCACTTTATCATATTTTCTATGGGGGACAAATGACCACCATTCTCACACAGTTCTTCTATCATACTGCTTTATGAATGTGTTTTATTTTTTTATTTTCTTATTATTTACTCTGTGACTAATACAGGCCTTTTCTTATGTAAGAGGATGAATTCCTATCCCAGATGACTTCACTTCTTGTCAAGCAGGAGGCTGCCTTGCAGCAGTGTCATTTCATCTGGACAGAGGAGATGAATACAAACAAAAGCTTGCTGGAAAGCAATGCAAGAGACGTGGTTTTCTCTAGCAGTTGTCGTTTGCCACAAGCTACTCTGCAGAACAATATACATGAGTTAAAATTAGGTTGCAGTTTTTAATAGTGTATGGGGAGGACAGAAGTGGCAAAGGTACTTTTAAGGGTCTGCTCTGCACCATGCTGGTGGGCAGTATGAGTCTGTACCAGGAGCATGTTTGTATGCTTGCATATGTAAACTTGGGAACCTGTGTATGCACCCATCTGGAATGAGTTAGGCTCATATTTTCATATGATCAGACAAATAAACCTGTGATTGGCAGTCAGATGTCTTAGATGTCTGTTACTGAGGGCTGAAAATGCAAGATGGCTTTCCACTTCACCTCTCTTGGAATGATGTTGGGAATGGTACAAGCTGCTTGTACTCAAGTAGTCTGTCAATACACTAAATAATACTCCTTACATCCAGCAGTTGTGTGAATGTAATACATCCTTACATGCTCAGTTGTGACTGTTGTGCCTGTTACAACTTGTTGTTTAGAAAGCATATTACAAAAAAACCACACACACACACAGAAAGATAATGTAGGCTTCCCTTGGATGAGCTGCATTAAAAATAGTAGTGTCCTGACTGGCTGTTTGGAGTAAAGAAATTCTGTTATTACTGGAGGACCTTTCAGTGCTAGGCAATGTGCAAGTAGCCCATAGCAAACAGTCCTTGTGCTCAGAGGATTTGTGGTGCCAATAGAAAAGGCATGCATTGGAAGAAGGAGCTCAGACCAAATAAACATGGGATAGCAGCAAGTACCTTGCCAGGGCCAGGGTTACTTACTGCTTTGTTCATTTGGTTGGGTTTCTTTTTTTTTCTGTTTTGTGATGAAAGGGAGTCAGTTACAGGAGGGACAGAAATGTGCTCAGGGAAGAGAGAAAAGAGTAAATGAAACTTGGAGAAGCAGATGCAAGGACATGGCTTCTTGGCAGAAGGAGGAAGTCCAGGGTGACATGCTGAGGAGTTTGATGAGAACAGAGGGCCAGAGATGAGAGACAGAAAAGTGTTGAGGAAGGCAGTGTGCATGGCTAGAGTGACAGTATTGACCATGCTGGGATGCAGAGAAGGAAGGAGACCTGGGCTCAGGTTGAAACGGATGCCCTGAGATGGTCTTGAGGGCCATTGGGGAGCAAAAGGAAGAGGGAAAGAGAAGGTCGGCTTGAGTCTTGGGTAGAAGTGGAGTGGGGGTGGATTGCTTGGTCTCACACTGTGCTAGTGTCAGGTTCAGTGGGGTACTTTGCTGAAGTCAAGGTACAACTTTTTGCATTTAAATAATGATTTACTGATCACTAAGGCTAGTGCTTAAACAAAACTCATCCCAGTAAGTGAAATCCATTATGAGAGTACATCTGCATTGATTGTCATGCTGGATCTTTATCCTCTCCCAAGTGTTGGATGGCACATTATCTCAGCTTTCTTGAGACGAATGGTTAATCCATAGTCTTTTGCTGTCTCAGCACACCAATTGGTGATGAACTTGAGGCAGATGGAAAGTTGAAGTCAAGTTCTGTAAGTAAAAAAGCCTACATTGCTTAACTCTGTGGAGGCCTTTAATTTTCCACAATGAAAAAGGCTTGCCAAATGTTCAGTAAAAATATTCCCAACATGTATACTGCAAAAAAGAAGCCCAAGCAGAGGAAACCAAAACACAATGTTAAGCAGTAAGATAGGTAGTGTTATCATGGCTGTTCCATTGGACTTTTAAATGTAAGGGTCATGTTTCATAATCCATCTTTTGCTGGAAATAGATCATAAAAAAAAAATGCTGACCACAGAGCCTGAACGCAGGATTCTGCTGATCTGTGGACAGATGACTTGCATGTCTTTCTTCAGACAGCTTTCTGTAATTTGGGTCATCATTATCTGTTTAAAAGCATATAGGTGTGTGTTCTTTTCTCATTTTGGTACTTCTGAACAATACATGTAATGTTACTCTGTAGCACCTTGAGCGCATTGGGGAAAACATTGATGATGTATTCTCTCCACCTTAGATGGCAAGTCAAAAACTTTTCTTCCTCTATTTCATTATCATGAAATAGTACACTTAGGATTTAGGTGTTTTCTTCCATTTACATTTGGTAGTGTTAGAGATGAAATAGAGGAGCTCAAGAGGTGTAGTGACAATCATGGTTATTTGCCATTGTGCTCTTTGTTCCAGTATATTGTTAGAAATTTAAGTAAATAAAGAGATAAATTTCCCTTGAACCAGGGTGGTATTTCAAGAGACTTTTACTGTAACTAAGAGAAGTTGCCTGAGTACACTCAGGGGATGAGTTTGTTGTCAGTGTCATTACTATCCTGTAGTGAACTGAGTAGCAGCCTAGAGGTGGTCTACAGAACCTGCTGAATATTAAATACATGCAAATGTAAGAGGTATGCATGTATATGGCATATTCCATAATGTATGTAGTTTTTCTCTAAGTCTCATACAAAACTGAGAATAGAAGGACTCTAAACAGTAGTGTTTTCTTTTAAGCAAATAAAATTATATTCTGTTGTACTATTAAAGTACACTCTCAGGGATGCTCTTGAGGTTAGTTTTCTGATTGGATATTGTATGTTGCACTGTAACAGTTCTATTCCTTTAAACTATTTAAAGTAAATATCACTGTGAAGACAGTTTAAAATATGCAGTTGGAAAAAACTATTATACTTCATTTGATTTTTGCATATTTTCCATCTTCACAAAATGAGGTGATGCTTCATTAAAACTTAAGTCAGATTATCTAGACAATGGGTGTAAATACTTGCAATATGTTTCAATAGCATTTTAACTTAGAAGAATATAAGATTTTGAAGAAAAACTGAGTTGCTTTGTCAAGAGAACTTACTGCTGAATAAAGTAGAATAAATGTATTTGAAAATATTTAGGACATCTGTAATGATGCTGTTGGTCTTGGATGTAGATCATAGAATCACAGAATATGTGGCCTAGATTTACCAGCATTAAAGATATCGTTGTAAACAAATACCACTAAAAACTGTGCCCCACAAAATAATGTCAGCGTCTGTTTTCTCTGTGATTGGAGAAGAGCCTCATTGTGATGGATGAGGATTGGATTCTGATGGACTGTGCTGTTCTTGTCATTTGCATTTTTGTGGGGTTTATTGGTAAAAGACATATCAGCATTTTATGGTTAGAACAGTTACTCAGCTACAGCTTGACATGCACTCATGTTTAGTGCTATCAAAATGACACTTCTGCTTATGTAAACTTACATACTTATTACTTATGTCTCCCAAGATAATTGTTCACTAAACAAGGCAAATGTAAACAGGAGGCTATTTTTTCAGAAAGTTGCTCCTTCAGCTTCCTGTTCATCCCAAAGGTCAAATCCTTTTTTTGTGAGACCAAAAACAGTTGCTGACGCAGTGGTGACAGTGAAGAATGACAATATTATGATGTATGGTATGGTTAAGAACTCAGAGTTAAAGGTTGTAACAGAGAAACATCCTTTCAGCAGGTTTCTGCAAACCCTAGTAAGTGGTGAAAGAAAAATGCTTTTGAAATGGGCACTCGTTTAGAACGCTTATTTCTTCATATTTTAGTCTTTAAGCACTTTTTTCCTGCAGAGATACTTACCTGATAGAGTTCAATTATATTGCTTGCATTGTACAAAATACCTGAGATATTGAATAAAGCTGTGCTGCCACTGAATCTGAAAAACTCAACAGTGTTATCCCTAGCTCTAGTCATAATGCCACTGTGCAGTAGAAAGCTTTGTTAACATTTTGCAGCACCTTGAGGCTCGTAAAACTCACATAAAGGGCTGACAATGGAGTAGGGGACTCAGCCCAAGCTGTAACCTCTGATAAAATACCCTCACCTCATCCTTCACCATTACTGCTGAAGTCGGTTCTGATCTTTGAAACGATTTGGGATGGTGGCCCAGGTCCTGAGAAGTGCTGTAGCCAAGGTGCAACTCTATTAAACAAATTTTTTTGGTGTAGTGGTAGGAACAATCTTGGTGGCACTTCTGCAGCAGCAAGTGCAGAAATGAAACCACACATCAGGGACTTTTTTGTGATGAGCTGTTGTGGTTTAAAAAATTAACTCTTTCCCAGAAAATTAACTCTGTCCCAGCCAAACCCAGTAACTGAAGTCTGGCCACACAGGCTTTTGAAGTGTGCTGTGGAGCAGACACTTGTGCTGCATGAGGCTCAGTGTCCGTGCTGGGTTCATCCCCAGTACTCAAAGCCATTTTGGATTTGCACAGAAGGGCTCTACTGATTTCCTGTCCAAGTAATCCTCTGTAAGCCTAGTGGAAGTGGTTGCATTTATTCATAGCTGCCTGTTCGTTTGTTTTATCCCGGACCTGGGGGAAGTTTATTAGACTTATTAGACGTAAAGTTTATTTTTGGTTTTAGCTTTTAATGCTGGATGTTCCACAGTTCAGGATGTTTCATTGGGCAGTTTTTGTTGTGTTTTAAAAAAAGCTTTAATTACTCCTCTCTACCTTCCCTTCCATATTTTTTTTGGTGGAATTTCAGTGATGTTTTTCTAGTTATGCTATTAATTTTTTTCTTTAATCAAAAAAGGCAAAAGGTTTCTTTAATGTGTTCATTTTTGTCTTAAAGGAAAAGAAGGAGGATGCATTTCACAGGATCATAGAATGATTTGGGTTGGAAGGGACCTTAAATATCATCGAGTTCCAACACCCTACCATGGGCAGGGTTTTCACTAACTGGATCAGATTGCCCAAGACCCCATCCAACCCTTTAATGCTTCCAGGGATGGGACATTTCAAGGAGAATCAGGTTTTCTGGAGTAGGCTGGAAGCTGGTGTCACCTCATAGTAAAATACTGTATTCCTACTTAGGAGTTGCAAAAGTTAAGTCCTCTCAGTAGATGGGTCAAGAGGGTTGGGATGTTTGCTGGAGGGGATGGTAGCTGACCCTTTTGCTGTGTTAATGGTTAAGGACAATTGACAGTGGTCAAATCCTGTTACAGAACTGATTTTGTTTTTTCCAGCAGACAAGAGAAATATGCTAGTTTTACATGGGAAACATCTTAGAGAAAATGTAGATTTAAAAAATGGGAATTTAGAGAATTTCTAAGGTAAGCTCGTTGTGGCCTTCCGGTACTAAAGGGGACTACAAGAAAGCTGGAAAGGGACTTTTTA
>WEIV01014171.1:3468-13973 GCA_013390005.1 Calyptomena viridis | reverse complement strand
TTAGTCTTAAAACTTTTTAATTTCTAAGTATCACTAGTGAATAGTGGTAACAATAATTATCAATTAAAAATTTGTAACTCTAAAGCCACTGCACAGATAAAGAAGACCTGGACATGTAAATAAAAATTATCACTAGTAAAGTGGCAAGGAACTCTAATTTGGGTGGATTTCATAGGCAAGCAGAAGAAAACTGAAGTGACAAATATTCATTTATTTAAACACCTATCAGCATTTTTAAAAGGCTAGTTTTATATTGCGAGAAATCAGTGAATCAGCTGCCTGGGAGGAAAATGTGAATGGCTGTAAAAACATTTTAAGGATATCATGAAAAATTTGGAAAACAGACAATTTCTAATAAAGGCAGAAGCAAGGATCTGTATGTACACCTGTATCGATATAAAATATATACATTTAAGTGCAAAAAGCAGAAAAATGTCAGAAAGAAAAATAAACTTAAATCTGGAAACTTTAGAAAACTGGTAAAGAAATCTACAGCTCTAAGAAGAAATCTATGGTGTGTAGGGATAAGGACAATAATGACATCTTCTCTGTATTACGACCATGAATAGGTTCCTAATATGGTATGTAGACCATGGTCACACAGATATGGTAAAATGCTAGTAAAAGACAACATCCTGTTGTTATTTCTGGTCTGTATCTGCAGAAGGAAAAAAAAAAGCAAATGATTTATTTATTCCAGGAAGATGATTATAAAATTTCCATACAAAAACTAAGCAAGGACATCATACAGATTTGATATGAGGTTTGTGGGGGAAAGTCAATGTAATTTACATTTAAAGTTTTAGCAAGCCAGAAATTTCAGGGTTATCTGAACCATAACTCTTGATTTTCAGGAGCTACTGGGACACTGGAAAAGTTCCAGGAAGCTGTAAAGAAAATTAATGCTGAAAATGTATTTAAAAGATGGGCAGTCCAGATAACTGCGTATTGATCCACTTGAGATTGATTCTAACAAAATCAATCATTAATACAGATTAATTAATACAGAATTTTTAAACTTTAATGTAATACAAATAGAGTCTGACAACCCAACTGACCTTTTTTTGCTAAGATGTCAAGACAGGAGTACTTTTTTCACACTTCTATACACTTGTAACTGACTCTGTACTGTTTTCTGTTATCAGTTATCTGGAAGAAAAGGTAAAATCATCATTGCTAAAACCTGTAGAAAGCTGCAAATAGTAACACACATTATTGCAGCCTGATGGTAACATTGATACACAGATACTCCCCTTATTCTCAAATTGCCCAAAAAGGACAAGAACAGCTTGTCTAGGTCAGAGTCTTTGTGAGATGTGGGATTCAAACACATAGGTCATTCAATTCCTTGTGCCTGAAAGTTATTCCTTACATGGGGAAATAGGGAAGTGCCTTCACTCTAGGGAGAAGAAAGAAAAAAAAGTTCAGAATTGTAAGAAATTATGGACAAGAACTTTAATGAGGTGGCAGGTAGAAAGTCTGTGAATGTGAGATCATATTCAAATAGAGGCACAGGGAGATGGCTTTCAAGTGTCAGCATTTTGAAAGGATCAGCTCAAGCTCAAATGCTCAAACAGCTCAAATGCTGTTGCAGTAGGTAATGCACAGTTGTATGTCTCAAGACATACAACTGAGAATGGTAAGAATAAAGGGTGTCAAACAATTAGGAGTAGCAATGAACATCTTAAATATGTGAGAAAAGAAAGGAGAAATGAATTTCCCAGGTTTCAAAAAAATAGAAAAGATAAAGTGTGGAAGGTTTACAAAAATCAACTAAAATTGAGATCACATCTCTGCAAAACTGTAGATGATTTTGACTAAAAAGCACTGAATGCATAATACTGGGCAGAGACAACACTGTCACTGGTGTTCAGACAAAAGGAAGGACAAATTTTTTACGTCTGAGGAGCTGGCACCTTGCAGATCTTTGTTAAGTCTTCATACTTCAGATCTGAACTACATTAATGATACTATCAGGGACTCTTACAAAAAATGATTCTTGTTTGGGAACACTAAGGCCCTGTATGATGATCCTTGCTACCTTCTCCTTTCTCCCTTACTGTCCTGTGTTTCTGCAGCACAGTGGTAGAAGGCGCCAGGAGAAGTCACAGTTGCAGAAGTCACACTCAGGACCACCACATGAAAGCCTTTTAGAATGGTGTTGGGAATGGCAGAATATTGGAAGAAAACAAACAAACTAACAAACAAAGGTGAAGGAATCTTGGGAAGTTTTATCATCCTTTTCCCTTGTCTTATACATCCAAGCCATATACAATTTTTTTTCATGCTTAGCAACTCCAGGTCACCATTGGTTTCCTTATTACTCTCATTTCTAGATCTTTTGTTCTATTATTTCTCAAAATTTTGCCTTTGAAAACATTTTCCTGGAAGAACTTCCAGCTCTTTTAGTGGTTATTTCTCCTTGCTGCTTCTGTGCCCATCTGCTACATTCTTTTAATTCTATTTGCTTTAAATAATAATCCTTTTAGAATAAGAATATTACCTTATTGAGTGGTTTACAAATGAACATTCAGGTTTGTGAGTATGTATTTAGATGGCACTACTGAGTTGCACAGGCTTAAAAAGCTCTGCCCATCAAACAGCAAAGGAGCTGGCTTCCTGCTGATCAGCATGCTTAGGGTGGAAATGATTTGCTGTGAATAAAACAAAGAACTTTTTATGTATTAACGACTATTAAATATTAAACCACTCATATTTTCCATACATAAAACTACCAATTTCATCTACAAAAATACTGAACTATATGAAACTATTTTAATTTAAAACAAACATTTATGATTTTGGTAAGATGTCTGCTCATCATTTAAATTATTCTATCCTTGTATTTCTCACTAGAACTATAAAAATGCATTTTTCAGATTAAACAAGAAAGATTAGATTAGGTTAGGTTAGGTTAGGTTAAAAAAAACCCAGATTGGTTATCTTTAGTAAAGATTATACGTTTCAACTACCATAAAGCATTAAAAGACTTCAGTGTGTGTAGGGTTAAAGGATGGAAATGTGCTGTAACTTGCAGTGGAAATTTCCACTGCATGCTTTATTGAGAGAGGAATGAGCCATACCCATGGTAAGGGGGGCTGGGGGTGTGGTCTCTTCACAAACACGTTGGAATGCTGTGTCACGCTATTTTTCCTTCCAGCTTTCTGACCAGTTTTTGGTCCTCCTGAGTTTTCTGGGATCACAACACACAGAGATCCACTAAAACCCATGGAATATTTGCCTAGGCATAAACTGCAAGTTGATATTTTAGCTTGCTCTACTGTTTTCTGAAATGACACATTGTACTCTGTGTGGTATTCAATCTTTTTCACCTATTCACTCAGACACCCTTTTTTATTATTGAATGTAACTCTGACTTCTTTTTAAATTCTCTACAGCAAACACATAATTATGGATACAAGAAAAAGCGTTAAGGTTTGGGGGGCAAAAATTGTTCTATCTGTAAAACAGTAGTTACTGTGCTTCTAAACTAGTAATTGGTTAGAGGATACAAGAGGGAAGTTACCTGGAGACGAGTCACGTAAAAATTCAGAAGCTCAGTACTGAAACATGAGATGTTCAATTTATTTATCATTTATTTGTTAAAGGCCTTGTACAGTGAAGCAGCATCTTCAAAGGTCCCCTCCAGCTCAAAGTATTTTGTGATTCTCTGATCTTGTGACTATGTGAAAGCTTTGGTCTGAAAGCCTTGTAAAGACTGGGTGTGTTTATGCTGCTAATGACCTGGGGAGAATGGGGAAGGGTTTTGTGTAGGCCATGCTCAGCTAACATATGACCCAATGAATAGGGACATCTTCAACTAGATCAGGCTGCTTAGAGCCCTGTCCAACTTGACCTTGAATATTTCCAGGGATGGGGTATCCGTCACCTCTCCAGGCAACCTGTTACAATGTCTCATCACCCTCATTGTAAAAAAATTCTTCCTTACATCTCCTCTCAGTTTACCCTCTTTTAGTTTAAAAGTGTTATCCCTTGTCCTATTGCAACATGCTCTGATAAAAAGTCTGTGCTTATCTTTCTTATAGGCCCCTTTTAAGTATTGAAATAAAGTGTCCCTGTAGCCTTCTTCAGGCTGAACAAATCCAATTCTTCCAGCATTTCCTTGTAGGAGAGGTACTCCAGCACCCTGATCACCTTTGTGACACTCATCTGGACTCGCTCCAACAGGTCCATGTCCTTCCTCTGCTGAGGACCCCAGAGCTGGAGGCAACACTTCAGGTGGGGTCTTCAGAGAGTGGCAGAGATGGGAAGAATCCTCCCTCTCAACTTGCTGTCCACGGTGCTTTGGATACAGCTCAGGACACGTTTGGGTTTCTGGGCTGTGAGCACACATAGCTAGGTCATGTCCAGCCTCTCATCCACCAGCATCTCCAAGTCCTGCTCAGCACAGCAACTCTCAATCTGTTCATCCCCCAGCCTGTGTTGATGTCAGGGGTTGACCTGACCCTCACACAACAACTTGCATTTAGCTGTGTTGAATCTGATGGATTTTCCATGGGCCCAGTCACTGAGCTTGTTCAGCTCCTTCTGGATGGCATCCCATCCCTCAGGCATGTCAAACACAACACTCAGTTTGCTGTCATATGCAACTATGCAAATTTTCTGGGGGTACTTTCAATCCCTCTGTCTACATCATTAATTAAGATATTAAAAAAAAAATCCCAATACAGATAGATCCCTACAGACACCACTTGAGGGACACCAGTGATCACTGACATCCATTGGGACTCTGAGCTGTTGACCAACCTCCTCTGGATAAGACCATTTAAATCAATTCTTCATCCACCGAACAGCCCACCCATCCAATCAGTGTCTCTCCAATTTAGAGAGGATATTGTGGGAGACAATGTCAAAGGCTTTACAGAAGTCCAGATAAACGACATTTGTTGCCCTTCCCTTGTGCACTGATGTAGTCACTGCATCACAGAAGGCCACTGGGTTGGTCAGGCAGGACTTGCCCTTAGTGAAGCCCTGCTGGTTGTCTCAAATCACCTCCCTGTCCTCCATGTGCCTTAGCACAGCCTGCAGGAGGATCTGTTCCATGATGTTCCCAGGCACAGAGATGAGGCTGGCAGGTCGGGAGTTCCCTGGGTCCTGCATTCTTCTCTTTTTAAAGATGGATACAAATTTCCATTTTTCCAGTCACCTGGGACTTCACCTGACTGCCATGACTTTTCAAATATCATGGAGAACACCTTGGGAACAACATCAGCCAATTCCTTTAGGACTCTGGGATGCATCTCGTCAGATCCAACAGTATGTTCAGGTTCTTCAGGAGTCTTGAGCCTGATCTCTTACAATGGGAGGCACTTTGCTCTCCTATTCTCTGCCTGGACTTCTATCTACTCGAGAGGTGTGGGAATGGAGACTACCAGTAAAGACTGAGACAAAAAAGTTGTTGGGTACCTCAGCTTTCTCCTCATCCACTGTACCAATTTTCCAGTCACGTTCATCATGTTTATCATGTACAGTCATGTATGATGGGGTACACTTTCTGTGACCTTCCCTTCCACAGAAGTCCATCCTCTTACTCTTTGCAACCCTTGGCCAGTTCAACTACAGCCAATTCTCAACCATCCTGACTCCTCCCTACACAACTGAGTAGTGTCCCTATACTCTTCCCAGGACACCTACTCCTGCTCCTTGTGCATTTCCTTCTTGCCTTGTGGTTTGACCAGCATGACTCAGCCATGCTCTTCCCCTTCCTGATTTCATACTCACAAGGACTCAGAGCACTTGTGCTTTGTGCAACACACCCTAGAGATCTGCCAGCTCTGCTTCACTCCCTTGTCTCTGAAGGCAGTTTCCCAAGGTGGGCACCACTGGCAAACACCATGAACAGCTCAGAGTTTGCTTCCTTAAAATTTAGTGTCCTGACTTTACTCTTCATGTGACCCATACTCCTCAGGACTGCAAACTTCACCAGGGCATCATCATTGCAGCCCAGGCTGCTTCCAATCTTGGTATCACTGATTAGCTCACTTGTGTTGGTGACCGACAGGTCCAGTAAGACATGATCTCTGCTAAGGCTGTATCACTTGCTTTTAGAAAATACTAAATATTTATTGCACTTTGAACGCTGGAGGACACCAATGAAATCATCTATCAGACGATTCAATAATCTCGAAATATTTTTTTCAGAATAAGACAGCTCACTGAGGTACTTCTTGCTGTAAAGTGCTGTGGTAGTCAGTATTTTATGGGTTTCAAAAGAGAAGTGACAAAATGCAGCGAATGCAATGAGCGGTGATGAAGGTCTGTAGCTGCTGACTCAGGAAATACTTAAGCAAAGAAATACTTAAGCAGAGAGTAAGCTTTCTCTCATTTAATCTTCCACAAGCACCTACTGTGGAGCCACAGCAGAAGGAAAACTGAGACAAGACAAAACTTTGGGGTGTCCTAGCACAAGAAACAAATATTTCTGACACTAAATGTACAACACCATGTTTAACAATAACCTGATACCAACAGCTAATATCTGTGAAACAGGGACATTTGTAACATAAGCAAATGAACAACAGGACTCAACGTGCTGTAGTGAGTTGGGCTACATCTGGCTGGCCCAATGGGTCAAGGGCAGTCCTGAGGAGGAGGATTTGGTGGAAGAGAATCTTAACATGACTTGGAAATGGCACTTGTAGCACTTTTTACACAGTCCAGGAAACTCCTAGATTGTGTCCTCACCACTGTATTGAATTTCCAGCAGAATATCTAGTCAGGTGAAGTCCCCCTCAAGAGCAAGGACCTGTGATCATAAGACTGTCTACAGCTGCTGACAGAATACTTCCTGCCTCTTCACTTCCACCAGGATATCTGCCTTTTTGGCCTTACCCCTAATTCTTACCCATGAATGCTCAATCCTATTGTCACTATCATCAAGCTCAAAAGCTTAATGACTTAATGACTTCGAATGACTGCTCAAAATTTCTCCTATTAACAAAAAAGTCACAAATTGCAAGGGATCAAATTAAATTATCAGGCAGAAGTCTATACAGAGAAAATTTTCCTTACAGTGAATAATTAAATGATGGAACTGACTGTCACAGGATTCTCTGAATGTAAACACTATAAATGGAATCTAAAAATTAATTAGACAAAATAATGGAAGAAAAGAAATCAAGTAAAAGCTTCTAAACAAAAAACCACATTTATAAATTCCATTCACAAGTAACATATTGCCTCAGGCTAAACAGGAAACTCCACTTTGTTCCTGTATTGCTTGCAAACTCTTCCTCTAAGTGGCTGTTTTTGGCCATGGACAAGGACAGGATTCTGGACTAGATGGACTTTTGGACTGACCTAGAACAATATAAAGGTAAAATAAAGAAACAAATAAAAATAAATAAAATAAATAGTTAACCATATGTGCATTTCTAATTCACTGTCAGGATATATACTTGTACATCTCAATAATTTTAGGAAATGAAATTGGAAAACATAATAAGGCAAAATGGCAGCAGGGAAGATGGCTTGCTTTAACAATTTAAAAAGGTTGGATTTATTTTCTTTTGAAGCTTTTTATTATTACTCTTTAAATTTGAGATTTAATATCTGCCAATGAATTTTTATTTTTGCTTCTTTAATGAGATAATTCAATGTAAAAAATATAGAGAACCAAAATCTATAGCTACATGAGTACCTCTTGATAAAAATCCAGTTTGGTCATAGAAGCACAGACTGTGATAGCTAAAGCAATAATTCAGAATGTCAAATAATATCAAGTGGATAAGGCTCCAAGTATGTGTTTGAGAGGGAGATAGTCCTCTGTGAAATTATGTTTCTAGGCAGCAGTGATTCCCTGTATTACATAAGGGTGCCAAATATGTTAAAAGGAGCTATAAATTTAATTTGGAATCAAATCTGATGGAATGGTGAGAAATGTTTTAAAACAGCTTTGTGTCAGTAGCAACAAATTATAAAATCTTGACCAGCATTCCAGAACTATAAGCCAAATTAAGTAGAAATACCCAGACCAATGCTAAAAGAACTGGCTCCTTGGACTGAAGCAAGCGTAGACTTGATTGAAAGGCTTTTCAAAGGATCATGCACAGATTTTAAGCAAACAATAGCAAAACAGGACAGCTACTTTTGCTAGATATTGTATATCCTGTATCTAACAAAAGATTCATGGATGGGCATTTAAACATCTTTCACTAATTTCAAACCAAATTACTTTCAGCTCCGTTTAAGTGGATGTACTGAAAACAATGATAAAATGATAAATACAAAACTACTCATTAATGATGAGCAGTCTGACCTTTATCCATCATTAGTATTAAACAAAGGACAGGCACTAATCAAATCTGGTTTGTCACCTTACAATTTAAAAGTAAGCTAAGAAATAGAAAGCTTACTAAAATCAAAGGGGGTTTCAAAAGGAAAAGTATACAAAATCCCAACACAATGTGGGACTATGAAGCTGCCATAGCTCCATGAACAAAAGATCATACTTCTGGGTGTGAAATTAAAATGTTCACAAGTGGTGAAGTAGTGGTTTTTATGCGATCTCATGTGTCCCTGATGTGACATGTCATCCCAGTGTGGAAGAGCGTAGTAAGACACAAGAGGCCTATAATTTAGCCTGGAAGACATTAAAATTGTGCAACAGTCACACACAAGGCACACAGTCAGGACATAAACAGACCAAATGACTTCTCTGTGCAATCCAATTCCAAAGGAACTTGGCCAGTTCTAACTTGGAAAGGGTGTAAATCTTCTCCTTGGCTTTAGTTCTTTTAATAAGACATAGGGGAGCATATTTCTCTATCAGAATTGGTAGCAATCTTGGTTAGCTACCTAGTAAGGAATACATTCCCACTACGAAGAAATAAAGCAGCAGATAAAGAGGAGCTTCTAAGCACTGCTATGTCATGACTCCTGCAAGTTGTTCCCCTTGGAAGGGCTGCATCAAAAACTACCATACTACACTACTTTTGCAAACGGAACTACCCAGGCACAGTAAGGTTTCTGCTGAGAGACACCAATGCCACCATTAGATTTCTTAAGAAAACTGTGGTCCTGCAGCTCATCCAGAGTTTAGTGAACTTTTTCTAGAGTGACACATTAAGCTTTCTCTTTCTGCTAATGAGATTTCAACTCCTCTTCCAGTCACCGAAGTATGTGTTATGTTAAGAAAAACAAGGCAGAAATGGAGCAAAAGTAAGAAATATGTCTTAGAGGTGAATGCTACTCCTAAAACATAAAAAACTTTTCTGAACTGATGAAAATAGAGGTCAGAAGACAATATTGGATTTCCCACAATATTTTAGATGTCAGATGAAGAGCCAAGGAATTATTTTGAAAAGTAGCATTGCTATTGTTATACATTTATATCAGTTACAATTACATAAAAATTACACTTCAGTGTTTCTGAAATTGAGACAAGAACAAAGAATTTTTTACTAGTTGCTGGTGTTTGAAAGCTTTACGCACATTGTACCTTTCACCTTGAATGTGAATGTGAGACATTCAGTCCTTTACATCTTCTTCTGAACTGAGATTGTTTAAAAATAGCTCTTACTATAATAAATATAACTAAGATCTTGGCAAATACTTACAAGAAAACATATAGTTAACAAGCAGAAAAAAAGGTCCCTCTCAGAAACAATTTTAAATTAATTGTAAAAATGCAGATCTTAACAGATGTGCAGTGAAAGATTCATACTGATTTGTTTATCAAAAAAACAGAAGCAACAGGACATCTGGAACTGGGACATATTAGAAGCATTGCACTACTTGTGGTGATGAGAAAGACTGATACTGAGTGGATATTCTTGGAGATGACAAATGTGGCTGCTTTGGATTACACTTTCTGAATTTTTTAGAGACTTAAAATAAGTTATTACAAAAATGCCTTTAAAGGTTACATCTCAAACTCACCATTTTTAAAAGGTTACAAGTATCTGATTTACCTGGAACAATTACAAAAGTTGCTTAAATACCTTAGAATCTCACCCTGTCCACACTGTGGTGATTGTTCAAGATTTGTTTCAATAGCATTGATATTCCTATTTTCTGGTAAGATCACACATCTTCTAATTGAACATGTTTTAAACCTTTCTATAAAAGCATGGCAGACACATAGTATAATCTTTTGGTTAATTTAATGTAGGCTGTGACTACAACCATCTCTCATATATTACTTGCTTTGTCTGTTTCATTGTTTACTACCTAACTACAGGGCTTAGTGGATGAGTGGAAAGCACTGGGTGNAACTGGCTGAACTGCCAGGCTCAAAACAATGGATGAAGTCAGACTCTGCTCAGTGGTGCCCAGTGACAGGACAAGAAGCAGTGTGAAGAAACTGAAATACAGGAAACACTGTTCAAAAAGAAGAAAAAACTTTTTTAATGTAAAAGTGATTGAACACAAGAACAGGTTGCCCAGAGTAGTTACAGAGTCTCCATCCATGGCAATATCCAAAATGTGAATGGATGCGGACCTGGGCAGCCTGCCCCAGCTGCCCCAGCTCTGAGAAGGGAGAT
>WEIV01014170.1:36883-64829 GCA_013390005.1 Calyptomena viridis | reverse complement strand
TTTGCAATCAGAGTTCATTGCAAAGCAGCATTCTAGAAGATTATGTGATGTCTTTAAATTTGCATTTACCATATTTCCGCTGGTGAATAGTACAGAATATATCAGGTCTTCAAAGAAATCTGAGATTACTGAACACTGGGCTTTTTCACATGGGGCACAATGAAATAAACTTCTCTGCAAAACAGCAGGACCACAGCAACCTACGTATTCAAAATGTGTACTCACAAATGTTTTCTGGAAAAAATTTAAAATCCTCAAACTAACATGTCCTTAAAAGAAGAGGCCTTTTGAAGGATAATAAATAACCTGTATTTTGAAGGGGGCAGAACACTGCCTGACCATGTAGAATATAATGTTCTGAGCTCTGATAACAAACATGTCCTGCTGCTATTCCTGTCACTAGAGATCAAAATTGTAATTGTAACTGTGGATTTTTAAAGCTCTATGTGTAAGACAAAAAGGATTTACCCTTCTCATGAGAGGAAGTAATTACATCATGAGGGAAAATATAACTATACAGAGAGTTTCCAAGCAGTTGAGTATCAGATACTTTAGAGTAACTGCAGAGGAGAGAAAGTTTGAATTGGAAGAGGATAAATACAAGGGAAGCTGTTAAAGTTGCCCTTATTTTTAAGAGCAAGCCTTGGTAAATGAAAATTAAAAATTAAAACCAAGAAATATACATGTGATGACAGTAAATAAAATGAGACCTACTGGTACCGGCTTTTTTCCTTCAAGGAGTTTTTTCTTGAATCACTCCCTTCACTGACATTGTCTTCACCCTCCTCAGATTCCAAACTGCGATTGCAGCTCCGAATAGTTTGAAAGATGCTGTTTGTTGTTGATTCTTTTTCTGGATTATTTAAACCATCTTGACCTACTCGTTGCAAGAAATTATCTTGTCCACTGTAATCTGAAACAAACTAGAGATATCTAAAAGATTAGTATAGTTATAAATAGAATCTTGTGTCATGTACTTCTCACTGTAGAATTATTACAACTAAGAATATTTTAGCGCATATTTCCTATTAGCTTCCAATGGGATTTTGTGCCTATTTGCAAAACAGACCAAATCACTTCATAAATCAAGAACATAAGTTACAGTAACTCCTAAAAACTTCTAAAAAGCCTCAGTCTTAATCTTTCTATCTAACAGAGGCACTTTTCTTTTAAAACCAAAATGATAAAACTCAAAGAAACTGTTTGTTTCCATAGAGGAAAAGCTTGATCCACTGAGCTTCTAAATTCCATTTTTAAAGAACAGAAAACTTTCCCAATGAGTTAAGTGGAAGGTCAGAGCATTTAACAGAAAATAATTACATCTTTAAGGCTTTACACACTTACTTTACTCAAAGTATAAACATGACCTTTTGCTACTAATGCTAATTTCTCAGTACTCTGATACTGAAGTAGATACAACCAACTAAATCTAAATTGCTAAGTGACTATGGGAATTAAACTGAGGTTCACGTAACTGAACAGTCTAGTAACAGTCTGGTTTAGAAAACTTTAATTAGATGATGCCTTTCGGTAAAATTACATAATAAAGCACTGGATGGCTATGAACATAACATCTTAGAATATTCCTCTCATTTACCTCTAGTGTTTCTTCCTGGGAGTTATATCGTGGACAGAGTCTGATGAGGCTTGATGCTCCATCCAAAACTTCACAAAGCTCTTTTAAAAATACACCACAGAAAGGAACAACCTTACAGCCTGGAATATTGAGTGCCCTGTTGACCACTTTTCTGTATTCAGATGATGACTCATGTTGTGCCATAGCATCTTTCAGACTTCTCATGGTTTCAATATCAGACTGGTCCATAAATTGCCACATTTTTAAAACTTTTCTTGACCTATTGCAAAAAGACATCACAATATTGATTAAAAAAATTTAAAACAATTTACCTTCAAGTTCAACACCTGCAGTTTACATGTAAAAGAGGAAATTATCATTGCTCAGAAATGAATGAATTAAATCAAGATCATTATTTTTATAAAAATTCCCCTCTCTGAAATATTAAAGAACAAAACTAAAAAATATAAACAAGTTGTTTGATCTACTGGAGTAACATTTCGCATTTTAATAAAAGCCTAGTTGCATAAGACATACCAGCAGACTTTCTAATATTTTCATTTTGTCATTGACTAAAATTCCTAAAGACATGGAAAGAAAAAAAAAATCCATAGTTAGTAAAAGTCAGGGGGTTGTAATTAAATTTAATTTAAAAAATTAACATAGTTCCCCTCCCCCCCCCATTTTGCTCATGAAATAAATTATTTATTTCCACAGAAATAAGGAAGTCAGGACCATGTTGCAGGTCTCAGGCACCAGTGCAGAGCTGTAGCTAAAAAACCCTCCCATTTCAAACAGAAATATCTTCAAGGACTGTGAGGACCTCTGGGAGTTCTTTCACCATCTGAGCCATATGTGTGTGCAATCATAAGGCCTTTCTGCCCACCCCTGGCCCCAGACACATCAANCCCGCCCCTGCCCCAGACACATCAAAAGGTCTATAGAAATGCTCACAGTAGAATGGCTCTAACCCCACTTTCTGTCCCTGTCCCGGATATGCTGCTAATCAGCACTAGCCCTCCTCTCCTCTCTTTCCCTTGTGCTGTGAAGATGCATTAAAGATAAAATTAAGCCCTTAACTGGCTTTGTATTTCCTCATAACTTACACGGCTTGGAGGTTGTGGATGCATTCCACTGAAATATACTCCCCATGCCTATGAGTGTTTCAAATGTGTTTTATATACCAAAACCATAAACAAATAGCTCAATGAGAATCCTTACTGAACCACAAAGAACAGCAATGCAAACACTTAAAGCTTTGTTACACAAACACTATATACAAAGTGGGTTGAAACTAAGAGATGTGAAATCTGATTTTAATTTTCCCCATTCAGTGCCATTTGCTGCCCTCTGAACCACCAGTGCCAAGGCATTGCTTTCCTGCTCCCCCAGCCCTGCGTGGTGAACCTGTAATTCCATAGGAAAGCAAACACTGAACTGTCTTTAACTCCTCATTCTCTCTCTTTCTCCTAGAGATACTGAAGATCCTTCTATACAGGACCATGGCAGAAGAGATCCCAACGTCCATTTGTATAAGTAAATTGCAGGTGTTAAAAACCAGATTTGGCTTTTTGGTTTTGTTAGGATTTTTGGTCATTTTGAGGTCGGGTTTTTTTACATTTAAGACTGATCCATTTAGAATGTCACCACAATTATGTTTCACTCGTGTTCTGGAGACTCCAACCCCAAGTTACATTAGTTGTAGCTCGTTAGATAAGCCACAACTGCTTTCCCATCTTCTTTTCACATTTTAAAACTTTCTGTTAAAAAAAAGGATATTTTCTAATGCAACATATTCAGCATGTACCAGGAAAACTGATAAGAATCTCCAGTGTATTTCAAGAAAAAAAAAATGGCTTAACATGTTTCATTTTCCCAAAAGCGGTTACTAGAAAGTCACAGCGTGAGATCATGTGATTTAGTCACAGATTTCTGTTTAGTTCATTGTTCTCCAGAGACATCTGCTCAACAGAGCTGAAGTGTAATGTATCACTGAAAAGCCATTAAAAAAAAAGAGTTGCCAGTACCTTAGCCCTGCCAGAAATTCCATTACAGCATTGTAGTTGCCCATATTCCAGCAGCATTTTGCCACATGTACTAAATAGGAGAAGACTTCTCGTTTCTCTTCCATAGAACCTGCAGTCAGGATCAGCCAGGTAACCCATGAGCTCACCTTGTAAAATAAATCAAGCAGTACAGTCAGCCAAAACAATGTCACTTGGAGCATTCATGCATACTTGACAGATAATGTGGGGGTTTTTAGGCTTTTTTCCATCGGAGGATTTTCAGTCAAAACCCCACTTCTACACTTATGGCCAAATCACATATGCATTGCAAACACAGAGACATATTCACATTACAGCTGTTAAATCATTAACTACACTAGAAAAACTTACATTAAACAAAAAAACCCTGCATCTTAATATAAGATATTCTGAATATGCATTGAGGCCACAGAAGAAAATCAACAGCCTAACCTAGTGCTGATTTCTAAAGCTGCCGGAGAGATGCGCAGTGTAAATTCTCATTTACAGGGTTTAGAAATCTCAGCCTCACACTGAATAACCTTTGTTCTTAAAACACGGACAGTGAAAGTTGATGAATTGGAATTTTTTTGTTTTGGTTAATTTCACAAGACTGGTAGATGTATTCAATGCACAAATTTGCTAATTTCTATATGCATATATATATATATCTGTTTGCAAGATCAGAAATGAAGTAAACAAAAAAAAAACCCATCACCTTCCTAGGTGTGTCCATACAACCAACTTCTGTTTGGTGACTAATTAATGCCAGAATCAGAAATCAACTTAGTACACAACTCTGCTTGTATTTAAACATATGAAAATCAAAGCTTCGTTTTATCAGTGTGCAGATTTTCTTTCCAGTTTACGTTCCCACAGCATCCATAAAAAGTAGCTATATTTCACATGGAAACCTAATTTAAACCAACTGTTTCATTTTACAATATGACTCCCTGGAGGCTTGATTTTTGTCATTGTGTAAACACTTAGGAGGCAATAAACGTGATTTGTTTACTGACACTGAGTTCCATTCTTTGGTCCTGAAGGATTCAAGTATTTACAGACAATACCAGTATGTGGAGAGGCTTATAAAAATTAGAAAATGCTAGTTCACCCCTCAGGGGGCACAGTCTTTTGTTTTAAAAACCAAGCATGTGAAAGAAAATGTACTAACAGGAAAAAAAAAACCAACACTGAGAATATATAGGGCTTCCATTTATGCAAGTCTATACAGACTCAGTGTTCTGACCCTCCCACTCCTGAGAGAGAACAGTCAAAGAATATGAAGAATCTAAGTTACTATTTAATCTTTCTGATGCCCAGATCAATCAAGAAAAATAAATGAGGAATGTCCAGACGAGAAGGCAAGCCATAGTTCCAATATATGTATATACAAAAAAAAAAAAAATTGCATTTTTAGGACTGAATTCTTGAAGAAATTCATTCACAGAGGACATACTCAGGAGTAAGTACCATGACTATGGGGGTGTTCTATTGGGATGTGAGGATCAGGGTACAACAGACTAACTGCTGCACCAGCTCAGAATGAGAATTTGAATTCAGCTGAAATTTTATTTGAAGTGTTTAATTGGTTATTCCTAAAATATAAAAACTGAATCAACAAAGAAGTGCATACCTGAAGAGCATGAAGGTATGGAAAAATAAACCCCAGAGTGCTAAAAGACACAGGGATCAAATGAGGGCAAAACCAGAATAAAAGGTAATAAAATAAATCCATTAAAAAAACCATAAATTGTGAAACAAAACAGTCAGATCTGTAATTCAAGGTCGATATAGACTTGTTTGTGTATGCTGGAATAAAATTACATATTGTTTTTGGATATTATTCCCATTTTCCAGAAATGGCTCTGTTAGGGAATTCAAATGCTAAACATGCAATCTCACAAAAAAAATAATATTTGTTTGGTATGAAATACCAAGTGTGGTAATGACAGTTTGATTAATGTGGTTTTAAACATTTTGAAGAACAATATAATTTTAAACAGATATGTTTTAATCTAGGGTAGTAAAGAAGTAATGATCAGGAGAAAACAGTATCAAAATCGAGAAAGAATGTCTAAAATGACAATTCACTTCAGACTCCCCACTAAGAGGCAACCTTGAAACTAGGGCAGCCACTTGTAGAAGTTTTATTTAATAGAGAGTTTAGGACTGCTATAAACAGTTTGTATGATGAACTCTTACAAACAATCTGCAAAAGCAAACAAAAATGATAAAGGGCAGCATGAACAAGCATCCTCCAGATACTGTATGTACACGTAATGAGCAAAAGAAGGGTACAAAAGGCACCATGATGTAAGTTTATGCTCACTCCTCTTGCAGGACAACAAGAGACTTACAGAAAAACATTTAAAGAATCTTTCACTAAACATGAAGGAAAAATAAAGTGTCTGAGTATCTAAATTTTAAAACGGAACAGGCAAAGGCAAATATAACAGAATGGGCAGAATCAGGGGAGAGAATGGAGCATCTAAAGATACAATCCACTCTGAAAAATAATGAACATGCCTGCTCTAGAAACTTTTATGTTTTCATTTTTCCTGGAGATCAGGTAAAGTGTAAGGAGCAGACAGGGACACTTCAGTCAGATGTAGATAATGGAAAATCTCATTCATGTTGTTTTATATGTTGAATTTAGGAATGGAACAGAATGGTTCCTATATATATACTACAGACTGTTTTGACTTATGGTTCTTTTATAAAGTATCTAGCAGTAGCCAGAAGTATAAATTGTATTTACTGGTGGTTCAGAAGAGCATCAAGTCTCTATAAAGTTTTTCTACTAATCAATCAACAGTCTCTGAATATTTAATCTGAATGCACCATACAGACCCTAGAAAAGGGGATTAAGGGCTTCTCAAAAATGTATTGTTTGCTCTGTACTCAAAAACCGATTTCTTGGAAGAATTCATCAGTGAGACTAGAACAGAGGTGATTAAAATACAACAGTACTGTCAGAAAGGAGGGAGCAGAGGAAAGGAGCTGTGCACAAAGGTCATCTCTCTTCATTCAGTGAGGTTTTTGCTGAGTGCTGTGCCTGAAATATGCAATAGCTTTTCTACTCCTAGCTTTTTTAGTGAAGACAAATGGAAAGGGAAAAGAATTCAGTCAGAACTGAGCAGGCCTTTCCCAAAAATTAAAGGTGGTCCCGAAGCCCAGCTAGGAAAAACACACAAAATTAACAGAGTATCAGTTATTCACTTAAAATGCCTGAGGGATTTTTCTTACAGAAATGTTGCAGGTGGGAGATCTGGCTGAATCAACAGGCTCTAAAGGAGCAGAAAACCAAAGCTGAATCTGAGGTCACTTCTCAGCTCTAAACTCCCTGAAGATTTTATTCTGCCCTAGCAGACTGAGCTGATGGATTCAAGAACTTTATAATGAACAATATTAAAGAGCTCTTCAATAAAAGCATACTAGAATAGTTTGGCATTAATTTGAGATTATTCAGAATGGCTGCAAATAAAATGACTGATGTACAAACAACACTGAAATGCAACTAAGTTGAAAGGACTGTGATCTTTAGGAAAAACTATGGATGACAGCTTAGAGGAAACATAAGTGTATTACTTAAAACATACACTTACTAAACAATACTCAGTAAACATACTCTTTAATTTTGTGATATACTGATAAACATGTGAGGAGTGCACAGTACATCCTCAAAGGTATGCCTTCATAATTGCTGACATTCTCAAATGACTGTGTATCTGCCACTGGATCCCCAAAATACCTGACAATGCATATACTAAATTTTTTCTGCCTGGGATGCATAAGCTTCCTCTGCACAGATGATATTCAAGAAATAACAAACTTGTCAAGACCTTCATTCAAATGGAAGTTCACAAGTGGGATTCCATGTACACCTGAGCTAGAAGTACCTCATACAGAAGAAAAGTAGACAACTCTGTATATATATATATATACACCATTTCCTGGTGGCTATATAATTCACCTTAAAGTTGAATTCAGAACCCTGTTTTTCTCACTTCGGAAAGCAAGTAGCACAGACAGTATCCTAAACTGGCACAATTTCCCTGTTACTAAAATCAGGGGTTTCCTAGCAAGGGGAAGAGAGCAAAGGGAAGCTCCACCCTGGCAGGCTCCGACATCTGGACACTTCAGCATACGAACAGTACCTCCTCTTCCAACCAGTTCACTTTTGGTTGGCTTGCAGAGCTGTGTGCCCAGCTGCACAACACTGGAGGAACACCTCACCTGAGGATGAAGCACCACCAGGCAGGCAGCTGACCAGTTATCCAGCTGCCACTACAGCACCATGAGAGCTTTGCAACTCAGGCAGTGCTTGAAGTAGCACTGGGACCAGAGACAGCACATCCCAGCCAAAAGAGTGTGTGGTATTAGCCTTGCCAAGGAGATCAGAATACATTGCAAGTATTTCTCAGAATGAGCAGTAAAGCTTTTTGGACCATGTTTTTGTGTTAGATAGTGCTTTAACGTCAGATCATGATCTACATATCAACATAGTAATCACTATTTCCTTAGTTTACTGTTTTTCACACTTGACTTACACAGTTCTGTTTACATAACTCATTTTAGACTCTCTTCAGAACAGAAATCATCACAGCAAACCTATAATTAGATTTCCGCTGCACTGATGATGAGTCTGAAAAGTATGAGAAAATGTATCCTGGCTTCGTTACTGTAATCCACGTGATGGCAACACATAAGAAAAGTAATAAATTAAAACAGGATCCACTTAAACAAGTTGATAATAACATCAGTCTTTTCATTCAGAGGGATAAAAATGAGTGTCCTTCAGGATTACTGCATACTAACATTAAGTACTAAACAAGCAAAATCAAATCAAATAGATACTTAGTTAAGATTTAAATATTTTCTGGTGCCCTAATACAGAGAAACACTGACAACAATGTGCCAAATTAATTTCAGATACAGAGTAGAGCAGCCTCATTTGCAAATTTTCATTCAACTCTGAATATGAGCACACAGGACCTGCACCAGATCTCTGGGTAATGCAAGCTGTACTGAGCAACATTCTCAAGTACAGTAGCACAAAAAGATTGGTACAGTTTCACGTTTTCTGAAATTATCTTTTCACATAATTCCTTATGATTTCAACTACACTAAAATCTATTCTTTTCAATGTTTTTTTGTTAAGGTTTTAGGCTTCTCTTACTTTGATCAAAGACTTCAAATAAATTCAAGTTAGATATTACTAATGCATTTGGAAAGGGCTATTATAAATAGCATTAATATTTTTTACTTTTAAACATGAGAATTTTATCTGAGAAAAATTATATGACATTTATATGAACATTTTTATGAAGTTTATATGAAAAAACAATATAAGCTTAAGTTTTTGATTACCTAATCACTGAACTACCACCAATTTCAAGTCAAGTCTATATGCTGACAAAAATCTCCCAATTTCTCAGGATCAGGATACAGCTTATTACTGACACTCAGCTGCTTTCACTAATATAATCTGGAGGTCCTAAAGAGACTCCCATGATGGAACTTGATCCTCAAGTTACGGCACATGACCCTGAAGTCTTTGCAACCTTGAAGTCTTTGTGTAACCTACAGGACTGTCTATCATTTACTCTATGGGAACCCTGCTGCAAGTAGCACACAGGCAGGAACAGTGTTTAATGCATGTCGAATTATTAACTGTATCCCTAAATTTGTCATGGATTTTACTTACCCGTTCTCTTATTTTAGACTTTTAGTACTCAAGATTAAAATAATTCATATATGTATGTGTGTGTATATAAAAAATTCTTTATTATCCCCTATACAGCTGCTAGAGAAAGTATTATGTGATTGTTTTAAATGGGAATGAATTTATTCTTTATATTTTATCAGAATGTAAATTGATTGGTGATAGGTATGGAGGGAGGAAATTATCGACAATCTCCACCTTCAAAGTGTAGTGTTTTATAATTTATAGTGTTTTCCATTCATTTCCCCAGTGCTTAAGTTTTCAAGGCTTTTACGGCAATTCCCAAGCTACATACTTCAGTGGATGATGCTACATGGAAGAAATTATGTCTTCTATTTTTATATTACATTTTTAGGAACTTCAAAATACTTGAGATGCAGCTTTCAGAGGTGAAATTAGCTAACACAGCTCTCTGTCTGAAGTTTAACATTTACCATTGCTAGTAAGTAAAACTAAATCTTCTGGTTTACCACGAAGTAAGATTACAGTACATACCTTCTTTAACATCTAACATAAAAATTAGCTATGATATCTTTCTATAATAAACTGTATCTGATTTAACTACTGCCTACATTGGAGCAAGAAAGCAAGAAATTTTAATACTGACAAAGTAAGTATGTATGCAAAAGATCTCTGAATACAAAACAAGAAGTTTGATTTTTCAGGTATGCAAAGGATAAACATGGAAATCTGTAACCTTTTTAATCAAGTCATTCTGGTTTTAATAATTTTGATGAAAATTAAGACATTTAAGTAAAATTTGAAGAACATGAAAAATCCTCGTAAAAACATAACTCTCACTAGATATCATTTAGTATTTATGACAAGAGGGAAAAACATACATTATCCTGCCTAAAAGCAAAATTCTTAATGCATCAGTGTAGTCCAATTTCTCCCTTTAAAGGAAATAGCTAAAGACCAGTAGCAGCATTAGCACTAATAGCTGGCTGCAATGAGTTCCTCTGCATTGCTAACTGTGCACAAACCTATCAATGCTTATTGATGAATACAAGCATCACAGTGTATAACACAGAATTGGAATTTTTTACATGGGTTTCACTGAAGCTTAGTTATTTTTTTTTTTGCTTTTGGTATAGTATGTAAAATAATTTTGAGATGCATTTTTAAAATCTGAGTATTTTAAATTGCATATCTTATGAACACACAGTTTACTTTACATGCTTGAGTGAAATTATATAACCTTACAGAGAATATTTACCATTTTGATCGGATTAAACACTATTCCAAACAAGGACTGGAAACAGTTTGATATTTGTACAAACACAATCTTTTTAAAAGCATTATGCAAACCCATTTAGGCATTGCAAAAAAATGCTGAACTAAGAGACAGAGAGCAATATTTATTTACATTCCATTATTTCAGTAAAATGATATGTCTCTGTTTTGCTAGTGAGGTTCAAACTTGTGTTTTGAATGAACAATGAGAAAACCTTAAAAAATTAAACCATTACAAATGAAACTATCATAGTTAAGTGTCTTAAATGGCCATATTTTAAATTAACTTTACTAAATAGAAGAATGACTTAGTAATCATTAAACCCTCCCCAGTAGCAGTGCTATACTGGAGTGGTTCAAACTTTTTTACCTTCTTAGCTTATTTTTTGGCAATCATATCTTTCAAACAAATCACCATATGTATTCAACTTCTTATTCTGCATTTTCAGCTCAGTAGTGGGACTACTTTCAGTCAGCTATTTGAATGATCTTTCAATCTGGTGCAGCTTTCAATCTATGACATCACAATTGATTTGTATGCATATTCAGCATGGAAAATTAAATGTTTTATCTTTTTTAAAGTTTTATTGCTTTTCTTTTACTTGAAGATGTACCAGAAAGGTCAAGTTACAAGAGACTCTTTTCATGTTTATATAAAGTAACGGTTGAAATTATTTTAAATGTTTACATCAACATAAATATTTACAGCATGTACATCGGACTTGTGTTTCTGTGGTTGCTTTACTGGTGAGAGGCAGAAGAATGGCTGGGAGTAGAAGCCATAACAGTACAAGAGTCTGGGAGAGTAAAGATACAGAAAAAGAAAGAGAATCCCAGGAAGACTGTGGCAAATGATACTGAGTAAGGACCACATATCACTCCAGGTAAAGACGCAGGGTAAACTCATGTCATACAGGAATCAGAGAAAAGAACTAAATGAAGAAGAGAAAGGCACAGTTGGCAACAAGGAGAGAAGGAAAAAGCATTACAGTTCTCAGGTCCTAAAACACACTTAGGTACCATTTTCCTAATTTGTTCCCAGCTACCAGGGCTCTGCTAACTCGGCAGAATCTCCCTAACAGTTTCTTCCCACAGTTTTACATCCATGAAAACTAAACTTCTGGTAGTCAGGGCTCTGCAGAAAAATATATTACTACTATTATTAAGTGCACAGTCCTAGAGAATCCAAAAGCCAACAGTTTTCTAAAGGTAGATGTTACTATATTTCACTTTAATACTCGCACACAGGCCACTAATTCAGAATCAGCTTTTAATTACATTTAGTAACAGGAAAGAATACCCGTCTTTAGCTTGGTCTACTGCCTTGCTCCAACAAGACTCTAAGATCAATTTGATATTATTTGCAGCAAATCAAGTATAAGCTGTGTCTCACTGATGAGTATGTGTTGTGCCCAAGTCTCCACTATCATGCAACTGCAGTTTTAACCAAATTTTAAAGATTACAGGCTTTATTTATAGTTGGTGATACTGAAAGCATGTAGCACAAAATCTTCATGATTTAATGACTGTCATTTTAAACAAGTGTTATAAACTGTTCCTCATGAATGCATACTGTCAGGAAAAATACTAAAAAGCATATTGCTTTATAAAAAATCCTCCAAGTAATATAATTGTAATTTAACAGAACAATGGCATGGAATTGTTTTTTCCCCATTATGTATTAGAAGCCTGTCATTCTAGAAGTAATTTTGGCTCCCACATTATAAATACACTTCAGTATTTCTATAGGCAATGCCAAAAGAATCAGCAAGTGCTCACTGACTTTGCCAACAAAATCATGACTCTTTGCACAAGAATTTTCTTGCCATTTATAAACAAAGACATTTTGAAAACTCATGCTTCTAATTGGCTATGGCAACTGATATACTCCACCATAAAATAAAGCATATAGCAAAACAGTGATTTATTACAAGCAATAAATATTATACAATAATTCCATCTAAACATATAACATCTACATTTTAAAAAAGTTATTCCCGATTATACTTAAAATAATCTATTGCACTAAATACCATAGAATCTATGCACTCAATATTTAGGAATTAATTCAAGTTACATGAAAAACTATCCTGTAGCATTTTCAAACAAAAACTGCAAAGTCACAAAGCAAAGGATAATGTGGAGTATTTTATCAAAAGGCAACTTTAACACTAAAATTCTTATTGGTATGGAACAGACTCAGTCATTTCTGACAACACTTTTTCATCACCACTTGCTCTACAATCCTGTGACTCCTCAATGTCAGAACACAATGATGGTCCATCTAATTTGTAAGGCAACTGCAACATATCCTCAAGAAATTGCTCTGGGCATTGCACCTCACCAGGTCACACTACAGCTTGACCACTTCACCTTTTTTCCACTGTCCTCTCTCCTGTGACCACCGTAAGAAAAGCACCTCAGGAAGGCGGGTCCTAACTGGGTCAGCAGGTAGATTCCTCTCCAGCTATGCACCAGCCACACTGGTTTCTTACATACTGTAACTAGAGCTGATTTAAACAATTTTTAGACTCTGTTTGAAGACTGAATATTGTAGTTGCAACTTTTATGTATGTTCCCATTATAGAATGAGGTAAGAGAAGCCAATATATTTACACTATTTTAGTTGCTAAATCTCAGTAACACACAAGAATCAGGAACACTTCAAAACATGATAATATTCACTCACTGATTCTTATTTGCCCAGGAAGCAGGGAGTTCACCGAGGGTTAACACACATCCTTCTCCATCTACTTAATTTTATGCTGGTTTCTTTGCTACTTGTACAATTTTCATCTCTTATTAAACCATAAGGATGCAGTAGACAGCAAACTAAAAGAGCATTAAGCCAACTTTATCTGCATATTATTCCACTTCCATGAATCTAGAAACTGCTAACATTGCACATGGTTCACACAAAAAAAAAAAAAAGAAGAAAGATATGGTTCCATGTTTCTGCAGCTAAAACTTGAGGGTTTGTTTAGGTGGTCTTGTTTTGGTTTGGCATTTAGGGTGGACTTTTTTACAGCTTTCTCAATCCTTGATCAATTTTCTATCAAACTCATCAGAAGGTCACCTTACTAGAAACAAAATAAAATCTTAGTAAAGAACTCAATATTTGGTTCATGAAAATGTGTCGTGCCAAGTCACACATTTTTGTATAACAATATTCAAGAGACACACAGTGATTAAATAAATAAATATTGCTGATTATTGTAGTTATATTACAGAGAATACAAAAAATTCTAGTTTATAATACTTCTGTGCTGACTCCTAAGATCATGCTTAACCTACAAAAATCCAAAACAAATAAATAGAACTGCAGGTCCTAAACAAAATAATAAACTGACTGAAACTGTACCCCATACTGTCAGCATACATACAAAGAATTAGAAAGTCTGTAATTTTTTTCTTCATGCTTACTTTACAATGTGCAAGAAAAATTGGGCTGCTTTTTTCCAAACTCCATGAGCAAATTGGTCACACAACTCCTATTAAGTTCAGTGCAAGTTATTTAGGTAAATCCCTGGTCAACTTAACTTATATTTTAAAAATTTGTCATTACAGCTAAATTCAGCTCTGAGAGATAAAGGAAGTAACTAACCCATACATCAGGTAATAACCCTTATGAAAAGTAATTTAAAACTTTTACCTCATTAAACCTTGTCACAAGATCTTCTACAGCATTATGTCCACCATTGGGAGAAGAAAGAATAGTAGCAGATATGGAAGCCTTAATAGATGGCAGCTTGCTTTGACATTCAGCACTACCCAAATCCCTGGTTAAAAAGCAGAGGTAGTCGATGGGTAAGACTTTCCGGTAGAGCTCCTGCTCCTGCTCAGTCAGAATGCTGGCAACCTCCTCTGGGAACTGGATGAGGTGCTGCAGTTCGATCAGCTCCTTGCTGATACCAGCCACACTGGAGGGAAGGACGCTGGAACCAGCCATAGATGTGCATGCTTGACGTTCTAAAACAAAACAAATAAAAAGTTTATTAGGCTTTGCTTTTAACTCTTGGGCTTTGCTGTGCAAAAGCAGAATAACTTGTTATTTTGGTTTTGTTAAACTGGTCATTCATTCATTTACTCAGCAATACACCATATCCTAACTACTTTCTTTATATTTAAACAACCAATTATGTCCTTTTGTTTTTTTCTGCATTATATATCTCTGTATCTAGTATTAGCCAGATAGCTGGCAACTAAGGCTTGTGAGATTGTTAAGCCACCTGCCAAATCATGCTTCCTGACATATCCAAACACCTGCTTCAGGCACCTGTGTTCCTACCAGAACCTCAAATAAAACGGGCATCTGGGCAGAGTGTGCCTCTGTTTTGCCCCTATTAGAGTGATGATACAAAGCAGCTTGAGGCCTTGACTGGGGCACTGAGACTCTACTGCCACAAGAAACAATGTATAATGATCACTTAAAATCCATGTGGGTCAGCACTTTTATTTTACATTCCTCTTGTAAGATAAATTGTATCTGAGTTCACTGCGTAGTGAAACCAAATGTCCACAGTTACAAAACATTTTTCATTCCTCTCGGAAAATGCATAGATTTTGGAGCATGCATGTTTTATCTCTCAATACAAAACATTCATGGTAGTTTTATAATATTCTAGCAGTTATATCTCTAAAAAAATAAAACTTTTCCTAAGAAGGAAGAAGCCAAGCTTTGTAAGATTGTGTGGGAAGCATGAAACATCAACACAATGATTCCAAAACAGTGAGTATGAGTCTTCTTACTAGATAAGTTTAGAATGGGTTCTTTGAACAATTTTTCAAGAATTACTTAAATGTATAAACAGTGTTAGCAGTATATTGCGTACTCTTCCTTGTTCTCAGAAAAAAGAAGTTTACTTTTTTGCACTGCTTCACAAAATACCTTCAGAGATTCTTTTCATACATAATGGAGGTACACTCTAGATCTATATTTTACCTCTTTTTTTATATTTACATATATACATATTTATAAACTCTCACTTCATAGAGGGAGAAAACACCCTTTCTTTTCTCTAAAAAACCATCAAATTCATAATGATTGATTACAATTCAGTCCCTTATAATAAAATAAAATATGCTACATTAGGTTTCCCGTTACATTAATTTTACGCAAATTAATAATAATGAGTGGGAAGTTAAAAAGACAGAAAATTTACTTTTCTCAATATATTCTCCTAAAAGTCAAAACACAAATTACAGTAGCCCTAAATAAAGTCTTTGGGCCAACAGAACATACTGAGAAATGTGAATATCAATAAATCTCTGTCATTGAAACACCCACAAGAAAGACTGGGCAGGAAAAATGACAGTTAAGGACAGCACAGTGACTTGTTACTGCTGGTTTGGGCAGCAAGGGAAGCACAGTGACCTTCTGGGCTTCCTTGTCATCTGCCTCCCCCTGCATGACAGGTGTATTGGTTGGGTCTATGTTGCAAATTTATTTTAGAACACAAATGCACTTCTGAAGTGAATCTCCCAAATATCCTCACTCACTGAGCAAACAAAGGGGATCCTTTTCAGATGAAACCAGAAGATGCAATCCCAGAAGGCAGCCAACACATCCCAACCAGTAAAAAGCTGTCAGTGGCATCCAATCTCTGGAGCAGAGGTCAGGAAAGGGCAGTCGGACCAGACCGCTCAGATCACGACTGCAGGTGATCACGTACCACAGGACACAGGCAGCAAGTACCACGGACAATGCAATGCCACAGCAACACTGTGCTTTGCAAATTCAACCTTGTTTGGCAGCTACTGTTAAAAACACCTTGTATCTACCAATAATGCAGGAAAGGAAGGCATAACTCTTTAAGGGCTGCCTATTCAAGTAGTGACTGATGGAAGAGAGAATGCACAAGTGAAGATGAGCTGTTCCCCGATGAACTGCTTGCTGACAAGACTTAGAGGTGCATTCTTAATAATTCACCTTCTCCATTACAATGCCAACTACAGAACCCGCACACATTCACACTTTTCAAATTGTCTCCGAATTCTAGCTTTGCTCAAAGACCTCAAAATCTGGCAAACGTTGACACTGAATTTACAATAGGCTGATAATGATCCTTTGCATATTGCCTCACCCAAGTATAATTACCCTTCAGACTTCACTTACTACAACCTCTTACATCTAAGAACAAGGCTCAACACACCAAAGGGACCACAGTTAAAAGGCTGGCTCCAAAGCGTATCTCCACACTGCCAGAAACCACTAGGAATATCTCATTAGAATTTGATTTCACTAGACTGACTGTCCATTGATCAAATCCAGCAGGAAGCTAATGCAGGGATTTTGAAAGCTGTTAATGAAACTACCTTTAATGAAATCATTATCTTCCGTAATGAAGGTTTCACAACCCAGCTTCACTCTAACAGAAAAATGAAGCTGTCAAAAAGAAAATATTTCCATAGAAACTAAGCCAAGATGATGCAAGATCAGCCACTGGTATTGCTGGATTCGGAAAAAGACAGAATATAAATAAAACACTTCCTGATTCAAACCACTGAATTTCAAACTAGCATTTCTTAATTCTTCATTAACTAGAAGAGAAATCTGAAGGCTCACAGCTCAGGGCTAACGTATGGCTATAAATACTGAAGTAGAAATATAACCTATTTCTGTTGACTATTTCTACATCTATAAATATTTACTTCTCCCATAAGTCACATCTTTGCAAGTCTTGGTTGTTGGCATAATTTACCTCCCTAGATTCAGATTTTTTATCTTTCCTTATCCCAGTCTTCTGTGTTTTACCACAGAAAATCCAGGATCCTTATTCTCAGCTTTAGCAACCTCCATGATTTACACTCCACACAGAAGTCTACTCCTTTCCCTGTCTCTTTGCCTATAATAAAGTAGACTTTTTCCTGGACTATATTTTTGTCTTTTTTTTTCTTTCTTTTTGGTTTTTTTTTTTTTTTTTTTTTTTTTTTTTTTTTTTTTTTTTTTTTTTTTTTTTTTTTTTTTTTGGTGTGTGCCCAAGATTTTTAAATTTTTTCACTCCAGGAACTGATCTGCACTTCTCTGTTTCTGCTATAAAACTCCCTATCCAGTCTCATACACAAGTCCCCCAGCTTTGTGTTGTCAGTTTATGTTCTTCAGGAAACAGACAGTATCTTTCTGAACTTCAAAGAAAGATTAACTTGCAGTATGTAACTGCTTTCAGGACAAAATCACAGTCATTTTGTTTACAGTTAAGGAAGGATACAATCTTCACTAAAACTGGCTGCTACTGCAGTAAATTATATTGTTCTTTGTTCTCTACCACATCAAGTTAATGCTAAAACTACTAGAAAAAAATGAGGAACCTGACTATTCATTTGCAAGTTGTCTAAAGCCGAAATGGATAGCTTTGCTTCTGCTGCTGATAAACAGCTGAAGCAGATAATCTTCTAAATAGCAAGCATTGCTTTTATTAATCAAAACAAGATAACCTCCGCCTGGCTTTAAATAAGGAGTCATAGGTTGACTTAAATCATTGTTGATGCACATGGGAACAAAAAGGTCTCATCTTCTCTAACAAAAGAATAATCTGTATAAGAATGGGAAAAAAATACAGCATGCCTGCTTCAGCTCAGCTTAGGCTCATCCTAAACTAAAACACCCTGTCTGAAGAACAATGTGTTTTCATTATTTTTAAAAACTTTCTACAAGGTTTAAAGGACCTTTAAAGTTACTCTTTCAACAGAGTAACTTAAAATTAACTCAGTCTTTATTGCGGTAAAACTTAGAATTTCCATACATCTTGTATAAGGCTCTATAAAAGCTATACTGAAAAAGTGAATTTGAAGTACATAAGTATGTAAGAACCATGTGTACATTTTGTGCATGTATACATAAAATTTTCGAGACAGACTTGAGAAACTGGTTTTTTTCCAGTGTTTTTCTCTTCAAAACATATGATGTTTGTTTGTTATATTAGCAAGACTATTGACTGATTCAGTACTTTTTTAATTTGAAAACCAGGGAGGTTCACTTTAAAGATAAAGGCAAAACAACTGTTATAAATTAAACAATGAAAAATACTTCAAGAAAGGCTTGTGTTAATTATCTGTAACCACAGAATTTTCTACATTTGTATGTTCTACTAAACGTAGTATTTATGTGACAAGTGATATGTCCTAACAAAAAAGCAAAATTATCTGTATGCTTACTATATTTCTTGTAAAGCTAAAGTTAAAAGCTGTTTATACAATTTTATTTCATCATGCATGCAGATTATTTATTAATACACAATATGATTTAAACGTTGGGCTGCTGCCATGAATTTTCTCTAAGCAGGAATTCAGGATTGAGTCTGAGCACAATAAGTGGAATCTACACAAAGACAGAAGGGCAATAAATAATCACACAAGTGTCCATAGTGCTAATCCTACAAAAAATTACAGTGGCCAACCATGCAATTTGTACTTTGATAAAATCACATTGCTTTCCACACCGTGTTCCACGTGAACATGTGACCAAGTAAAGACAGTGGTACAGAATTACTTTTATCCCAACACAAGCACAACAACTCTTACATTTGACACCTCTTCCTACAGGAATATACAATGCATATGGGGCTCTATCGGTTCACACAAAATTGCATTTTTTAAATGAGTGCAATCTCAAAAAAGAGTAAAGCTGCCTAAAATATAAAAATTTACTTTCAACAAAGTTTGCTGAACTGAAAAACTAAATAACTGGATTTCTGTCTTAGTTTTATCTCTAGGTCCTTTTCTTTCTACACTTACTTTGGTAAGAAATGTATCCTCTCTGTACATTCAAAAAAACAGTTTGAAAGCAGTAAAGTCACAATTACAACCCCTAACAATATGTTCACTCTCTAGAAAGCTACTGGGGAAGATCCTGTGATTAGGACAAACTGTGTGTTCTAAAGCAAAAGACAGATTTCAATAGCTGTACAAGTAACAGTAATTATCCAGTCTATTATAACATCTTATAACTTAGCTGCTTTTTAGATAACAGACTTTGCTTCCATGACATTATACTAAAAAAATCTTAGAGGATTACTTTTCTCATCTGGTATTAAAATGTAGTGCAATAAATGGATTATAATAGATGACTTATTAATAAGCCATGCTACAGATACCATCTAAACTGTCCATATGCTTTAAGAGAACATACAGATTATGTTTAGTGAAAAAATAAAAACAGACCATGGGGAAAAAAAAAGCCACAGGTGAACAGCTGTCAATATATAAAATGCTAAAGAGTTCTGTTCAAGAAAGAGGAAAAACACAATAAAAAACTCTCCCATATAGAAAACACCTAGGCAATATATGGCAGTTTAATTGAACACCAGGTTCTGATATAGATCAGCATAACTGGGATAGCATTGTTTTGCTGTCCCTTGGATGTGACATATCTCAGTACAATAATAACCAAATCAACAAGCTTTTGTTAATTTCCTGCTCTTCTTCTATCTAATTAAAAACATACCTCTCTCTCTTTTAATGAACACGAATTCACTGCTATCAATTTTGTCTGCAAACAACTCACTCCAGTATCAAAGGGCCTGATATTTAATTTAGTGGGAAGCTTGGCATAGAACAGGATGAAGTTCAAGTTTAATTTCACTGTAGAAACAACTGAAATTAATAGATCCATTTCTTCTTCAAATTTGCTCATGAGTCAAGTAATCAAAGAATCAGAGGACACACAGGCTCTCTCTCCATATACCTAAATCTAGCACTGTGGGCTACCCCTTAAAACTGCCTATCAGCATGCACTGTACATTATTAGCAGGGGAGCTCTGGCTCTACAGGGTACTTGCACTAAATAAAACTGGAGTTGAGTATGACCTGAGCATCAGTAAGCAGAATACATGACTCTGAGACGACCTGAAGAAGAGAAGATTAGGTAGGGTTTGTGTGGAAAATAATTTTTTTACTAGACCAAGTAATATTCTGAGACACTCTGAGGGCACAGGACCTTTTTCAGGTTTGGAATAGAAAGTGCAAACTTCACAACTAGCTTGAGAATACCTGCTTTGAGTTTAATTCAACCATGGTAAGGAGACATTGGAGAAGGTGATCTTCTCTTGGGGAGCAGCAGCAAGTCACCACAATGGACCAGGTGAAAAAAACAATGGTTTCTACAGTACAAAGGGGAAAGGGAAAAGGTAGAAATCACCTGTAGAACAGAATTTTGCTGGAAATAGTTTCACTGTGAAACTGTAACACAGATATTTCTACCAAGGCTGAGATTTTATTGTTGAATAGAGTTATGAAACCTCTGGAGACAAGGCAACTAGCATTTTGAAGTATAACTGAATTAAATTACAATTCTATATAACAAAATCCTGACTGGCATAGTGGAATTCAGCAGAAAGAAAGATATGGAGTGATTGTAACAGCAGTCACTTACCCCTAAAATCACTTCTTGCTTTAGGAACTGGTAAAGGGTTCAGTTTTGAAAACCAGATTTAGAAGACACTTTTTTATTTTTGCAATTACAGCATCAATTAAATGAAACCCCAGGAAAAAAAAAAAAGGAAAGTACTGTATAGTTAGAGATACAACCTGCCTATATAATTTCTGACTTAAAGAAATTAAGGTTATCTAACATAATTATCAGGACAGTTGAGATGCACGCACATGGAAAAGGATTTTTTTTTTTGTATCCACAAAGGTTACGGATAAACATTCCCACAGGGTAAAACCTATGCACAGAGAAACATTAATTTGGATTTTAAAGCTGAGTTAGAGATGATGAGCCTGAAGTAATTATTAATATATTAACTTTAAATTAATAATTACATAGCAATTTTTCAGAAGTATGAACTCGAAAACCTATTGAAACTGCTTCTGGCTGAATTAGAAGATCCTGATTGTAAGCTATACATATGAACACTGACATACTATATGAAAGGAATTCAAAGTATCCCCATGATTTCACCACACCTGAGCTGCCATGCCTGCCTCCCAGCATCCCCAGTGTACAGCTACACACTGCCCTGTGTAATTACATCCACACTGCTGCTCAGGTTTCTGGAAGTTTATCCCACAGCATTTACCCCTCCACTAGCCTGAGTCATTCATGGAAATATTTTGCAGCGTACAAGGGAACTTGGCTTCTTGTCTCTGAATTACCATACACTGTCAACACATCTAACCAACCACTTCCTCTGGATGCAGGTTGGGTGATACTGGCTACAGCTGATAGAAACAATCACAGACTTGTCCATAATAAACAGAACCACTGGGGTTTCTTCTGGGTGTAAACTCACAAGAAAAAAGATGCAGCAAGTAGCAGGGTAAATTTTGACTTTGCAAAATCAGCAGCAGATCTCAGGACAATATTAGTCCCATTTGATGCTGATTTTCCGATTCCTTTACATTTCGGGGCAACTAGCAAAGAGCTGAGATTGCATCCTCATGCAGAAAAGGATGGCTAGCAATGCTCCCAGAATATCTGCATGTGAATCAATGTGGTATTGTGGATTAAACCCATCCAGCAAACATTTCTGCTGTATCTGAAGTAACAGGTTTTGAAGGCAGTGCCCTAACAGATGACCCTGAGGCTAACAGGGTAGCCAACAGACACCTCAGCTTCATGTTACACAAGTTTGGCTGCACATAAATGTGCATACAGGTATTAAGGAGAGATGAATCAGCTGTGTATGGCAATGGGCCACCTGGGACCTGCTATTATAGGGAGCCTTCACCTACTGCTATAATTCATTAAACTATATCCTGATTTCAAAACACCTGCCACAAGAAGGGTTAGTTACAAATTTGGTAGATAGATTGTGAGCATCTGGTTGGCTGGTTGAAAACTAGATCTCAAAAGCTGTTTGATAGTACCAACATGCCATCTGTCTTGCTGTGGCACGTTGCAGCATGCACTGTGCAAGACCAGACACAGGATTTTATTGCTTCAGAGGCAACTATCAACATGAAGGTTGGGTGAAGGGATTAGCAATAATGACTGACTTCTAAACCTACATTTTTATATCACAGCATAACATACGTAAAAAGTCTGTAAAGAGGTTCATACAACACCACCACATGTGCTCTTGAACTGTTTTGGGGTTTTTCATCGTTCCTCTGCACTGAAATCCCATCTAATGAATTCCCTCCTCTGCAAAAATCCTGAAAATGTTTTCAGAAATATTCCACTTCCACATACATTTCACAGATCTTTCTTCTAAAGGTGGTCACAGTGGTAGTTCTACCACAGGATTTTGACTTGACCAGAACACCAGCAGTGGGATTCTCTATGTGGGATTCTCTACAAAGCATCTGTATTCAAGACCTTTTTAAAAACTGGATATAAATACAAGAATAGCATATGGAATGTTGAATTCAGATGTTAAATAAATGTACATATAAATTACCAGATAAATTCCAGTCCATAAGAATGAAATGGTCAAAAGGGAAGATTTATGAGTTTACTTTGGAAGTGTTCTAGAAAAAGAATACTCTTTTCTAGCCTAAGTGCACTGGTCTTTGACATCAGCAATCTTTGCATTTAGTAAATGTTCTGTGGAAGCTTGTGCCTTGGCTGCACAACTTTTAACAATTACCATAAGCACAAACTCAAACTGCATTTTTGGCTTTAAGATCCTCAGAAACACATTTTGTAAAAAGCATCATCTTCGTTACTTTGGTCTTATCCCAAAGACCAGCGTACTTTTGACAGAGACCCTTCAAGGGCAGGTGAGAAAGAGGAATGTGTGTTCCCATCTGGTCCAGTTACCCGAATACTGCACGGGAATGCCTAAATTCAAATAAATACCTACATGAAATTGTTTTTTGGAAAACAATCATTAAATATAGTCCTATAAGGTAAAAACAGTAAGAATGTTTACTGCGGCTTCAGTGTCACATCAAATGAAGCAAATACTATAAATGCCATTGTTTTTAGCAGTACAGGATGAAAACTAGATGCCAATCTGAGAAATTAATTTTAAGTATAATTATGTCAAAGAATTAAGTCAGATCTGGTAAGTGTAAAATTCTTATGATTCATTATTCTTCCCTTGTGGTATCTTTATATAAAAGACAATCTGGTGCATGAAAGAGGCTACCAGATTTTCCACACAAACCAAAGGGCAGGCAAATCTGCTGCATAAGGTATTTTGGTTATTATTCTTACTGATTAGTGGAACAAAATTAATCCAAGTCACACCAAGTAAAAACAACACTTGATTAGATGTTCCTGATCAAAGCCCTGAATCTTAGCAGCAAAAGAATTTTAAAGGAACATAATACACTTGAAGAACACTTGATCAGTTCACAGGTTTCATTATTCTGGCCTGCTTTCAGCTGTTACCTGAACAAAATCTGATCATAACACTAGGGGTTTTTTGAGACCTGTCCTCTACACAATTATTTCACAGAGAAAGTATAGAGAATAAAACCACTAATTGCAGACACTGTTCATTGTGCGCTTGTGCCAAAATACCTTTGTGTGATCTCCTAAGGAACACTTTTCACATATTTAATATTACACTTTGAGTAATACAAATTCATCTTCCACATAACTATAGCACCTACAGCATCTATACCTTTTCTAACTGGCTTTGACGAGGATTCTACTGCATGCTCTGAATACACTCTGATGATGAGAACATTTTGTGAAGAGGAGAATTATTGTATCATCTACAATACATGGATATAATTTAATTTTATATGCAAGATTTTTAGATTTCAAACAAAAACAAAATCCAGAAAATATATCTGTAAACAAAAACTTTCAGAGAAAACAGCATGATGTACTAAGGCATTAGTCAAAAACTTGTATTGGAACATCACAAAACTATTGTGATAATATTTTTATATTATTTGTGTCAGCAGTGCACAGCAGGAAGAACCTACCAAGAACAATATGGCCTTTCAAAACACTGTTACAGATAGTGCCAAAATTTACAAAGATATACAACAAAGAGTTAATAAAATAGTGCTGCTACAAAGAACTACTGCACTAATTATACCTCTGAGTTCAAAATTCACAATGTAGAGGAAAATATGAAAGATTCAAGAATAAATGAATGAACCAAGGACACTCGTTTAAAAAGATGCCAAAACTGGAGAAAAATGATGAACTGGAAATAAATTGATGGATTTCACAAGAGGGTGAAGGGTAAAGCTAATATTCATAACTCACCACCATTCAGCACTTGCACTTCATTATTAAAGAAACGTCTTTAAAGTATTTTAAGACATACTAAGAGAGTATTCATTGGAAATGGTCAAAAAGGATGTGAAAATGAATATACAACTAAGTGACGATGAGCCAGTCAGTAACGTGGCTGCAGCCACAATATCCACTGGGAATGCTGGGCAGCAAATGCACGGCTCTTCCCACATGTCTACAGTGCACTGCCATGGTGGTCAGACACCTCTACTCTACCCCCACACATTCAGAGCTGTGCTACTCCCACTTAGGGAGTTTCCACATTCAAAACATCATTTTGTCTGTGTCCTGTTTGGGCTGCACAAAAACACAGAAGTAAAACTACAGTCGATGCCTTTGCTGTAATCCTTATGTGTATTCCTAGCTAAAAACAGTACAATCTCTTAGATTTAAATTAAAAGAATTAAGGCTAGCTACTGCAGTTGGATCTTGTAGGTCCCTTCCGACTGAACTATTTTGAACTACTCTATTCTACACATTATTTACTTTTTTTTTCCTTGTAGTTGGAATTAAATGTGTACTATCTTCAAAGCCAGTATTAATACACTCACATTTATGAACTACTATAAAAGCAACATTAGGCTATATAGGCATAGTGTAGGTATAAAACTAACTTTTAAAAGAAAAATATAAAAACAACACTGTAATGTGAGATGTTTCTTCCACATCAAAGAAACAAGAAACAAGCAGTTGGAGATGGACACCAGATGAAAGCTGTGGGAACCTCACAAAGTGCCTGCTAGTGCAGGTAGCCAAGGTCACCTGGAAAGCATTTCATGTATAAAACTACACTACACAACATGCAAATACATGTTTATTGTTTATTTTGAGGTGGATTAGTGTGTGTTGTTTTTCTCTTCCTCCAGATACAGTCTTTTCTCCAAGCTCATTGGTAAGTATGTACTGTAAATACACAAACTGTCAAATTAGCATTTTTCATGTATGGTTAAACTACAACCCCGGAAGCAGAAGCCAGCCTGAGAAAAGGAAAGCCTGTAACTACAGAGGAATAAAATAAAATTATTGCCATACTGTTTTTTTCAGAAGGGAAGTAATTCAGCTTTTTTCTTCTGTGAACTACTTCCATTCCTAACTCAGAAAAAGTAAAACCAATCTTTCTGCTAGAATAGCTGTAACCCTTTTAGTTACCCCTAGTCTCACATTTTTTCCCGAGTTGCAATTTGAATGCAAGTTTCTAGTGCAGTACAACATCTGGTTGGTAAAGCCCAATTACCACAGCGAAATTTGTTGAGTAAAGAAAAGGATTGTGTAATGAGTTTACAAAATTAAATGAAAGAAGCTATTCCTCATTTTAGAATGCCATTTCCAGATTTCAAAAGGTAATTTTGAAAGGTATCTCTCAATGCAAACATCTAATTATGCCAATTACCAGAAAACTTTCAGAAGGGTTATAACAGCAGGCATCCTTAATAAGCTCATTTTTCTCATAAGGAAGCTGATGGAAGCTCAAGGAAATTCATATTCTATTTTTATTAGGGATTAACATGAAGTTACAACTTCCCATCATAGTAAGTCATGTTTGTGATGTTATATAAGTATTATATTATGCCAGTTTTTCTTTTAGGAGTATATTGCTACTAGCCAGCTATTCTTAGCAAGGTTTCTGGAATCACAGAGACTGTGCCAGAAGCACAACTCAAATGATGCTTAGAGGCATTTTAAAAGGAAAAAGAGAAACATCCAGCAAAACCTAGGTCAATATGGTGAAAGTCCTTCCACTGAGACACAAAACACATCAAATGCACATCACATACTTTCAGTGGCTATGCCAATGACTGAAGGACCTACATATTCTAGGATACCTCACCACTCCAGAAAAAGCCATGACAGCCACGCAGTACAGACACAGCCAGGTGAGCTACCAGGCATCCATGGAATTTACCAAGGGCAACCCAGAATTCAGTGTAAATTGTAAGACTACATAAATAGTCTGGGACAACATGTAACTCCCTGAGAGAGTTACTGGTTGGGTCAAAGGGAAAGTTTGCATATATATTTTAGTGACGGATTTTCAAGTTCAACATGTCCACCTATCATGGAAAAGGCATTCATCAAACCAAATACTTTTCTTGACAGTAAAACCAAGAAGCCTAGAAATGGAAACATAGCAAATATTAAGAAAATGTATTATTCTTTGTGAATATAACTGGTCAAAAGAACCATTACCTGTATTCTGTAGAAAGCTAAAGCTCTTAGCATACATTCAAAATACTTCCAGGAGAAATAATTACTATTCCAAACAAGTAACCAAAAAAAAAACCCAACCAAACAAAAAAAGATATTTTTTGCCTAGTAAAAAACTTGTTTCTACAAAATTCTAATATTTTTCTTTATAATACCATGTGATTTGAGCATCCAGGTGTCATATATAGTACGTTTCACTCTTTAAATCCTTCTGTACATCTTCCTTGATGAGCTATTAAAAAGGCTTTCTCTGCTATATAAAACCAAAAAAAGTCAGCAAACAGGACTGTTGTCCTGTTCATATGAAGATGAACCTTCATAAAATCACATAGGAAATTACTACTGTCAAAAGGAAAATTCGCCTGTATACACAAGTCAGCAAATGCCAGTGCATCTTTTAACTTCCATTAAATACATCTAATCTTACTAGAAATCCTTGAATCTTTTGCTACTCCTATAACAAAAGGTAAACCTCACTAACTGAAAAAATACAGCTGTATGAACAAACTAGAGCATTTAAAAATTACCAGAAAGCAAAGTACTAATTGACAGAATAAAGATGCAATTGTATATGAATTTATAAAATCTCAATTTAAGGAAATCCTAAAATTCCTGTAGACTACAGCAACCAACAAAACATGCATAAAATTCTCAGCTCCTCCAAATGACCTTAAGTATATTCATCCACTTATATAAAGGATTTGTAGTGGAAAGCAGAACATAAACCACCAAATCTGTTTTTTACACAGTGTTTCAAACACTGTTTCTTAGATTACTTAATATTCGGATCCAGTAAATACAATTTCTTTGGTTAAATTATTTCTAGAGCCACACATCAGTATGGAAAACTTGATCTGCAAACCTGTTAGGAAAATTAACAAAAACGTATTTCAAGCTGAATTATTTGTTGAACTGTACAGTCTTAGAGCAAATTTCATGGGCTTAATCACAAAGAATGTGTTTCCTCACAAACCACAGCTAATGTCTTAAGATGTCAATTTGTTATTTCTTCATTTCAAAAATAATATTAATAA
>WEIV01014170.1:13594-33222 GCA_013390005.1 Calyptomena viridis | reverse complement strand
TTTCTGAAATCTTTTCTGAAATTACTCCATCTATATTCAGTCAAAGGCACCTCTTTTCTCACCACCTTTGCTGCTCTCATCCCACTAGCTATGCCAGCCAACACCACCTGTGTCCACTTTCTCCAAGTGACACACAAAAGAAGTCCTGACTGGACCCCTCCTCTGTCAAACCCCCCTCCCATCACAATACCTATGGTGAGACACTTGCTGTTCAGCTCTGACTCATAGCAGACATAAAGGATAACTGATTATTTTCTCCTTGCAGTAACTATGGTCTATCTGAAGGTTAGCATGTAGCTCCTGAACATTTCTCTGTAGAAAGTGTTCAAAGCTGGACAGTTAACAATGACAAGGCTCAGAAGACTATATTGCACTGCTTTTACACAAGAGCTATTTAATTCTGCCTCCCAGTAAATCAGCAAACATATCATCCCAACCTGGCACACTTACCAGCACACAGCTTGTGATGCACTGTAACCAACAAGTGCTTTTTTTCCAGCTGTTTCTCACCACACTCCCACGCTGGCATAAAAAGTGACAACATTTTCTGCCCAGTTGAATCAGAAAACTGTTACCTTCATGAATCCATCAATTTTGATATTGTAGCTATCACTGAGAAATAAAATATAATACTAACCTCATTCTNCATTCTACCAACAAACAAATGGCTGTAACTCCCATTCATTGTGGCAGCTAAAAGTAATGCCACAAGAGTAATTTTGTTTCCCTTTTCAAAAAATGTAGTGAATTTCCAAACTATGCAAATATCGTTTTGTTTGTGACACACAGCACACTTGCAGTTCTCTAACTTCTAATCATATGAGAGAGAGATTAAATATGAAGGCAGACAGTCTCCAAGAGTCTGCTGCAAGTCACATAAAATGTAAATGTAAAACTACCATTTTCACATATTTTACATGGCTTCTCAAAAATGCAAAGAAAGCAATATGTTTTTGAAAAGATACAACATTTTATACATAAGAAGTACTTTTTAAAATAACATTTTTGCAAAGTGAGCATGTCAAACATCAAATCTCTGCACAAACTTTTGGATAAAGTTATGTCATACTTGTGTGACTAAAATGCTTATAAATTTATATTGTGTTTATGCAAATGTTTTGGCTCATCAGTTAATAGCTTTTGCATAAATTATATTCTCAAACTAAAAAGTACCAACTTTTCATAACAAAGCTGATCTACATTTGTCCTTTTCAAATAATATATTTCCACATAGGCAAAACGACTTTTTTTTTTTTATGTTCAAAAAAATTTTTGTTTTTTGAAGGATTTGCCTGTTTCTTTTGCACAAAAAATGTCTCATATTTTGGAGGGTTGGGAGCACACAAAAATCCTTGTTATTGACACTCTGGTTATTCTAGTTCTATTCTAAATTATCTCTGCAAACAAGAATTCTAAATATATTCTCATTTTTCCCTGTTGTCTTTTTTAGAGCAATTCACTCTATATATGGTTATGGAAAATACCTGAAGATTTTCCTTCCAAACACTAAGCTTGTATGCAAATCCTACAACCATCTTCAAGTCAACCAGTACCTGAGGGCAGCACTTCTTCCTTTTTTCTGTTCAAACCACATATTTGAATAGCTTACTAACAGCTGTTAGGAGGTTTTACATTCACAAATTCTTTATCTATAAGGTAGATGTTATCTATGTGATTTAATTTGATCTATTCTACTTCATGGCAGTTACACAACAGCATGTTATTAAGATATAAAACCTAGAAGAAAATCCTACTTTTAAGGTTCATTTTCTCTGTCAAATTGAAGACACAGTTAAATTTACACAATAACAAAACTACTTCATGGTGCTTTAAAGCATGACACCACTAATAAGTTCCTAAAATGTTAATTACATTTTCTCAGTCAAGTGTCTACACTAAAACAAACCCAGGACTAACTCTTGTCAGCAAATATGACGAAAGCATTCTTTTCTGACCACATTAACAGTTTTTAAAATATTTTTAAGTTCAGATTAGTTCCTGTAGTGTTTTCTTAGCTTGAATTATTAATGCTATGGTGGTTTATTGCAGTTCTGTTAACGCTATATTTTGTTTGATTTACCCACGAATAAACACAACATTTTAAAAATCTCTACAAAGGTCCATCAAGTCTTTAACCTACAAATTCTACTATGACCTTGTGCAGCTCGAGACTGTTGGACATTTGGCATGTTTTGCCCTTCTGAGATTGCAAAAGTCTCGATACAGATTCAGTGGCTGCAATTCCACAGCTGGAGACAGAAGGAAATTATAGTGCTATCTACAAATAGACCACAAAACAAAGTTCAGTAGAAGAAAAACTTATGTAGTTTAATGGCTTTAGGTATAGCTATTTTTAGAATAAAGTCTCAAAGACTAATGACGTTTCAAATCTGAATTCTTCCAAATTCTAATCTGAAATTTCTAGAAACTCAGAAGAAGAGCAATTTACTTGGAAGAAATCTTATATGAATTCTTAGAATAGTTCATGAATATTTATAATACTTCAATAACTCCACTTTTAAAGGGAAATATCTATGTTAAAGAAATTTTTGCTCCATTTCTGCAGAGCTTTGCAATATAAGTCTGAACAAGCAAATACAGGTGAACAGCTTCAGATCAAATCTGCCCCAAAGCCAACCATATGATAATAAAAGGTAGGTTTTTCCAGATTGAGAATTCTTTTTCTCCCTCAAAGAAAAATGCTCTCAAAAGACATCACTCCTGCCTATGGATGGAGGCAAAGAGATGAGAACTAACTCCTTTCCTTGAAGATCTCAACATTTTATAAATAAAGCTGGAAACAAGCATGAAATTTGTTGTACCAAGTCCATGGGAAATGTAGGATAAATATATGTAATTGCTGTACAATTGTGCAAAGCCCTTAAAATTAAGCACAAGAAGAAAGTAAAGGTACTTCTTGCATCAAATTGTATTCCTAGTTCTTTTATTGTTGCTTTGAAATATTTTCAATTAGTGCCTGACAAATCTCACTGGCAAATTATTGATTTCAGAATTATTAAAATGTGTAGCAATGGGTTTTTTAGTACATAACTACTATTTCCAAAGCAAATATTTAAACATTAGGAAACTATGTCAATATGAAGCCCCTTAAATAAAAACTAAACAAGTTACGCCCTAAGAAAAATCCTCATAACAGCTTATTTTTTATAAAAATGCTTACACCATTCTATCTCAAACCAAAGCCAAAAACATAACAAAACAGTATCAAAGTCAGGGTCTGAGTCGAAATTAATTAAAATAATTTTCCTTCCCTTTCTTATACTACTACTAGGTATCTCAGATTTGCTATCACTGACTGAATAAAGAGATTAAAAACACCATTATTTTTGTCATTGATACAGATACACTTGATACTAGGGGGCTTTTTTTTCTGTGCTGTCTAAACCACTAAGGTGAAAATAATGGTGTTGACAACCAAGAGAACCTTTCTACTGCAATGGGATAGGATCCCTCTGAATGGTGAATGTTTGTCATAGCCCTTAGCTAACAGCCAGCTTAGGGAAATGGGAGGGATACCACATAAAACACATTCCTTTCACAGAGTAAAATATTGTGACTGCTCATTCAAGTTACATGTGCCATTATGAAAAAAAAATGCATATAGAGGTATTTCTTTATGACCAATTAGTAGCAAAACATTGCTTTTGCATGCTATTATATTCTCATATCATTCATTCAAAAAGGAGGACAAAATATACTGCCTTAAGCAACCACAAATCAAATTGGTTGCAAGCCATATAAACCTGTATACTGAAGATACAAGATGAAAAGCTCACTAAAGAAAAAAGCAGCAGTGGATTTACATTCAAAACCATGTTACTAACTTGTAACATTTGAGTCATTTATAAACTTAAAGAAAAAAATAATTACCTGATTCTTGTACTTTTAAAAGTACTGACATTCATATTTTGTCCAGCATTTTTCATAAGTCACTTGTTTTTTGTAGAATAAGAAATGAAGGAATGTCCCACAACATAATTCAATATTGAAATAGTTGCAATGTAAACCGAATAAATGCAAAGCATTTTACCTAAATTACTTTAAATATTTATATTGCATTCCAGTGCAAACAAGTTGAAAAACAAAAGACACACTTCAGACATTATTTAATATTGTTTATATTAAATCCTTGCTTCATTTCCCACCTAGAAACAGTCTTGTGTCCTTAAAGCACTGTTATTAAATGCAGCCATTATAGATCTAACATTAGATTAGGAAACTAATTTACTTCTAACTCTGGAAATAAAACTATCACTGATTTAACTACCTACATATAATCAGAACCGTGTGCTATGGGCCACAAAAAGGCAAATCTTACCAGCAAACGTGCTTTCCATTGAATCTTAAGATTGCTCCTAAAATGCCAGAAGAGCAGGTACTTCCAGTACCACAAAAAGTCTGCACGCTGCACTTGTCCAAACTAACAGTCAGGCAACAGCTGCTCGGTTTAAAGCTACAAACTGTGGCAAAATGCATAACTGACATGCCTTGTGTAAGCCATGAAGAAGACATGCATTTGGCTGGCTCTCTGAAAGGTCAGGTTACCCACCTCCCCAGATAAAAGCTGAAACACTAGGATTCCAATGGAAGGAAGTTTAGAAATTAAGGATGAGCATACATCCTGCTAAGACTAAAAGCATTTGATTTTGACAGCAGAGTTATAAACAACAGTAGTTTTAATTCTGCTGGATTTTTGTCTTTAAACATATTAAGAAATAAGTTAGCCTACACCCAAGCTTTTGTACAAGTTATATTTATATCGGTGTTGTTTAAACAGGCCAAAAGTAATAAATGGAATTACTTTTGTTTTAGGAAACTTCAGCTGAAGCATTACAAAAACCACGACACTGGTTACTTTATTAGCAAATGCCCTACCTTTACAGCTATTGTGCTCTCTGCACTAGTGACTCTAATAAAAGGCAATAGCATTAGCTCTAATGGAATAATGGGCTATGACTTAGGCAACCATCCAAAAAAGTTTCTTTGAGAGGCAAAGAAGAAGAAAAAATCCCTGAGGCTTCCAGAAGTGTGATTAGCCGCAAAGAAGTTACAAATAGGGGGAATTAAAAAGACAGCATAGCCTTCAGACTGCAATATGTTCATAAAGCAAGTAGACACCAAAAACTCTGCCTTGATCCCAGTCATTACCAGGCTCTGGCATTTCTATCACATCTTTTCTTCCTTCTAACCTTAGCCTTGTCTACACAGAGTTTACATTGCTTCTACAAGCAGCAGGACTACATCAGTGAAAAGTCAGTTATGAAATCTGCTAGAGTACACAAGACTGAAAAACAATATACTGCCACAAGAAACCCTGCTCCATTTCCCCAGGAAGTCTGAGAGAGCGATCCCTGCAGAACTGGAATGTGAGCAGTACACTCAGAGACACTTTGTTTATACAGCGAATACACGTCTTGTCTGAAAATTCTCTACTGGACAAATGATCATGGAAACTGGCCAGCACACCATTATTTTTTCATTGACAATGCAATCATATTCTTTCTTAATTGGAAGAATGACTATTTAGTGTTGTTTCCAATTTCCAGCTGAAAACCAGTACATTCAGATTCCTGAAAATTCATGTTAAATGTAATATAAGGATGCCCATGAGGATACAATATAGAACTTTAAAATTAATTTTATTTAAAAATATCAATGTTATTAATGCTACTTCACTACAAAAATACAAAGTAAACCATCAAATGAAACATTTCTCATCATTATAGGGTTAATATTAAAGAATTTTTCGCTAATCATAAAATCAAGTATCTGAAAACCTAAAGAAAAAAAAATTATTCTGCAAGGAAAACTGGAGACTGCCTTAGAATTTAATAAAAAAAAAAAAGTGTCTGGAGAGAAATAAATTATCTTAAAGAAGTTGATTTTTCTCCTAATTTGTTTCCTAGAAACTAAACTTCAAGGGAATCTTTAGAGATGACTCTTGAGTCATATTGATGCTTAAGTCCTTGGGGTTTTTTGCTCATGATTGACATGCTAACATAAACATACCAGAAAAGTTGCATTCTACACTTTAAAAGTTCCCATGGACACTACTTTTAAAAGGCTGATCCAAACAAATGTTCAGACCTTTAAAATAATAAACAATAATAAGCACCACAGGGATTAACTATCTGTACTTAGAATCCCATTTCATTTTTTCTGAAGACTAATTAGTCCTCATAAAAAAAAAAAAGAAGAAATTTGATTTTAAAATTAATATTACTCTGCACAAACTTCTGCTCTCTCAGCCTTCATCCACAGACATTAGTATGTCCTTCATTACCTTCCTCATAACAAACCTCTAATAACACAGATTCATTCTCCATATTTAAACTCTTCTTTTTATTGTGGTGAAAATAACAGCTATAAACTACCAACAAAAATATTGCCATAAGCTGAGACCCACCTACATAAGTTAAAAGATCATCGGTGTACCAAAACTGCCACATAGTATTATTGGAACTAAAATCTATACGAGATCATCTGAAACTCAGTTCTGTTTCTTAATGGCTTAGCCCTATACACAGGTTAGGATATCCAGATTCATACAGACATGTACCTCCCTGTACCTTCAGTATAATACCTGTTATATCCAAAGGAGCAATTTTACAGATGAAATTATTTTTAATTCTTTTACTTAGATTACTTACACTGGTTAACTTCAATCTAATGTCTGGTTCAATTATGTGTCTATCTTGTAGTAATACACCTTACTGAACCCAGAAATAGGACTATAAGCTATGCTGGCAGAACTTAAATCTTTGTGCCTATAATGTATTAATCACATTGGATTAAAGGAAATTTTTGTTAAATTAATGTTGGCAAGGATCCTCCTTAAATCTTTGGTCAAACCAGGGTAGTAGGAGAATCTGGCTGCAAACAGGCCTGGCCAGACAGTGACAGGTCCAGGAGACTGACTGCAGTGACCTTTCCCTTCTGCCAGTTTACAGAGACAATCATCACAGCCAGCTCCAGGCAGTCCCATGTATTCTTAGACTTACTGCTGTCCTCCAAACTCTTTCTCGTCCATCCTGCCATCTCAGCCTTCATCTGTGCTTCCTGCCATGTCCCTCTTCATTCACTTCCTAACCAGGTGACCTGCACATGTTCCTGCTCTTCTCTACCTACATCCTGGAGGCAACACAACAGGCATGAAATCCTTGTCTCCTAACTCACACCCCTGCCTCAGGCCACATTATCTACATACCATCTGACCCATCTCCTGTGTTTGATTTCCTCTCCTACAGTGCATTGCCTGACATCTTCTTACCACAGATTCTCAGCCCAAGACATATTTTGTCTTTTCAGGTCTTAATTTCAGCTCATTTGGATTTATCCCTCACTCTAAATGATTTTAACCTTTGGGCCCAAACACATACAGGCCAGCTAAATCATGTTTGCTTTTCTAAATCTGTGTACATCAAGATTGTTATCACCTATGACTCTGACATAGCTATCAGACAACTGCTCCAACTTCAGGCATCCTGGGATTTCCCCAATACTGTAACAGTACACCTTGTGCAAAGGGTGCAAAAAACATCTATGGCAAAACCCACAGAGCCTTGTGCACCTGTTTGCTGCCCAGTCTTTGCAGATAGCAAAGTCTGATTACAGAAAAAAGGTAATCTCTAAATTCTGTGTGATGAATGAAGTAAGTATTCTTAAGATCCATGCAGTCTGCCTCCATGTTCATGACAAATTAGTTTCTTTCCATCTTTGGTTAAAAACTGCTGTCATCTATTTAACAAGTCCTGTTGAGCTCTGGAAGATGAAAAATGATCAAAGTTGTAGTCTGATTTATACCACAGAAAGTGACATCAGACTTGAACAGCTTTGAAAGATCCTAAAGTGAAAAGAATACTGATAGAAAATGATTGCAGTCTGCTCCATCCTTAGACACTTCTTTCTATCTCCTTTTCCTTTTTCTCATAGAAACACAATTGATTAGGGGAGGGAAGAGTAAAAGTTCCTTTCAAATGATGACTCTACTCTAGATTTAGGTATCAAATGTAAAGTACAAACGTTATCACGTAATCTAGTTCCTTCATTAAGATCAAGAAAGATATAAAACTTTTTTCACCTTCTGCATAAAAATGTCAACACCACATAAACTGTGACAATGACTGGCCCTTCAAATATGATTCCAGTGAAAGTTCTGGCCCATTCACAACTATGAGCAAACTTCTGTAACAATCAGTTTGTAAGAAACAGAACAGGCTGAGAAGCAGGAGTTCTTTTTACAGGAAAAAAAATCTGGTTTCAATCCAAATCCCACTGAAAGACACTCTCAAAGCTTTGTACTAACCAAAAATTCTGAGTTACATACAGAGGTACTAAAACAGTGTAGCCTAAATGTCTTCAGTGTTCATATGTGAAAATTATGTTCTCTGTAGCAACAAAGACGCTGACAAGGATATGAATGTCACTGAGCAGCTGTGGGAACTCCAGGCATCTGTGGTTCCCGGGAGTCCACTCTCAGATTGTCCCTGTTCTACCAGGAGCAGAGTTGCAGCTCCTCAGTCGGGAGTCTGACAGCTCGCAGGAGTTCGTGAGAGCAGGGCCTGCAGGCTCGCTGCTCTGGGCCCAAGAGATGAATCTCCTACACAGCAGGCCCTACATGAGTTTTTAAAGACTCTCAATCTCAGATCCATGTGACTGGGAATTCTGGCTTAGGAGGTCTGGTATGTTTGGAAGCCTTGTGTGCAACACTGGCTGATGTGCCACAAAACCACCCTAGCCCTGGGGACTCAGAGCATTTGAGGTCCTTAGCTACCGAGCAAAACCTTTAAACAGTATTCCCTGGAGCTGGACTGCTTGTAAGGTTCATTGCTCAGGTCACTAAGTAACTCCTGAAGGAATGAACACACAGAACACACAATGTGCTTGGTGCTAGGGAGGCATAAACCCAGGAGGCTATCCCAATATTAGGGACTCACTGTTTGCAGGATCCCTATTTCCTGGGCAAATATTACATAAAAGGCCTAACTACAGAGAGTACAAAGTTTTTGAGAAGTCTTCCTTTTAAATCATGTAGGCACTCCTCAGTAAAGTAACAGGCTACATTTTAAACAGACTGTGCAAGAGACAGCTGAACTTTATCTCCAGAAATTGCAAATTTTGAAAGAAAAGTAGTGGAATGTTGTCTGGTCCTAAAGAGGTCCTCCAAACACAAATCCAACAGCCCTTGAGATCTTTTCAAGACTGGATGATACAGACTGGATTTATTAAACAAACACAAATCCAACAGCCCTTGAGATCTTTTCAGGATTGGATGATACAGACTGGTTTTATTAAACAAATTTACTTCCACTTTGGAAGCTTGTTAAAAACTGTCTTGGAAATAATTTCCAGTGCATTAATAATTGGAGTTGACAACCATCTCAATTGTGTCCATGGCTTCATGTCTGCACTGAAGGTTAACTTTTAGCAAAGATAAGGAATAGTTTTACCTAGTGGAAGATATACATCTGCTTGACACATACCTTGCTCTCATATTGCGTGTCTCTCACACAAGACTGGATATTCTGCCACACTGTACATGGGCTGCCATTTACAGCAATTCAGAAGCGTGGAATTCAGTAATCCACCCACTCTACATCTCTTGTGCAACAGAACTTAAGTTATTGGTCAGAGCTGTAATTTTCTAAATTCCTTGTAAGTTTCTTCCCACAAAAACTTCATTCTCCCTTGTACTGGTGTACCAGTCGTCAACACAGGTGCACAAACTAGATTTTCTTTTCTTACCAGTAAGAGAAAAGGAAGAGTTTTTAGATTTGTGACCAAAACAGTGTTGATAACACAGCAATGTTTTAGCTATTGCTAGACAGGGCTTACACAGCTTCAGCCTTTTCTGTATCTCATGTTGTCCATTCAGCAATGGGTGCACAGAAGTTGGGAGGACACAAAGACAGGACAACTGACTTCAACCGACCAAAGGGATATTCTATACCATAAGACATCATTCTCAGCAATAAAAGCTGGGGAAAATTGTAGGAAGGGCGTACATTTATAGTTACCTTGTACATCTTCCCAAGAAGTCGTTACATATGATAGAGACCTGCTTTCACTGAAAGGGCTAAACACCTGCCTGCTGAACAGAAGCAGTGAATTAATTCTTTGCTTTGCTTGCACACATGGCTTTTGCTTTATCTATTAAACTATCTTCAACTGAATCTATGAATTTTTGCACTGTTGCCTTTCTGATTCTCTCTCCCATCCCACAGTGGAGGAGTGAGTGGCAGCATGATGCTACCTACCAGGGTTAAACCACAACAATTATTAAACCACACCAGAATCAATATATTCCATTTTCAATGCCTCCCAACAACTATTAAGTGAAGTGTTCCCATGACATTCTGTATCCTGTGATAAATCCTCCATTGCATTTGATAACGGAGCTGTTATTGATGTCAATTAAAAGTTCTTGGGGTTAGATGATATTAGCTTATGGTTGATGTCGAATCCAGCCATTAAGATCTTGGACAGATGGAAATAACCTTCTTATCAATCTGTACTAATTGGGCAGTTTCTTTCTCAAATGGTACACACCCATGGATGATAATCACAGTCCTGAATTCAGAATATGGTTGGGTTCCTTGCTAACAGCTCAGTTAGTAACATCACAAAGTAACACTCTGTACATGTTTTTAGAGAGGACTCTGTCATTTCTCAGATATATTAAATCACCGCAATATAACTGAACATGAACATTCCACACCCAGAAAAGTTCAATATCCTGACACTGCACCATATCTCTTCCTCAACAGAGACCAGTACAGTAGATCATGCCTAGTCCAGTACAGTAAATACAATCTCTACTACCTACATAAGTTGTCAGTGGAATTGTAACTCAAGTTCAAGATCTTTTTCTCTAATGTCTCACATCCTTTGGCTCAGAATCCAACAACAAAAGCATACACCACAAGATACTGCTACCACAGAGATCCCCAAACTAGTGCAAAGTGTGCTGGTACACAGAGCGCTCAGGCACCCGCTAGCCCAGCCTCCATAAAAAGATGCAGCCTTATTAGCTATATTATCCATATTTGCAGGTCTGAGCTAATTACTGCTGCTGCTTTCAGTTTCAAAACTCAGTTCTGAAGCACACAACTCAGTTCTTTTAACCTTGCTTTGAGAGCTGTCACAGGAATGTACATGTTTCTTTTTCTAAAGCACTTATCTCCCCAGAACAAATAAAACCCAAACAAAATAAAAAGCAAAACTCTACTAAAACAGGACACTGTACTGTACATACCTCTGTATACTCTCACAACGAGTGTATGAAAAGCTTAGTAATGTTGCTCAACATATCACTGAAACTCCATCAGATGCTACAGTCTGCCACCTGTACCTATCATTCTTATAGCATTTTAGTGCCTCTCTGCCATTTCATTCACCTAAACAAAAGCTAATTAAAACTAGAAAGGACCACTCTTTGGGATAAAAATAAGACAACCATATCTGAGCATAAACTATAACATTATTTGTAAAAATGTTGTCAGTATCTGCACTCATTAAGCAACTACACTGAGATTTCTGCACTGATTTTGTCATGTGCCTGTAAAAGTTTGGGCAAACCATAATATCCACAAGCATCACTTCTAGCATTATATGACTGAGATACTACATTCTTTTGTTAGGGTACATCAGATGATGATAAATCTCCAAATGCTTGAGCAACTTATTCTAGGCATTAGTTACAAAATAATCGATAATGTAGGTATCATTCTGTACAAAACCATCTTTTAATGCAATGAATTTGTACCAAAAATGCTTCTGTCTGTGTAACTTCCAAAACTGAGCAAACTAAATTACCTATGGGTATTCTTATTACACAGGAAGATGATCAACATGCGAATTTAGTGTGCAACATCCATTCTCCAACAGGTGTTTTCTAAATACACAATACCCACATTATCTGAAATGATCCAATAATAGAAAGATCGTGGATCCATGAGAAGACCAACAATAAATCAGTAATGAACTACACATACTTAACCACACAGTGCCATGCTGACAGCTAGTTGTATAATGACAACAATAATAACCAAACTGAGTATACACTCCTTTCTCTAGTCCTGAATCAAGACAGCCCATGAGCAGGAGCACTTGGTAAATGAGAACTACCACACATAGGAACACCCCAAAAAAAAAGGCTTAGGCATTAAATTTAGATGCAGGCAGAAAAGATTACAACAAGAAAAAAAACCTGGAAACATATTTGTTTTGTTAATAAGGATCTTTTCAGTTTAGCATGCATTTTTACTTTATTAAACTAACATAGCTAGTCATTATGACAGATAACGAATGCAAAGGAAAATATCTGAAAACAGGAAAACCTTTTTTATCTGTTAACTTCATATACAAGTACATTAACTACAGAATATTATACATTATCAATAATTCTGTAATTCACCCTACACTTAAAGCAGATACAGGTCAAAAAAAAACCAACTTCCTTACCTTTAAGCATTGTTCTTCCAGTTGATCCTCCAAAGATATTCAAAAGACCACTTCTTGCCCCTAATGATGTAGTTGCTTCTAGTAAAGCACCAGTTATATAGTTAGAGAGTGCAGTCCTCTGTAAAGTGGCACGATAGCGACAGTAAGCATCTGTTACACATGGTTTTACATCACCTTTGCATATACAGTCTGTAACAAATGTTGGGAGCTTTCTCAGCAGATGAGGAATATATTCAAAAATGTCTTCTGCTCCTTCCTCTTCTTCTCTCACTGTACTGAAGATCTGTCAAGGATGCAAAACAATAGACTGTTAGTTCATTTGCTTAAGATAATACATAGAACATCAAAATATTCCACACGACCATGACTTCTCGTAAAGTAACAACCTGCAATATCTATGTATCCAAAATTGATTTGTTAGGATTCTGAATTGGGATTCCAAACAGGATATTTAAATAAGATGTCGTTCTGGCTTTCAATCTATGGTTAAAAGCATTCTAATGAAAACCAGTTTTAAAACTGATAACCATCAGACTAAAAAAAAGCCCATATCAACACACCTGGTCAACATTTAAAATAAAGAATATGCACAAAATTGTTTACAAGACTATTAAATCTACTCTACTTCCAGAAAAGTCTTAGATATCAGTAGCAGAAAAAAACAATTAACTCAGGATTGGCACTTCTTCTTGCTGAGCAGGGTGGGTTTTTGCAAACAGATATGGTTTTAAGCACTCTGAGCCCTCTTTCAAAATGTCCTAGTGTCACGTTCATTGCATTACTTCCAGCCTACGCACAGGTCCTCTATCTAATATTGGTTTAGTACTCTTTTTCCAATATTTGTGATAACACACTAATGAACTTCAGCCTGTGGCTTAGCAACTAAGTAATGTTTGCTTATTTAAAAGAATCTAATGATCAAAGCAAAAATCTGGAAGAAATCTTTTCATTTAATATACAATGAGAGACTTGATTCTTCACATTCTTGGATGCTGACTTACTGATTAACATTAAGAATTTGTTTCAATGATCTGTGCTTTGTAATTACAAAGTGTAAACTACCAAACTAAAAATTAACATAGCAAAAAGTCATTATAACTGTCACCAGGACAGGTGCTAAGACAATTTTCACAAGGTTGTTCCCCATCAGTCCTTACATTTGCAGAAGAAATAAGCTGACGGCTACACGACAGTTTTTTACAATTAATGCCTTGTTTCTTGCTGCCATCCTTCCCCACATATAAACAAACTACTGCCATCCATCCACATAGCAGAAACCACATCCAGTCCTACAAAGCAAGCACACATGTGCTCAGTCAAATGAGAAAGAAGTGTTTGCACAGTCTGTGCACGCCACATGTCAGAGGCACAGGCACCCTCACCACAGGACACACATGTGCCCAGCCAGTATCCAAGCAGGGAAGCAGGTCCTGCTCCAGGGATCTGCACACTCATCCACTTCTGCCCTGAGACTGGCATCTACCCTGCCATGTAACTGAGGAGGGTTCAAATGCCCTGCTCCCAGGAGGGATCTGACCCTCCACTAACAGAAGCTCTGAACGATGATGTAATTCTTTCATCCGGGTAAACAAATTGCAGAAAATCAAATAGAATCCACCATATTAAAGTACATATTTGTTATCTTAGTTTTAATTTTTGTATTAGCCACTCCTTGGGGAAGACAGTAAAATTTTATATTGAAAATATAATAATTTATTAACTAATCATGTAATTAAATTATTTGAAATATAACACTGACATATTTATTAACATAAAATAAAAAATGAAACTTCTGCATGTTGATGGTGCCTATATAACTCAATTCCATTAAAATATGGCTCCTGTGATGCCTTACACAGTGAAATGCTGTGGTATCTATCTTTTTTCCCCTCTCCCTAAGAATTTTCCAAAATTTGGTTGGTCTGAAGTTTCCAGAAATATTACATCTCTACTTAACCATCTTTATCTTACTTTCTTTGGTATACGACCATTTTATGGACTCCCAGACTGTGAGTAAGGACACGTCTCTACCTTTATTCAGAAAGAAAGCAGATTCTTAAAGTGAATGGGATATGTGCAGACCTTTTTGTAATCAGGTAAGTGTCTGCAAGGACCACTACCTTTTCAAAAGGTGTACTGTGAAATAGTAAACCTGCCTTATGCTTGGATTATGAGTGTGTCATGCACAGCAGACATAATTAGTCTTTTCAGCTTGTTTAAAAAAATATTTAGTCAATGAATATAATTTAACTTCTCAAAACTGCAGTTACCATCCAAAATATTTTTAAAATTGGGTTCTGCAACTTATAAAGGCATGTTCTGTTGCCTACACAACTAAAATTTCTTTCAGCTGCCAAAGCAAAGAAACTATTTGTTGACAGAAATAGGCGACAGTGTTTTTCTGGAGAGATTATACATAGAATAATGGTGTTAATCTCCTCTGTATAAAGTAGACTTCGGGGCACTAGCTGTCTCCAAAGACTCTGCACTTCACATAACATTTTCAAATTCTGTTTGTTTTGATGTGTTAGAGTTCTGAATGTGTTACCTCTGCTGCACACAGACGAGGTTACGAAAAAACACAGACTTACGATGTCCATTATGGTGTCTATTTACCAGCCACTGAAAAGAACTGAAACAATCATAGTAACAACATATCCCTCAGGTAATTGATAAGGGAAATCACCTTTCAGAGAGATTGCACCAGACAACTGGGGAAACTTAATCTTGTCTGGGAGACAAGATGGTTTATTCCAAGACAGGGCTGATAGTTCATCCTGGCAGACAGAGCTGAAGAATGATGAACACAATTAAACATGAATGTGAACCAAAAAGACTAAAATACAGCACTAAACTGACAGTTACCTGCCAAAAACCAAATATTCATAAGGGCCTATCACCCCTGATTCACTTCTGCCCTATATATCAAAACAAAGATTTCAGAGCCATCTGCAATCTGATGCTGCCATGTTTCCCCTACTACATGTCAAGCAGTAACTCACAAGAAACTTGGGACAGTATCTGAATCTAAAATAGTTGCAATATTAAACATACTGTAATGAGCACACCTATAAATGGAAACATTTAGATGTAATTACAATATCCCAAGATTTACTTTAAACAATAAAATCACACATTCTAGTACTTTTTCTTTTCTTTTTTCCACAATACTTTTCAAATAAGAAATGAGCTGAAACAGGAATCTCTACATAGTAATACACCAATATTCAAATGAAAGTATACTATGGCTTCAATAGACTTGTACCTTTTTTTATTTTTTAAGCATTTTATTAATAAGTAATAGGAAAATAAAAATTACTTGCAACATAAAAATTTTCAGAATACTACAGAAAAAAAACATGCTCTCCAACTCAAAAATGAAAATTAGAATTAAAATAAAGATTAAATTTAAGCAGAATTTCATCCTTGTACCTTTACAACCAAGTCTATATTTGGAAACTAAATGGAAGCAAAATAGATTTTTCAGCTCTTAATAATGTATGCAATAAATCACCAAAACTTTACTTTAAAAAACCCTCAGTTTTGCTTCTTGTAACTTAAAATGGTATCTGCAAGCTAACTCATTGATAACCTTCAGGCAATAAAACTTCTCTTCAGTGACAAACCATATTTTGTCAAGATATTAAAAATATTTTCAAAAATAGCTGTAAGAACAAGTAACTCATACTGGCCTTGAAACTATTCCTTATTTTTCTCTTACAATCTTTTTTTCTATTTAATCGTCACTGCAATTGCAAATTGCATTGTGTCCTTTTCTCCACACATATTACTATAAGTTTACTATGTAGAAATAGTAGAAACCTAAACGCCTCAGTCACTTATTGCCCCACAGTTTATGACAGATACGTCCCCAAATGAAGCTGGAGTTCACGGATGCTGCTGTACTGGAAATATTGGATATGGCGGATCATAAAAAATACTTGTTTTGATTTCTTACTTAAACTTACATGTATCTCTTATTGTAATCTTTTCTTTCTCTTTTCACATTTTTTCTGCCTCAGGTATATTGCTTAGCACTTGGAGCCTGTTACCATATTGGCAAACACCGAGCAGCTGCTTGGTGCATATGAAACCCAGAAACTGGAATTATGAACAGATCAAAAATTCCCCACTATAAGGAAGCAGAGTTAATTTCTCTAACATTATTATAATAACAAAGCATATGTTTATCAAAGAAGTTCACTGCAAAGTACAGTCATGAAAAATTATGCTTACGGCTACCACATTGCAAAAATTACAGAAAATAGGGTGTAATGGGGCTTTAATACTTTACTGAATCTATAAAAACACTCTCTAAAAACATCCATCAATATATCCTGAATGACCAAAATGAAATACTGAAATGCAGAGGTGTATGAGTATGCTCAGTTGGTACTACGGATTTCAGTCAGATTTCCTGCCTGTTCACCTACAGAGCATTTCTAGATGAAGGGCTGCTGCCAGCCCATGCACAGCCTTCCTGCAACACAAAAGCCCCATTTGCTGCACGTTTTTAAAGCAATTTTAAATGCCTGTAAACCAGAATGTTATATTAACAAGCAACAACCCTCAGGACAGTATGTCTTGAAGATGACTTAAACATCTCCTTCGAAAACACACAGGCTTTACAGAACATACAATTAGCATCACAGGAAATGCTGCTCTTTCCAAGTCTGTTTCATTCCAAGAAAAATTATATTAAAATGAGGAAATTCTGATGGTGATTTTTCATTTTGGCACTGCAGGTTTTTCAGAAGAAAACCATTACTAATACTAATAGAATAAGAATGTGCTCAGAAGAACGAGGCATTAATGCGCAGTTGATCAATACTTCAGTTTTACAACTTCCAAAGCAGCACTCCAGCATCACACCTTAGAGCACTTATTAATAAAATTTAAAATGGAGGTGATGATGATAGTCAATTTTCCAAAGTATATTGGGTTTTCTCAGCTTTATCTCATTCAGGTTATGATCATACCCACAATGATTAGCCCATGACATTTCAAAATCATTGCTAAAGTAAATATTCATAATAGATTAAGAAAAGCTTTTTTGTAATGATGTTGCCTACCTAGCACCAGCCTTTATCACCAGCCAGTTTCTTCTAAGGATATTGAGATATTGTGGGGACACGGTTTTTTCAAACAAAAATGAAAGAACTCTTGTATTCACCACTACTATTATCACCTTTTGAAAAAAAAATGGTATTGTATTAGAAGTGGAAATAAAAAAATTTTGTAATTAATTTTCTATTGATAAATTAATTTCCCTGACATTCTTACCTGAAAAATTGTTCATCTAATTAATCTCAAGCACCACTCAACATTATTCTACTTAAACAAGAGTGAGGCCAGCACTTCAAGGAAGATTTCTCTTAGTTACAAATGTAAAAACAATTTTGGAAACGATTATCTTTAACATTTATCCTTGATCCAGTTCACTGTGAGAGAACCACTCATTTAAATACTTCCTGAACAATGTGAAGTCATTAACCACTTGACATTCAAAGCTGCTGAACAAACAACTGTCAATTGGGATCTGCAGAAATGCTCAAAATCAGACCAATCTATGAAAAAGGTCAGTCACTGATCTGGGATTTAAAGGCAGGTCTTGTGAACTCCTCAGATTTCTAGGCCAATACAGAATAATTACTGACCTTGTTTTAAATCTAGTTCAATAGTCTCAAAAATAATTCCTGCTGTGCAAAATAGAAATGAACCACACTATTTCTTACAACCAATGCTCCGCTCTTCATTTACAGTTACCTACTCTGACTAATCATTACAGGAACAAAAATACTTGGATGGTGATATGAAGGCCAGTTCTGGAAAAGCACTGTGGCTTTCTGACCTAAACTAGCTCCAAACAAATTACCCATTTCACAGCACTGTGTCAGCCAGAGATCCCGTTTCTGAAAAGGTTTACTTGCTTGTGCACACTTACTGCTTACTGCACTACCAAAACTAGTCACAGTGCTTCCTTCATCAGCATCCTTTCTGCACTCTCACAAAGTTCTCACAGGCATCTCTGCAGAGAAATTCATGACCAAATTCAGTTCAGAAGACAGCAAGCGACCAGATTCTGTACACATGGATGTTTGCAACGTCAAGGGAAAAAAGTCTCTTAATAAAAAAAAACACTTTAAAATCTATACCAAAAATTATTGTATCCTCTTTTCTACTGCTACCGCTAAAGTCACCAATTAAAACTTTGAAAAATATTTTAATTGCAACAAAATATAGGTTAAAGACATGCCTGAACAGAAAAATATTTTATATTTAACAGCAAGTTAACAAACATCTGTACGCAACTTCATTCCAACTAATATTTTCCTTGCAAAAACTTGCATCTTTGGCAAAATTGCACATATACATAAACAACTTTTCTAAAAGAAATATTGGTAAATATACCTTTTTTTTTTTTACAATTTACAACATCTGTTGGTTTCAGAACAGTTAACCTGTTTCAGGACAGAAGCTGAATATTGTTACACATTATGTATAGATTCAAAGGGTTCCAGCTACAAAATTACATTTAAAAAAAAAAAAGTAACAGCAGGAGGAGGTGACTGAGTATTAGGTTCCAATGTATTTCACTACAAATGATCAAAGATTGACAATCCCTACATGACTTTCACAGCAGAAAAAGAAAGGGGTACCACAATTTCAGTATACATACTTTTCTGATTTTCAGGAAGGAGATATTTAATTTGTGGGCTAAAATATGTATCTCTTGTCACAATAAGAATTCAAATACATTAAACACATTTGCTGTTATGCCTAGAATAGTGGATAATAAAAAGAAAGACACCTGTCTTTCTTTTTATTGTGTTCCTATTGTCAAAAATACATGCCAGAGCTCCATATCTAAAACAGTTGTGCAGGTTCTTCAAAGCCAAAGGATATTACTGTGTTTGACAAAAATGATGCTATGAACAGCAGAAAGGTCTGCTCTGTCAGGACTATTTCTTAGCTCTGCTCATTGAGAAGTCTTGTTCACTTTAGCAATCAGATAGGTGAGGCCTTCGGAAATCCTTTCAAGAAATTGAACATTTTGGTAAGTATTTTTCAGTATTTGGAATACAAAAGCTAGACATTTAGACTGTTAGAACATTATCTTCTTCATTGTACTCAGCAGCCTGTGA
>WEIV01014169.1:53419-66809 GCA_013390005.1 Calyptomena viridis | reverse complement strand
AAATAAAAAAACCTGCATTTAAAAAAACCCCACCAAAACCAACTAAATTAAAACAACAAAGCACCAACAGAATTGCCATACAACTTCTAGCAGAAGTGCTTGGCAAGCTTCAGCAGCAGGTAATAGCTCAGTTATCAATGAAAGACAGAAGAGATATACTGATATGCAGGAGATATTTCAGTCACAGTAACTCTACACTAAACAAGGTAGTACAATGTCCAGCATGACAGATCAGTAGCAGAGGAATAAACCTGAGCTTGAGGAAAGGTCATGCAAGGGGAAATCCACCAGGAACAAAAAACAGAACAAGAAAAGAAATGCTTTACAAACTAAGAAATTCAGAAAGCATGAAGACGTGGGCCTATCAAAATGAGAGTATCTCAACATGAATATCTGAGAAGCAAAAAAAACACCAGAGAAAATGCACCTGCACTACCTCTGAGAGGTGGCTGAAAGGTCAGTCTTGTGGTTAGAAGCACTGCCCCAGCAGAATTTTTGGACTTTATCTCAAGATGAACTCTAATTTCTCTAAATGTTCTCTACTGTAAAGCTTAAAGGAGCTGTTCTGTGAGAAGCCAAACTAATGAAGACCAGTTTCTCTTGGATTTGCATCTTATTTTCTTTACCTTTGCCCTTTGGTGCCCTTATACAACTCCAGTTTTCTTCTGCATTCCTCACTATTGTTTGTTTCACACACTAAAAATTGTACACTTCAACTCCTCCTCTGTATTTCCTGGTTGACTGATGTGTTACACATACCATGTCTGACTGAAATGTAGCTTATCTGACCATTAAAGAAACAAAACAAAAACTTTGCAGCTTACACAGCAATCCTACCCACAGTGACACCATCAGCTTTAACAGATCCTGTTGGAACCTCAGTATCTTTAGAATTCGGTGACACTTGCAAGATGACACAAGTCAGTTTGGAATATCAAAATAGCCCTTACTTATTTTTGTTTTAATATTGAAAGTTAATTTTACACACCATTTTTTTATCCTCAATGCCAACACTGGAACTCAGTAACTGCATGTTAAAAAAAGCCAAGATACCAAGCAATTTAGGTTGCAGATAATCAGCCTGTAGAGGAAAAAAAGAAGTAAAAAAATAAATAGTCTTAGTATTAACATATTCTTAAGCTTAAGAAATTAAAAACAAGGTATGAAATGCTAATTCTGCAAGACAAATGAGAAGAATCCATACACACACTGGTACTTAAGAAATATCAGTGTTAATGACAGACACCCTCATTAGGCTGTGGGTTTTTCGTAGGATCTTGGCAATTGCACATATGTGTTGTTGGTTTGTTTGGGCACTTCTTTGTTTGGATTTGATTTGATGCATACTTGGTATATGTATCTCCCTATTCCAGCCTTTCCTCCACTTTTTACCTCATATAAGTGATGTTCAGAGAACGTTGAACTGTCTTCACTCTCAAACGGGAAAAAAATTATCGAACAAAACTAAACATGAATATTTTGATATTCTCACCATTTGTTCAGGTGATGTTATTTCTCTAGGTCCCTGATAGGGATCATCATGAGATGCAAATGAAGCCAATATTGACAAACCATTGAAGACTTGTTGGTAGTGCTCTCCTATGCGCAGCAATAACTCATTGTGCAGTCCCTGGTAGTCCTGTCTCAGCAAGCTGCCCAGTTCTATCTCGGTCTCATTCTATAATCAAACAGCAAACAGAAACCAAATCTTCATTTATTCACAATGAAATTAGCACACAGAGACAGGAGGCATTGGACTCTGGCTGACTTACTACAGAAATCAAAGAAAAAGCTTCCAATCAAGCAAAATACGAGACAAATCAAGATTTTAAGTTCATAAAATATCTTATGACCGTTCCTCAGAGCCAACGGAGCTGATCATAAATAACAAGAATAAAACTTCTGCATATACAGTTGCCCAACCTATGCTTTGCAATACCTTAAATAAAGCAGAAAGTTCCCTATGCATCAATTGTTGCTCCTAATCTGGAGGTATAATAGAGCAAATGCCAGTTTACCTTGAGGTAATGAAGTGCCCGCTCAAGCTCATCCTTGGTGCAGGAACAGACCAAATGAGAGAAGATGTATTTGAAGTTGTTAATTAAAATCTCTCTTCGGTTCACATTCAGTTGCTTTGCTATGGTTCTAATGAGTGTGGAGGCTGCAGGACTGGCCTTGGCTGCAAGGTCGGGAAGCAAAACTTGCAGGGTCCGCTGGTAAATTAAGGACAACAATTAATAGAAAAAACAAACCAACCCTCCAAAAACCCAGGACTAGGCTTAGTTCCATTTGTGCCAACATCACAACACATCTCTGGTCATATGTATGATCATAGGTATGAATAAAGAACTTTAATAAGATGGAAATACCAAGTAAAAATGCAGGTAAAATGAAATACTTTGGGAGCTGCTTCGTCTAATTAATACTGAGAAACATGTAAACAAAAAGTGAGCTAGCTTTTTTGGTGTCTGTCCTGATTCTCCACAAAAGGAAATCTCAAAAAAAAATCCAGAACAAAACAAAAAAATCCATGTCCACATACAACACACCCCCAACCTACCATTCCACTGGAACACAGCTCACTTAACAGTTGTGCATTTCCCATCTACCAACAAGCAAAATACAAGTATGATTATGAAGCTACTTCCAGTAAAACAGGTATGTAACCAGATCAAAAAGAGCTGTATCCACAGAACAGTAGCTTTCTTCATTTGAAACTAGAAAGCTGACACTGTGCAGAAATCACACCTCACAAAGGATCCCTCCAAGTGCACTAAATCATTAATATGGATATAATTAATGAGTACTCTAGACCCATTCTCAGCATCTGTCATACTTGAATTAGCACTGTAGCCATCCCTGTCACTGATAAAACTGTTTCTCTGTATTTCAGCTCCCAGTTGCTGCAATCCCTAAGTAATCTATATTACAACAAGCAACTAGAGGAAAAAAAAAATCAGATCTGTGACATTCATAGAAAAATTGTAGATTAAAATAGAGATTCACAAGCACACGCATGAAATATCAAACATAAAAAGGACAGACCAACTTACTGAGAGAAAGCGATTTAGATCTGGAAAATCAAATACATTGGCAACCTCAGAGAGCATGTCCAGAGCCATTTCTCTCTGGTGAGCAGCTGTTTGTTTCTGCAGTTCATTGCCCTGGCACGGAGCACTCAACACCACCATCTGGCTGGAGTGCAGGGATTCCACTAGAAACTATGCATGAAGAAAAAGATGTTTAGTATTTTGTTCTCCTTGTTCACTTCCTAAAACTAAACACACGAGTTTCACTCCTCTTTCTGTTTTTCTTTTTCATTTATTGCACATAGATCTATGATTATTATTTTGCAATAGAATTGGATTATCATCCACTTAATAATTACATTCAGTTTTCCAACCCTGGATTCAAATATTGCATTATTAAGAAAATACTCAGAATTAGAAAAGCCTGCTTTTGACAATTTTCTTTTAAACGGAAGTTTTGTCTTCAGGTATTGAGTATAACAAAAACTCCAAATCAATTATGTCAGAATTATGCCTGTAAAATGCTGACTCCATTTCCAATTTTAAATCACAGTGTCTTGCAGCAATAGTGCTACATAATGCAAGAAAATGCACAGATCCTCTATTTCAGAAAGACAGCATTTAGGCAATAAAATAGAAGCAACACTATTGAAAAAAAATCACAAACATTTCCCATTCCTCCCGGAATGTTTGCAGGGTTCTTTTTCTTGAAATCAACTCTCTCCTGTCCTATGAGATTTCACTTTGTAGAATGTTGTCTTTTCCAACTCTTCTTACCTGACAGATGGGCTTCTTGTACTGACTGAAAAAAGCCTGCAGCTTTATGGACTTGGCTGCTGCCAGGGACCGGATTTCCATGAAAGCTGCTCCGGCCACGGAGGCCGACTTGGACAACAAACAGTGCAACAAGTGCAAGAGGGCAAATGGTACCAACTCTCCTTTTGAAGCCCTTAAAAAGTAATCAGAAGAAAAAGGAATTAAAAAGGAAAAATTAATTACTGCATTAATAAAACTATATACAAATAACACAAAGCAAAATGACTCATCGTTGTATTTGCATGGCTTATCTGTACTTCCTGGGATGGGGCAGAAGAAAATGAGGAATGTTCCATATGAATCAACAGCTCTGTACAGTTGCAGCAGGCTTTGGACAAAAGCTGACTTCAAAATAAGTCATCTTACACTTTCTCAAAAGGTTACTTTGCATCACAAACTGACACAACTTGGCATTTTCAAGATACTATCAAAAATACCTTCCAATATCTCCTGTTGTGAGAATCAAGGTGTCTTTAAGCTCATTATTTCTTGACATTTTGGCATTTGTGTAGGCTTCTTTCATTCTTGAAACAAACAGCTGGTACACATGAAAACAAAACAAAAGTAATTTTAGTGTTTGACATTAATGAAATGACATGTAGCAGCTTAGGAACAAAACCCACAAATAAATATGAATTCACCTCTTTTATGAATCCTTCCTCAGAGTCTAAGGATTCCAGTATGTTCTTTATGCAGGCACTGAAAGCCACTCTTACATCTTTGTCTGGATCTTCCATTAGATTTAATAAAGACCCAACAAGAATCTTCACACTGGACTCATCAGTGTTAAAATCCAGATGTTTGCAAAGATGAGGTATATTTTCTATAAATGCTGGATGGCATGGTTGCAAGAGGAAAGGAAAATGTATTTTTAATACTTTTTCAAAATCTATTGAAGTGCACAAAACAGTGATGCAAGCAAGCCATAAAACACACTACACTTTTTTTAATCAGAAGAGTAAATACTGTAAAATCAGAGAAGCTATTTAAAATTCAGATTTTATAAAGTATTACAGTTCTAGATATAATCATAGACCAAAATTAAGCCAAGGTATTTTAAAAGAACACCAATGACAACATTAAATATCAGCAGTGATATCAAGTGAAATACAAAATTTCAGGCACCATTATAGCCATAAAAAGCCCAATATAGAATAAAAGGGATGGAGAAAGGTACAGAAGTAGTGACTTAGTACCTCACATGGAAGTGCAAAATGTTAATAAAGGTAAAACCACATACCTAGTTTTACTGAACTGGGTGCTTTGTTCTCAAGGAGAATAAGAAATGGCTTGAAAACACAGGCTTGCACTGAACAAGTTTTTCCATGAGTTGAAGTCACAGTGAGACTGCTACACAAAATATCATAAGTAGCATGTTTAATAGCAGAGTCTGCCAAGGAAGGTTGTACACAGAATGTACCAGAAAGACAGCAAGATAATTTCCCAACTATAGCAGCACAAGCCTCCTTGACCAGCTCAGACTCATCTTCAATCTGATTTCTGAAATGGAAACAAAAATTAAATTGTTTCAATAGATCATTTACCCAGAAATTCGTTTTCCTACATTGTCTGAATTCTCTAGCTATGCTGACAGTACTATCAGGACAATTTAAGGATCTGTCTCACTAAATTGTCTTTGTCCTTTTCAGATTGCCCTCAGGTTCTGTTAAAGGTTTGAAGTAGCACTGGGCATAGTGAGTCTGGCATGTTATAAAGAAACTGAAGACTGACACGAAAGGACAGGAGACACCAAGACATATATACAAAGGGCAAAGAAACTGGAAAAATTTTAAGACACATTTGGACAAATATAACATAGATTTCACTGACAAAGGTACCTCCTTTCCTCTCCTTAATTTAAATTGCACTCTTTAGCTAAAGAAGGAACTTACACACTGACATGGTAATTGAACACTATTCATACAGACACATACATCTATCCTGTTGATATCTTATCATTTCTGTAATTAAGATCTACCAAATTCTGGATTAAATAAACATTTCTCTTTGTGTTTGTACTACGTTTCTTTTTTGCCCGTTTTTCTTCTCGCCCCAAACCAGAAAAGCAGCATTAATACATACAAAAGAACTTTGGGAATCCTGCTGCAGGACTGCACACTTGGATGAAGCAGAAGAGAGAATCCTCTAATACAAGCAGCCCGAATTATGTCATGGGGACTTTGTAGTGCCCAATGATAAATGGATTTTCTCCAATCCAGATGAATGTTTCTTGGGAAGAGAGAGAGAAGGAACACACAGTGTGACTGAGTTTGGGGTGCTAAAGAGAAAAAACAAAGCAAACAATTACTTGATTTAAAATTTTAATACCATCAATCATCATAGGAGGGCAAAGAAAATAATTTTACTTTAGAAAAATTACTCCAAAGTGATATTAGGTTTTATATACTTAAATATACTTACAGAAACCCTGTGCAGTTTTTTGACTTAAAACTAGAGGGTCAAATGCAAAAATAGATGGCTTAAAAGAAGAATCATCAGGATGGCTGTAAATCCAGGGCAGAGACAGCAATCCACATAAGTTATCAAGAGTCTGTTCACTCAGTGGAATTTTCACTAGGGGAAAAAAGCAGAAAATGACCACACAGGTACACTTTTTCAGCACATTTTATGTTCTTAATTTGCTACAAAATGTTATTTTTTCTATCAACAAAGATTAATATCACTGTTCCCACATGTTGATGTCCTATATTTTAGACATATAGTAATAAATCATGCAGTGCTCCATCAAAATAACCCAAAACCTCATTAAACAGCTGACAGGATGTAATACGTGAGCAGCAAAATGAATACAAGTTTGGTATCTCTGGATCTGTATGAAGACTCTCAGGTGGACTCTGGAATGTCTAATAAGCTGAACTCATAACTCTATAGTCTTAGCAGAGTGTGTCCTCCATCCTACTAGTTACTTTTATACAAAACCACAAGTTTTTTAAAAAGGAAACTGCTGCAAGTTTGTTCCTTTCTCATATATTTTCACTATCCCCATGTACTCTCTTGGTCAGATAAAAAAGTCCAGACAAACAAGTAAACCACATTCAAAAAGGAATGCAAATTAAGCTCTCTAAACAGAAAATAATGTTATGGTTTTTATTTACTTAACCGTTTTTGTACAAGGCTTGGAATACTAGCACAAGATCTATCATTTCAGTATCTCTACTACTACAGTAGTAAATACAGTCAGAGGCATTCCTAATGACAAATAAGACATGTTAGTCTAAAGGATTTCTCACCTTGTGCATACAGCAAAGCATCAAAGATTTTCACTATTCTGTTTATCACTTGTTCTAGATGAACAACCTGTGTAGCAGCCTCCAACAGGTTTCTGCAGACTTTCACCACTCTTGTGATCAAATCAGAGGAAATCCACTTGAACTGTGTATTCACCCCCGAATCTGAGGAGCTCAGAGAATTCTTACATGTGTCAGCGTTGCATGGATGAGATACTTTATGATCTATACTGTTAAAACAGAAACCACACGATCAATTAAACAGATTATAAATTTTAATATTGTACTGCTTGTAAGCAAAATTATTATGAAAACGTACTTCTTCAAAACATACAGGACTTACCCAATACTTATGCTGGTACATGGACAAGCATTAAAGTAATCTACACAAACCACAATGACAGTTGCAAGAAACCATTGGTCTCACAGTTTCACCTTGGCACCTTTACCTGGTAGAATTTGTTGGGGGAGAACAATGAACTATGCACAGAGCAGCCAGTCGCAGAATTACAGCAATTCCTTCTACATTCTGAACAACATCCACTGTCAGAGTATCTTTCTCAAGGACAGATATTAAGGATGCAGCTTTCTTGGTGATGGCATTCCATAGAGTGCTCTTCAGTTTCATGTTTACTGGGCTACGTCTGTAATTCAACCATAATTATTATTTTCCATCACGTACTTTTTCAGAAAAGATAAATCATCATAGCAAAACCAGAGATAATTCATGTTTGACACAGGATTAGGAAAATATCAAATAAAGCTTTAGTTTAAGTGTGCTTTTTGAGAGAAAAAACTAACTCTGATTTTAAGTGTTACTCAAATCAGATTTATCTGAAAGGCTATAAAGGTGTAACTGTACATCCTTGGAAGGTCTTGGTGACCATAAAAAGAAAAATGTTACATCCCTCTTCAATGAAGACAAAAAAAAAAAGAGGATCCAAGGAACTTTATACCTGTCAGCCTAGCCTTAGTCCCTGGGAAGTGCATGGAATAAGTCTTCCTCGAACTCATTTCTACGTCCATGAGGAACAAGAAGATGACTAGAAACAGCCACTACATATTTACCAATGCTAAATCATGCCCTCAATTCCCTTCTACAATGAGGCAGTAGCTCTGTGGATAAAAGGAGAGCTGCTTTTTCAGAAGATCCCAACTGGCTAGAAAACCAGGCTGGCAAGAACCTCATGAAGGTCCATATGACAAGTCCTACAACTGACACAACCCCTCTGATGCAACACAACTGGCTATCAAGGAGCTTTGGACAAAATGATCCAGTGGACTCGTGGAAAAGTTGAATATAAGAGCAGTGTGATCTTATGGCAAAAAAGGTCAACTACATATTGGGCAGTGCTTGAGAGTTAAGGCTGATCCACACCCAGAGTGCAGCATGCTGAAGCCAATTTTGAGTGCCCAAACTTCACATGGAACCACATGTGATTCTGTCACTCTGTATGGATGCTTTTGGCTTTTCTGTTTTCAGTGGGTAAAAATGAAAATAATTTCCCTTAAACATAAAGTTTGGCTTAAAAATCTCCAGTAGATTTTGATCCTTCAAAATATCATTTAGATTTTTTTCCTCAGAAGAGCTTTCAATCTGCCTGTTAAGAAGAAACTGCCTAAAAATGTTGTCATTGATTACTCAATAGCCAAACTACTATAAAGGTAGTTATTGAGAAAGTGTCATACATTAAAGGTGTAGGTGATTTCTTTGGATGCTTTGTGGACAGGCTTAGTCGTCGTCTTTTCTCTGGAATTTCATCACTGCTGCTGCTCCCATCAGTATCAGAGGTCTCTGGCTGGTTCTGATGAAACTCCTGCAAGATTTCTTCTGCTTGTGTTTTTAACACTGTATAAAGTGGACTCACCAGATACTGGGATGGACAAACAACAGAGGTACCATGATGTACATTCTGCCTTACTTCTCAAAGATGTGCTAAGTGTTTCTCACTTAAAACATAAAATTGCAAAATATTACGGTAACAAAGTCCTTAAAAATCTTTCAGTCCAAAAAACTTAATTACAAGATGAAAGCTCATATAAGCAATGAAGTTTCCTGTGTTATCACTGAAGAGGATGCAGCTTCTACACCTGTTTCCCAGTTCTTGCCATAATACCTTGCTACCAAAGCCATCAAAAGTTCAAGAGACCACAATAGGATACACACATGAATGTATGGAGTAGAGGGAACACTCAGCACATCAACACCTCGTTATTAATACCTCATTGTGGTCTTTAACTGAAAGAATTTATTTTGGTTGAACATGACAAAGAAATTATTTAAAATGAGGGTGGTGACACACTGGCACATGTTGCCCAGAGAGGTGGTGGATGCTCCATCCCTGGAAACACTCCGGGTCGGGTTGGATGGGGCTCTGAGCCCTGATCCAGGTGAAGATGGTCACTGAGGGGGGTTGGAGTATGTGACCTTTAAAGGTCCCCTCCAACACACACTATTCTGTGATTCTATTTTAATGCAAACCTTTCTGTTTACTTATCCCCAACAAACATGACTAAAAAGCATATTGTTAGAAAGTAAGAGCGTCTCACATTAATGGAAATTACTTGTAAAGCTGCCTTCATATGAGAGTACTCTGGGCCTTACTCCCATTTTATAGTTTTATGATTTTATTCATGATTGCAGACACTTAATTTTGCCTGCACAGCTTATCCACAGTTTAATACATCTAAAACACATCAGAGTCCAGCTACATCCAACTGATGAAAGAACTGTGACCTGTACAAACACGTAAAAGAGTTGAGAAACAAGGAGTATCAACCTAAATATGCAACTAAAAATAGGATTTTACAGATTTTCTTCTTTGCATAGGTGTAGGCATTTGTATATGATCTATTCACACAATAAATAGTTTTTAAAATTAACCTACCTCTTGTTCTTCCTGAGTTCCAAGCACATTGACAAAAATTCCACATATGGTACTGATATGGGTTTTTCTTACTTGCAAGGCAGATTCATAACCAGCTGGAACAAATTCCAGAAAATACTGCAGTATATGGCAAAAAGCAGTTTTCAGCTTTTCAGACTGAAGACACCTAAACACATCCCCTTCAAACAATGCACAGAGCTTCTCCAGCAGCATAGTCAAGTAGACAGGTTCAATACTTTTGTAAGAATCTGCTTCAAAAGGCAACAAAGTCCTCACCAACAGTAAGAGTGGTTCTCCAAAGAGTTCTGATTCATCAGTAGCCATTTCAAGGGCTGACTGTAAAATTTCAAAAAAGACTGTGAAGAAAACACTGGCCAGCTGTTCTGGAGGTCCTCCTAAATGGATTAATTTCACCAGAAACTTCATTGCCAGAGTTTTAACTTTTGGACTGCCATACTCCAACAAGGAGCAGCCTATACCCCAGAGAATAATATCTTGTCTTACAAAAAACACATCTGCAACAATATCTGTCAGAATAGACATTAATATAACTTCCAGACATTCTACGTTGGGCATAGCCATCAGCTGTAATGGTGCCAATCTTAAATATCCCACTTTGTCACTTATATTGCTTGAAAATCTCTTTACAGACACTGGCCAGACCAGTCCATTTCCCCCAGGATGTTTCTGTGCATCTCTTTCATGCAAGCCAATTAAGTCTTGGAAAAGCTGCAGCAAGTCTTTAGTAAGTACTTCAAAAATGTAACAACTCTTCATTTTAAACAGAAAAAGTAAAGAGCAAATGACATCATGAATGTTCTTGTGCAAGGTGTTGCAGTTTGGAGTTGCAGCAATTCGGAGAAGCCTTGTTATGATCCAATTACTGAATTCTAGGACAATAAAAGAGAAACAGCAAAACAGAAAATTATTAAGATAAACCCCAAAATCTCCTATTGAGCACTTCCCTGAGAGCACAGGGAAGTGTTATCAGTAAAACAAAAGAAAATTCCTTGAAATAAAGGCTTAGCAAACAGAATCTTTATTGTGGCATTTATTCAGCAGATCTTATTGAAAAAGAGGAAAAGAGGAGGAGGTGGCACATGGGGGTTGGGGTGGGAAAGGAAGACACACATTTCACACTGGGTATTTCCAGACATTTTCCTCTGTCAAAAAAACCTCTCAGGCAATGAGGACATGTACAGAACATCTCATCAACTTGAGCCAGGTACCTTGAAATAACAATGGTAATAATAACATCAAATAACATGAAATTCTGTCCTGATTAATTTCCAATATCACAAGTGCAAATCCATTCACGATATTTGAAGTCTACCATCATATTCACTTATAAATTTGTAATGATGAACTTAGAATTCTGCCTTTTTCCCATTTCTGTTCTTTTGGATGATGCCACTGTCTGCAGATTTAAATGTGCAAAAGGCCAAGCTTATACATAATCATTTTCAACAAACTCACCAATGGAACTGCATTCATTTTCCTCCTGATTTCCATCCACATTCACAAACATAAGAGGGGAAGATTTCATGATATACTGAATAAAATCAAGCAACATTACAGAACTTGGCTGCGAGTCTGATTTCTTAATCAGTTCCAAAGCAACTTTAAAAAAAGAAGATAACAATATTTAAACAAGCATTGCAAGCAATCAATTTCACACAATTTGTTATCACCTAATGTGGTAAGTGAAGAACAGCAAATACTTAACATCTCCCTAGGTTTACAAACCAAAAAGCAGTATATAAAGCAGATTGGTTTCTTAATTTTATAGCCATTCCTTTCAGTACTATAAATGAATTAATGAATGTCATCAGCTACAGAGTAACATGGGTTTGACACTTAAATTGATAAATACTAAGCATCAGTCTTACTGAGACTACAAGCAATTATACCTTGGAAAGAAGTCACCTTCACTCTGATTCTCTTCAGTGCAAATGGGAAGATAATTAAAATGTGAATTTTGTATTTAAAATTATAATTATGTATTTCCTGTTACCAAAATGTTGTTGAAGTAATGTAACAACTGGAACCTCAACATTATTTAGGGATTACTAAAATTAGGTTTTTTCAGAATTCTAATATTAAAAACAAAGCTGTTTACATCAAAGTACTCAATTCTGAAAGACACATGTGAGTACTAATAATTGCAAGCCATATTATATGAACATTCAGAATAAATGATACTCCTGCCTCTCAGTGTATTCATACAACCCTGCACTGCATTTCCCCCCTTTTTTTTCCAGGAGTGTGTGTGTTTGGGTTTTTTATTTGGGTAACTTCACATCAGAAAATACTTCATAATGGAATTTATTAAAAAATAAGTCACAAACGGTATTGTATTCAACTAAATCTTTCCTGAAATGAGAGTGGTAACTTTTATTTTTGGTAGGAATTATTTAAAGCATAAAGCAGGTAATTTTAAAACATAAGGATATAATGCTTACCAACATCTACATCTGTAAGAATTCTGTCAATGAACTGGCAGAGTATTTGCCTCGGTTTCTGCACAACTGTGTTGTATTCTTCTGGACTAGCACTAAAATTAGAAGTGTGATATTTTGACGTTAACAATTTTAAAGTACAAGATAATTATTTGAAGTCTATCTCAACAACACCATTTTAAACACTGATTTTTTTTTCTTCTAGAAGACTTCTAAAAGAAATATGAATTGATTTCCTGGGGTTTTTCTGATCTTTTTGTTTTAGCAACCAGCCTGTCCCTCCTTTAGTCTTCAGAAGTGCAACGTTTTATGACGAACTCAAGTGCATTTAATTTTGTTATGAATTATTCTTGAGATATATATCTTAAATCCACATCTGACAGACTAAGGGATTTATCCACGTGCTACTACCATGCAACAAAACAGTTTTGGTGCAGAAAAAAAGTAAGATTAAGAACCCGTTTCACTTTTTGAATTAACCAAAATTACCCCTTTGATTAGCTACAGACACCCCGGGTAAGAGGTATCAGGTGACTGAGACGGCAGTCGGTCAGGTCACATCCTCAACACACAATTGTGCCTCCACATCACCTGGCTGCCACTAAAACTTCAGAGCCAAGCGCTTTCCAGGTTGTTTGATTCTCGGTGATGCCACACACCGCACTCAGCGGCAGCTCCGGGGAGAGACAACCCCGGCGGGTGTCGGGGAAGGGACTGAGGGGCGGGCGCGGGCCCAGGACACCTCGCACAGCAACGGGGCAGGAACCCCCCCCTTCTCCTCCTCCTCCTCGGCCACACACCGCTGCCGGGAGAGCTCCCCCCAGCGCAGCCCCGCACACGCCCCCCCGCCCGTCCTACCCTGCGAGCTCCCGCAGCGCGGGGATCATGGAGGCCATGCCCAGGCCCGGCTCCGCCATCGCTCCGCTTTGAATCGGGCGGCGCGCCGCAGG
>WEIV01014169.1:42235-52720 GCA_013390005.1 Calyptomena viridis | reverse complement strand
CGGCGGGAGCGGGCGGAGGGGGCGAGCGGGGCGCGTTGGCGGGTGCGCGGGCTCGGCGCTCCGCCCTGCAGGGAGCGGTGAGGAGCCTCCGTAAACAGTGTTTAAACACTGCTGGTTGTCTCTTTTCTTTGGTTTTTTGTGGTTTTTTTTGTTTTTTTTGTTTTTTGTTTTGAGCGTATTTTGCTTTACGTTTGTGTTTCTTGTACGAAACGTTTAACTGCGTGAAGTTTGAGGGGAGGAGCGGCGGGCGCGGCCCCGGGGACCCGCTGTGGCCCCACCTGGGCTGCGGGTGTGCGACCGTGCGGGGTAAAGAGGGTAAAGCGGGGTGATGGACAGGGAGGAACAGGGTGTGCGAGGGGACACTGGGCTCCGAGCTTGGTTCTTGTCAGCGGGAGCGACGGCTCTTTCTGCATTTGTTTGTGAACTTTGCTTAGCGTTGGTTCTGGCTGAAACAAAATCCTCTTGGAGGCTTTTAATTCTGTTGCCTGTTTCCACTGTGCCAGGCTGTGTCTGCTGTATGTAAAACAGCCCACAAAGTGTGTGCGTGTGTACTTCAATTACTGAACTGTTTCAGGTGGATGCTTTCAGGGAACCTGTTACTAATTGTCGGTTCATAGATGAATGTGTTTGTCCTGTGGAATATATGTATGTGATTTCATTAAAATTCTGCTGGCCTTTTAAAGGCTAGTAAGTTGATAAGAACCAGAAATATTTTGAGAAATTTTACAAAGCATAACTGGGTTTTATCTTAGCTTGTTTTTCAGGAGACATTGCAATGTTTTCTACCAGCTGACTTTATAAAATGCTAGTCTTTCAAGAGTCATTCCTAGACAGAAAGCAGGAACCATGTAGCTTTATATATTCTGTTAAGAACAACTTTAATGGTCCAGGAAGACCAAGTATGACTGAGTTTTGTTATCAGTATTATTTGGAACACAAAATTCTCTGTGTCATTACGATTTAAACTATGTTTTTGTGAAAAGAATGCTTTCAGTGTAAATTTCCAGGCTTGAGACAACAATCACACCAATAAAGGCATAAATTGTGTTGCTTGCTAATTTGATGTAGAGTTAAAATTCCAGTGTCATCCTTGATGATAAAAGATAGCAGGATACTGTTGGTATTTTAGGAGAGCTTGAGCAGGCTATATTATTCTTTAGCTTTCAATCCTGAGAAACAGGTTAAATTTATTGAATCATAGTGTAGGTTTTTTGTTGTTATTGTTGGTAAAGCCTAAGTGGACCATATCAAGTGCTTGATAAAAACAGTGCTTTTACTTGGAACTGCCCTGGGTCAACAGTGAGATCATATTATTATAGGTATTGTAGAAATGTTTTTATTTGTGATAGGTAGAATGCTACATAAATTAGTGGTGCATTTGCCAAGCATGTAATTCAGGCGCTTTTTTTGCTTTTTAATATAATAAGTACTTCTAACAATTCACTAAAGTGAGAGCTCCTACTCCCCATTCTTCATTGGGAGTGAAGTTAGGAGGCTCATTTTCCCTCACAGTTGTGAAGCCCCATCTACTGACTTCTCATCCTATCATTAAATTCCTCCAGCTACCATGGTTTTAGAAGACTCTACATGTGTCTGCCCTTAATAACAACTAATTCATTGTGTTGTGAGGATGTAAGAATTCTTCTAGATGCTCCCCATAAAAACATTTCTATGGGCACTTACAAAATCTAGTGTTCCACAAACCCTCCAAAGGAACAGCAACTGAAACACCTGATTTCATTTCTAGCTTTGCTTAAGCACATGATAAACAGCTCAATAAACTCTCAATCCTGTTTCTTCCTTAACTAATTATTTTGTACTTTTAGGTCCCTTGGCCTCTGGGAGGAGAAGCAGGTGTGTTTTCATCCATCTGGAGAGAGTGACTAATTACTAATGAAGATAGTGTGCTTTGAGACCATTCTCTATTTTCTCCTCCAATGCAGCTATTCCTGTTGATGAAAGGAGTCAGGTGTGATTCATTGTGAGCTTGCAGGGTGACCTGCAGGGTGGCATGGAGAAATTAATGCAGATAGGTAGAACAAGTATCAATTTCAATGTATGTGGCACTACCAGGATTTCTGCTGAAGCTGAGGTTACTCTTTTTTTAAATTATTTTTCTCTGCTCTATTCCCCAGGTGGGCAGTCCTCTTGCTGTATAGTTGTATGATTCTTCCACACCCAGGCCTCTGTCTTTGGCTTTCATTACTTCTTTACCACGTGCCTCTGTGGGTCAATGTACTTATTTTAAGAAACTGAGTGACTTTGCCTTGGAGCACAAAAGCATGTTAATTGCACTTTTGTTCCCTCTGTTGTTGAATTCTGAAGTATAACCAATTCAAATATAATTCAATTTAATCTATACAATTCAAACTGCAGTGCAATGTCAGCTGTGTTGCAGGCAGGCCACGTGAGAATCCCAAGACATGTAAAGCACATGTGTGTTTCTGGATACCTTCATCAGCTGTGAGATATGAACATACAGGCTGATAACAGAGGAAATGCAGCCAGGGTGGTGCATGGGGCTCCTGTGAGCTGTACTGGGGCATTTCAGGCAATATCAAGGTGTACTGACAGCTTATCATGTGCATGGCTGCTGTAATAACACCCTGTACATTTACTCCCAGACAAATTCCTGTATATAGTCCTGCAAGGGAAGGTGCCTGACCTTTGGACACAGTGCATTGCTCCTGTGCACTGTAAGAATGTGTATTTCAGCACTCTTGGATTTTATCTCTGCCTGTGCTGCTTAGTCAACTGGGCTGGAGCAAATTGGCATAGATGGAAATTGTGTGTCACCCTGGTTTGATGATTAAAAAAAAGTCAAAAATGGAAACAGTCAGTGGTGGTAAGGACAACAGGTAAGCCAGAAACCTAAAATTAGATTATGTTCATCCAGATACTGTGCACAAACTAAAAGAAGTAACAGATGGAAAAAAATGAGGAAAGAAAACATGTAACATTAAAATTTGTTTGACTTCTATATATAATTTCAACAGGTCCTAGTCCTACAAGAATTGATCCATGCTTTTTCTATGAATAAACCTGGTTATGTATGTAAGACTATTGATAATGTAAAATAATTTAGTAATTTGGAGAGATAGCATGTTAGACTATACAATCCTTTGGAACATGGTGTTATTGTATAGCAGCAGTGATTGTTTTTTGCTTATCTGCAACTACTACTATTAAAAATAGTTGCCCATGTATATATTTTTCTTACTTGTTTCTTGACTCCAAGTATTTCTGGAAAAGTGTTATTCTTGAGGCTTGCAGCTGTGAAGACACAGAAATGTTTTTACTACCATGATCAGCATATACCATCAAAACTTTTTGAATGAGAGTTAAGATGCCTGGAATCTAATTTACAGAATCTGGAAATTACTCTTTCTTTAAAACTTGTAGCAAATTGATGCTTTAAAAATCTCTTAATGAAGTGCAATACTCTGTACTAGTCACACTAGGAGAAAATTGTGCAGTGTGCATTTAAAATGTTACTTAAACTACATTTGAAAATTGTGGCTGTTGAAATAATGTAGGTTCAACTATTTCTGTAATGAAAATCTGAAAAAGTGTACTAGCTACAGTTGCTACAGTTTTCATAGAGAAAAGTTGTTTGCTGAGAGATTTATTTTTAGGAGATGAAATTTTCCATCTGGTTCTGTGTTCCCTACTGATTGAAACTAGAACAGACTTTATGCCTGTGAATATTGATAGAAATTCTGCTAAATGTCCACCTTCTCCATTGCATGGCTTACTATAGAAGTCAATGCAATGGAGGAGGGAGAAGAGGGACTCATGTTTTTTTGTCCTTTTACCCTCTTTTTGGAAGTCAAGTTAAACATTGATATGGTGGAACAGCATTCATTTGGAGGAAATGTTCCTTGGTGAGTATTTTGCCAGTACTTGGAGCTTGCACTACTCTGTGAGGATTATGTCAATGAAATAAAACATCTTTACAGCATGCAGTACAGAAATACCTAAACCAGCAAGTGGGTACCCTAACACTTAACACTTCATGTAAAGTGTGAGTGTGGTGCTTAGTTCCACCCTTCTTATTGCAGTAATTATTTAAATAAAATAAAATGCTTCCATAGCATTCACCATGATGTGTGAAACACTTCACATCCCTGATAACTGTTGCAATAAAAATTTGAAAAGGCACTGGTCTACGTAAATGGTTTAAATAATTGTGGACAGAGGTACCAGCAAGGAGCAGGAGCTGATACTGAGAAAGAGAATTATTCCTGGGCAAGGCTCCACTCCACTGTGCCAGATAATAAGGAAGCAATAAATTGTAACTGTAGTTCTGGCAAAAGATACTGAGCTGTGTAACTGCATTTGCTTTTCCACCTGCTGTGTAGGTTTGAAGACCTGTGTGAGATGTTGTCATATTAGCTCATTTCAGCCTTGTGGTCATTCAAGGAGCTAACAGTTGATAGTGATGGTGGTGTGCTGTGCAAAACAATATTAACAATGAAATCAGCAACTGACATGAGTCACATCAATAGAGATCAGGAATTCAATGTTACTGACAGAACCAGTTCTGCATTATTGGTTATTTTATTAAGGGTTTTTTTTTGACATTGCTGTGACTGAATCTCTAAAAAAGGGTTGGAAAATGAAGCAGAAAGAGCAAGTTCTTTATGCTCCAGTGTATTATATTTGTGATAAAATTAGTAATTTTAGGATTTCAGCTTTGATTCATCTGGTCACATGGAGGAAATGCTAAATGTGGTCCAATTATTCACGTAATTATTTGTTTGGGTACTTCTAAGTGTAACTTGATGAATTTGTAGCTTTTTCTGTGAAGGTGTGGACTTCCTTCCTGCTATTACATACAGGTGGCCAAGGAGAATGAAGGTAGTGCATCACAATAGCTCATCAGAGACACTGGTATTGCTAAGCCTCAGGAATAAATTATGCATAAAGCAGATTGTGTGCTTCTACATGCATGCTTTTAGTGGGAAAAGGATTATCAACCGACTTTCAGGGCACTCTTGGCAGATGTTTCCTTAATAGGCACCAGGAAAAGAAAAATTCTGGATCCAGTATTTCCCACTTTCATTCAATTAGTATATTCATCCTTTCATCTCGTTAATAATCAGTGGTAGAACACACTGATTAAAAACACTGACATGTAGAAAAGCTGAAATATTAGGCTGTATGTTATCAGCAGGATTATATTTACTTGAATGCAGTGTAAAGGATTTGTCTCTGTGTAAACTTCAGGTCAGCTTCAGGAAAAGCTCTTTTTTTTTTTTTCAAACCAAGTCTTCCCTGATGGGTTTGCTTTTCCAGAATTTTTATAGTTTGAAGTGTTTTTGTCTTGGTGATTTATTAAGCTCCTCTTTTAACTCTGTATCTCCCCTTTTCCCATTTTGTTTCCACATGTCCTACTGTTTCTCTTTGCATTAATTTATCCCCTTGAGATAAAGGGAAATTAAATTCTTTTCTTTCATATCCTAAAGGTAGGACAATACAAAGCAGTATGAAATTATCCTTTTCCATTGAGCTGATTATTTTTCTTCTGCAATGTTTATAGTCCTTCCAAACTTGATTTATAGAATCAAGATATATTTAATTGATGCTACTGAGGATTTTGCCAGTGATATAGCTGGCATTGGGTATGGACTCTCATTCTTTTTTTTTTTGTCCCCCTTAGGTAATATATTCAATGAGAAATAACTGAATATAGAGATACATTTCATTTTACTTGTCATTACCTGTATCAATCACTTAATTGTGGCTGAATACTTAATTGTATGAGGCAGAATATTTTTCACATTCCAAATTGAAATCCTATTAGTAATTCTTTTGTTTTAAAAGAGAGTTAGTTATCATGTGCTTAAAGTTGTATACACAGATAACTACTTAATTATTCAAGCATCTTGGACAAATTCTTCTAAAAGCTTGTATCATGTTCATCTTAGTCATTGACATTTATGTATCTTTGGCCTTCCCAAAGGGATTTCATTATTCTGCTATTACCAAAGATTAAAAAAAAAAATAATTAAAACTAATGTGTGCACTCCTTAAAATTTCCAAAATCTTTGAGGCCATCCATTCTGTCTGAAACTCAGAACTGCTGAGTGGCCCCTTCACCATGAGCAGGGTGGTTTGGTCACGTCCTACCAAAGCTGCTCCAAGAGAAGCTTGGCAGCAACACAAGAGTTGTTTGTCATGGCAGAGCAAATCCCTGCTTCTGGCACTCTGTGCTGTGTTTGTTTCTGTAAGGTGGCCTTGCACCCTAAAATGGCAGCTGTGGTGACAGAGCTACTGGGTCAGCCATGCTGGGCTTTTTAATCAAGTTCTGTCTGATAGACTGACTGGGGAAAGTAGAAATTACAAAATTATCTATAATAATAGAAGCGCCTATTTCTGTTGCATTCCAAAATTTCTCCAAATTAATTTTGGAGAGTGGGAAATATGAGTTATATTTCACAAATGGTCACTGTCTAAAGTGATGTAGAGTATGTAACAGAGTTACTTGGTTTTTGTGAAGGTCTACTGGGTGGAGGATGAGCCAGATGGTGCAGACATATAGTTAACTTAAAATTAAAAATGTATCAGTTAAAATGTTATGTGAAATAAAATGTTTATCTTATAAGATCTCCTCCAGAGACATGATTTGTCCTTGTAAAAGAGCTGATTTATCAACAAGTTGGTTTATCTTACAGATTATCAGATCATTTTATCATCAATGAATCAGTTTTTAGCTATGTATTTCATTTGCTGAACATGTGGAAATCTGCTCTCAAAGTCCTAACTAGTATTATGATGTACAAGTGGTGAAAGAAGTATTAACATTTTCCTTTGAAAGTGTCACGGTTTGGAAAGGCTTTGGAGGGTGATCTGGCAATTTTGGAACACTATAGCAAGTGCTGCAGGCTGTGAGAGCAAACAATTGTCACTTCATCATGGGACCTCTTAAAATGGCTAACAAAAAGCAAATGTAGATACACTAAAAATATTCAGAATTCATGTTTCAGCAAAGACACTCCTTACAAAGGTAATCCAGCTTGCACTATTTTCTTGTGTTGTAAGTATTGTTTTTTATAGTTAGTAGATGGTAGATAACTGTATAGTCATATCTTTCTCACTTTATGGGACCTTGGGTCATTAATTTTAAAGCAACAAGTAATTTTTTTAAACTATCATTTTTTGGTTTGTAAGGGTTGTTACTAACTTAACACTATTTTATAAGATTAATGTTTGTCTGATACTTGTAAAAGAGTAAACAAACATTCTAGTTAATCATAAACATTTTTGTGCATTGTTTTGCAGCAGATGAATAAAATGTTAGATTTTAATTGTTTTAGTAGAAGTGCCTGGATATATCTTATATTTAGACTTTTTTTAAACTCCTGGTTTCATTGCGTAGTTGCAATGTATGGTTTAAATGCTTAGGGATATCTGCTCATGCTGCCAGCTCAAACTATTAACAAAGATAAATTGTTTAAACCCAAGATTTTTGTAGTTGTTTTTTTTTTTTAGCTCTGATTTCTGATATTTTTAAGAAAGATCATAAGGTTTTCACCGAAGCAGCAGAAATCGTTCTAATTTAAGAATATGAAGTTATCTCCTAATCATATGAATTTGAGGATTCGAATAGTTTAGTTACAAAAAAAATTGCTCATAAATTTTGTTCTCTTTCATCTTCAAAATATGATTAAAAGTGACAGTTGGCAACAACAACTGTAGATGTTTTATTCTGGCCTAATTATTAAGAACTACAGTACCAGCAAATGAACTTCACGCATGCCCCAGATAGTCTTCTAGTTTAGAAGGTACAAACAATACTCCATTTAGCTTTAGTTACCCAGATTTACTAACATGCTCCTTTTATCCTCGGCACTTGGGCAAACATAGTTCCTTAAGGCTCTGAACTGGCAAACACTTGTGCATCTGTGCACTCTGCAGAGATGGGGTTTGAAATGCTGCCAGTTGCTTTTGCCATGTATTGTAGAGGACCCTCCTTTTTCCTGTAGCTTGACCAATGACACAAGAAACCCAAAAATAACCTATAAATTTTCCATGACAGAAAATCCTGGCTTGCTTGCAGTATAGTAGCTGATCAGTCTAATCTAATAATCTTTTGAACCATGTGGAGCTGAAGGAGGCATTAGTGGGTGTCAGAAGGCCATACTGCCATCTGATAATTAATGCAAACTGGAGAATACTCTGGCAACACGCATCTATTTGGTACTATTTTGTAATTGCAATCAGCTAGAGTATGAAGAATATGTGGCTGTATATTCAATTGCTGAGGGCAGAATGAATGCATTTCTGTTGTTACTCTTAATGATCTTCACATGATTAACTTCTGGGGTGACCTTAAAACTAAGTTCATTAGTAAGAGTTAGCCTGTGTCTCTCTGCTGGAGTTTTACTATTTGTAGCAAGCTGAGGTTTCCTGCTTCAGGCTACCAGAGAGCAGGCACACAAGGAGCATCAAGGCAATAGTTTTCTGGAGTGTTGCAGTTGTGCTGTTTTAAGATTTGCCCCCCACTTCTGCCTCTCAGGCTGTTTGCTCACCAGTAGCTGTGTTTGTAGTTTTGCTTTTTAAGTTACATGGTAACTAAGTGTTGTCTTCGTGCTCAGAGAACTGAAAAATGGTTCCTAATGTTCCGGTTGGCTTAGATACTTTTCTGAAGTTATGAATGCCATAGAAGGATGAAGCCTATTCCTTAGCAAAGAATAGAGAATACAACATGTCCTACCTCTCAAGCAGCACCGAATCTGGAAGAAATAGAGGCTTGGGACAGATTCTGACAGCCTTGCAAAAGATATTGTAAAAGTGTCAGTGGCATTGTACCAGATTAAACAGTCGAAGGTGAGTACACTTTGATTGCAGTAGATAAAATGCAAAATCCAGCAAACTCTGAAAAACCGTGAAGCTCATAACAAATGAAATTGTAATTTGTCACAGTTCGTGGAGTTGAGAAAATATGCAAGAATCTGCTGAATTTTAAAACAAATTTCTGGTCCTTCCAGTTACAGAGAACAGCTGGAAAAGTTAATCTGATAATAATGGGAAGCATCTGAAAATAGAAGGCAGAGATCATTTCATATTTCATGTGGTTTTTAGTTGCTTAGGATCTGACTTGTCCTTATTTTTAAAAGTTGTATTTATGAGTGATGCTTCTGGTTAGATTTTCTGTCTAGTAATTCACTAGCAGCGGTATCGTTTATTAGAGAGGTACAAGAACAATTAAGACATAAGCCTCAAGTTGTGAATCTTATTTAAGAGTACTGGGACAGCCAGACAGCATCTTGTCAAATGAGGGTTCTGTGCTCATTCATCATGAGCTCTGAGCATGAGTTTCTTATTGATACAGATATTTCAATAAGAATTTCAGGATATTTTCTTATTGAAATTTCCTTTAAAAATAACACAGTCATTGTAGTTGCATGCTAAGACAAGCTGCGTGTTCCTAAACCTAGACAGAGAAAGAAAGAGATTAAGTATCATTTACTGGTGTGTCTTTTAACTTGCTCTCTTTTGCTGTTGTAAACTTGATATGTAACATCAGCCTAGGCACAAAAGAGTGACTTGAGGATGGAGTGCCTGAATGAACTTGCTTTTATTAGTGTAGCCTTTCCATTTATATTTTAGTGTGGTTTGCTCTAATGAAGTACCACAGAGACACCCAGTTTGGACTTCAAAAAAATAATTTTGTTCTTCATAGCAGTTACTGGTAATCAAATGGTTTTTTTGGTAAACTATTTCATAGTTTCTCATCAAATTTTCTCTATGCTAATGACAGACTCTTTCCATTTAACATGCTAAAATTGCTATGATGCTTTGACCTCAGTAGGAATTATCTTACCACAATTTCTGGCTTTGGTGGCAGTGGTATTAGTTCAAACTGTATTTTTTCCTTGCTTTTGGTCACAGCATCTGAGTTTCCAGTGCTAATTGGAAAGCATGATCCTTGCCAACTCTGGCTGGGTTTTTTCCTGTTTTGTTTTTTTTTTTTTCCTGGTCATTGCATGGATGCATTCACAAGTGATATGCAAGCAAAGATATTCTTCATGTGGGTAAAAGTGATGGATATGGGAACAAGGTCAGGGAGGTAAGAGCAGCCTTGGGGAATAGGAAGGGCAGAAGAGGGGCTTGATGGGAGCTTGTACAAGTTCTTCAGAAAGGAGAGTTCAGCACATTTGTGTACAGGGAAGCCAAATGATGAGTCAGCCTGGGACACAGGTTTCAGTATAATAAACTGATTTTTGGAGAGTATCAAATGCTCCAACTAGAGGGCAAATGATATTGCTAGTGAGAAAAGATAAGGTCATATAAAATGAAAAAAATATGTTAAATTGGTTAAAGTTGTTGAAAGAAAGTTTCTGCTCCAGGTTGAGACAAATGCTTCTTGGACTAGTCTAAACATTATGATGTTTAGACATGTAAAGAAGTTTCTTCCATCAATCCACCTTAATCCTGTTACTTCTTGCTAATTAATTAGAATGTAGTTCTGCAATCATG